>CP137668.1:13669941-13772719 GCA_037976565.1 Mesocentrotus franciscanus
CAGCAATTAAGATTCTTCTTGAAAACTAACTGCCCTACTCACATATACCCACGCAAGCTCATACATTAAAAAACAAAACACAAATATCAGAGTAACATGACTACAAAGGAAGACAATTAAAGATGCCTTTTGGTTTAAACTTAAATTTATTTATTGTTAAGTATTCACCTTTTGTGGAAGAGATAATTCCATTCAATCTATCTTGTATTGAAATAAACTCCATATTTAATATATTACAACATTCATTCATTACATTATTTATTTACATTTATTTTGTGGGGTCATAGGGATAATTTACTGGACCTAAATAGTAACCTAGATCTTGTCACATCTTTCCAATCACTACGCCCTTTTAAAACGGCAACGTAGCTCTCAATTGCACTATACTGTGTGTATAGATTCACTGTGTATAACGCGTGCACCAGCGTTGTGTTACACGCATGAGTTTAACGAACATTAGTGTGTGCTTCTGAGGCTGCCATTTTGTTCCCGGTGACTACGGCGTTCCATGAACCGTAAAGTACGATGATTATTCGCAAATCTCTCCCTTCAGTGCCGGTTTTTCAATTGAACATCCTGATTTGGAATTAAGGTATTTTAAATGTAACTTTAAGATGTTCATTGCGTAGTCGTCCGTCTATGGAAACGTATTTCAAAAACTAGGACGTTTTCGGTGTCTCGTCCCACGGCCTATAAAGGTAATGCAAAGTTTTGGGAAATTTTGAAAATTGGATGGGTAGTAATTCTTTAGAATTTTGATATATTTGGATGCCCCTGTGGATGTATTATAAGCACTAAATAAATTAGCCCCTAAAACACTTCTGCTTTCGAGCAAATTGAATAATCAAAATTTACCGGTGTTTCCAGTAAATTTCAAATATGTCAAATAGCGCCCAAGGCCATTCCATGGTGGCTGCGACCATGGAAATCTCAGAATATGCAGTTCCGATATATAATTTCCAAACGGGAATAGCAAATCGGTCGATTGTAGTCAAGAAACATTGTTTTAAAGCTAAAGTAATATCAGTCTTGAGAGGGAGCTATACAACATAAAGAGTTTATTATTTACAATTTCATGATCACTTTAGACTCGATATCAACCGCGACAACGATCATTGAATATTGTAGAATCGCATATGCTTCCAATATGTTCATTTTAACCAAGTTCATGACCCCATACCAAAACTTTATATTACCTTTAAGAATTAACACAAAAGATTTTAGCAAGTGTTATCATAAAAACACAAGTAGGGTATATTAAAGGCCGTTTAGGGGGATTAAACGTGAGAATTGTTCACGATATGATTGAATATGCTTGAGAAGACTCTTGAGAGAGCAATTATTTTGGTTGATTTCACCAAAGATTTTGATTCCATGGATATACCTTCAGGCGCGCCGGAAGCAGTTTGGGATTGGGGGCAACATTCCAGGGGCTCACCTTCAGGTGCAGTGGCGTAATGAGCAAAAAGGTCATATGGAGCCCCAGAAACTCTGGGGTTTTAGGCAGTAAATTACGGTCAGATAAGCATATTTAGATATCTTACTTGTGACACTGGCAGGTCATTAATTGGCGTGGGTCCATGGGGCTGAGCCCCACGAAGCTCAGGGGTTTTATAGGCATTTGATTATGGTAAGATGAGCATTCAGGGGCCTGTTTTAGCCCCTGGAGGTGTCCAAGGGCGGAGCCCCGAAAGCTCAGGGGTTTTAGGCATTTAATTACGGTCAGATAAGCATATTTAGATACCTTATTTGTGACACTGGCAGGTCACTAATTGGCGTGGGGTCCAGGGGGCTGAGCCCCACGAAGCTCAGGGGTTTTATGCATTTAATTATGGTCAGATGAGCATTCAGGGCCCGTCTTTAATACAGGCACCGCTTAGGCATTGTTTTCTAAATAGAGGGAGCGAGTAGCTACAAGTAGTATAGTGGGCTTTAAGATATTTTCTAGTCATCTTGGTTTGAATAATGACGGTAATTAAACTGCCAGACCAAAAAAAGACCCACGACCTTCGTCATAGGCCCATGCAGTATACGAACAGTCTAGAACTAGGCTTTTAATTGTCTTTTTGTTAATGCCATGAGATAAAAAAAAACCGTTTGTCCGCGACCAAAAGTAGGCTGTCATAAGACATTTCGCTGGAATTTAAGACATTTGCATGATCATTTCAAGTCATTTTGTCCGGCCATATAGTGGGTACAGTGCGATCACGAGCTTGGTCTACATGATGTTACGTCATTAAAAGATTGGCGAATTTGTCCTCTGTTGACCCAAAATTCGGAAGGGGGCTAAAATTAGGTTTTAATCTGCTTTGTGCAATATTGAACGGAGAAACGAATTTTATTTCGATTTAGTGCCGTTAGTAACTTGCAAGAGCTACCGGTACTTACCCACCTATGCAAGCACCCTTCAGGAAAGTGAAGGCGGTCATTGTCGCTTCGCGACAGACAGCTACAACTACTACTACGTCCATTCTACGTCTACGTGAATATATAGTTGTATTTTCCTCGGATAGGGTCCTTAACAATAACTGATTTATTGGGTCAAAACACATGAATATGAATATGAATATGAGATGACGTGTTTAAACGTCACTGTTGAGCACCCCTTGCTCCACAGCAGCACCACCAGGTATCGCCAGCTAGAGAGTCAGTCAATCGAATGATTTCGCACGTTCACTGCAGTAGTATAGTCGCACAGTATTCACACAATTATGGTAAGTGGAATCGATCATATTTCTCGTAAATAGTTTTCACTTTTTGGGTAAACATATTTTAGATTTTAAATACCGTAAATTTGTGGGCTTGATTTCGGAGGGCAGGGGAACTAGTCAAGCTATATAGTGAACGCGAGAGCTAGAGAGAGAGAGAGAGAGAGGGCAAAGCGAGCCGGCACAATTATGAGGAATTGCCTCATAATGGTTGATGGTTGATAAACAATAAATTAGTTTTTAATGTTGCTAAAAACCCAATATATTGTATTCACTAAACGACGTATTGAAGATAATTTTGCAATCACTGTTAATGGTCATCAAGTTAATCGTACTTCTTTTGTGAAATTTTTAGGTGTTCATATCGATGAATATTTAACATGGCATGAACTCGTTGGTGTCGTATGCAATCGTGTTGCCAAAGCTGTTGGTATTATTTACCGTTTGAGACATTTTCCAAGACATATTTTAGTTATGTTATATTATGCATTGATTTTCTCCCATGTCAATTATTGTAATATTGCTTGGTCAAACAGTCATGATTACTTTATTACTAAATTATTTGTTTTGCAGAAAAAAGCCATAAGAATAATTTCTAATTCACCACATAATGCTCTTACCTTGCCAATCTTCTCCCAGTTAAATCTCCTAAACGTTTATGACATTAATGAATTGAAAATTGCAATATGTTTATGTGTTCTAGAGGCTTATTACCGTCTCCAATTACATCAAAACTTGTTTTAAATTGTAACATACATAATTATAGTACACATAATGCTGTAGAATACCATCTGCCAAACGTCAGAACTTATATTTCAAAGAATACTATTTTTACAAAGGTCTTTATCTATGGAGCACTATTCCAAACCATCTAAAGACTCAACCTTCCGTAAATAGTTTTAAACGTTCCTTTCGATTGTTTTTATTAAATTTGTACTCAGCAACTTGAATATCATATTTGATTTATTACATATATTTTTGTATATATTTTTTTCTGTATTATGTTTTCCTTTTTCCATTTTACTGTTTCCACCTGCATTCTTTTTATTCTTAATATGCTATAAATTTGTACTTTATCTAGGGGTCAACGTTCAACAAGGCTAAATGTTCTTTTTTGTTGACCCCTCATTCGACATAAATTTGGTTTCTGAACTTAATTCCTTGTTAATTTTATCGCTTTCTTATTATCTGTAATGTTACCCTTCTACATGTATTTACGTATTCCAATTTTGTTTTAATACTCTGTATGAATCGTATAATTTTTTATATAAAGAATAGAATAAATTGAATTGAAGTGAATTGAATAACGTACATGTCTACTTCACAATTCCTGGACCGAATAACCAATTTGAGATTCGCACTTATTCAGTGATCTCATAGTAGTAGACCAGACAAACATAAAACAGGGCTCTAGAAAAAAGATTCCATGGCATTTTATGGTAATGCACGGTATCCACGCTGAAACTATTGCAAAACTGATAAGGGATAAGAAAGGGGTGGATGCCACAAGCGCATATTTTACTAAAAAATGTCAGCTTCCGCTCAAAATTTGAAAGAATGTCGAAAACCATGATTTCAAATTTTATCACCAAATATATATTATCTGATAAAGGCCTTTCAATAATACTTAGTATGAGTTTGAAGTTATAAGCCTGTTTAATACTCATTTGAAAGTTGGATATCACACACATATGTATGGTGCAATTAAACATAAAAGTGCGATATTCTCAGAATATGGGGGTTATAAAAACTACCTATATCACACTCCGTAAATCTGTCAATTGAAACTCTTTTTCGTGATTAAACTTGGCAAAGCAAAGTCATTTTATTCTTAATCCGTTACAATAACATTCTATTCTAACAATAATTATTTATATATGATCAAATTGCATCAGTAACAATACTCTTCAAGTACTAAACACAAATAAATCTACCTGTTCGCATACATTGAATTTGTTAACTCTCTGGTATCCTCTTCCTGAAATATATCACTAAGAACATCATCTGGAAAGTTTCATTACGTTACTATCTCTAAATTAAAGAAACTTTCCTTACTTCCGTAGTTTATTTACAAGCGCAATATCACTCTTCATCGATCTCATAATAATAACTTGAAGAATATACTGTACAAGTAAAGAATAGGTTTGAGTTGCTTATAGATGAAGGTGAAGAACACACGTGGGAGACGATGAGAAATATTCTGGTAGAAACAGCGGAAAAGTATGTGCCGATAAAAGAGAGAAGAAGAAGGAACAAATGGATGACAGAGGAGATTCTTTTAACGATGAAAGATAGGCAGAAAATTGGAAATAAACAAAGCAGGAAATACAGGGACCTAGACAAACAAATTAGGCAAAACAATGTGCAGAAATTGAAACTCAATTTGATAAGAATATTAATGTTTACCAAAGAATAAATGAAATTTCAGGCAAAAGTCTGGTTGCTCAAACCCTGGCTGTATCAAAGGAAAAGATGGGGTCAATGCTGTTTGAAAAGAAGGACAAAATGAGTAGGTGGATGCAATATATTGGCGAACTTTTTGAGGATAGTAGGAAGCAATGCCAAGTTTTGTAGATGTAGTTGAAGGGAAAAAATTCTCAAATCTGAAGTTCGTTGGGCAATTTCAAAGATGAAGAAGAACAAAGCAGCTGGACCAGATGATGTGGTCACTGAAATGATAGAAGCATTAGAGGAATATGGTATTGATAGATTAACCGAAATTATCAATAAAATATTTGATGAAGGAACATTTCCAGATGAATTGGGCAGATCCATTTTCATTACTCTCCCAAAGAAACCGGGAGCTGTGGATTGTGAGCAATATAGGACAATCAGCCTTATTTGCCATATTACTAAGATCATTTTGAGGATATTTCTTTCGAGAGCAAGAAGTAGAATAACTCCCATGGTCGGAAGGGAACAACTTGGTTTTGCAGAGGAAGCGGGCACAGGAAATGCACTATTTGTGGTTTGGAATATAACGGAGAGAGCAAGACTGCTACAAAGTCTATATTGGAATGAGTTTGCATGCATCAGGGTAGACGGAGAGTGCAGTGAATATATTAAAGTGAAGGTTCATTGATTTTGAAATTGACTGAATTTGGTGTCATTGCAGTCGGAATATTACACTGAGTAAAACTATCACATTTGTGTAACTTGTAAATTCGTGCGAAAATTATAAATGTTGATTAAACTTGACGAAATATCACCCCCTCGAGACCCCGAAAACATCGTAAGTCAGCTGATTTTTGAGTGACGTAGCAAAATTAACGATGAGTACAATGGGCCGCTCGGCTGAAATGATTGGCGACGGTGCGCGATGCAGTTTGCGTGCAATTCACATATGACTAATGAGTACCCATTCAATTATACCCAACGTTGTTTACCTTCATCAAAGTCACCCTGGAAATATCGATATGGCCGAAAACATACTTGATTTGAGTTTTGAGGAGATAGAAGAAGGAAGTACCTTTGGTTCTTAATCTTAGCTCTAAGTCTAATCAATTTTATAACTTCCAAATACGTCGATGTAGCGTTCACGTTCAGGTATCTATATATTAATACGCAAAATCGTCGCGGGGGGTAAAAACGGTTCATGAAAAACGTCTTTCCTCGACCGCGCCCCCCTTCGCCGAGGCGCGGGAACGGCGACACAATTATACGAGGCATGTCTCCCGTATCCCGCGTGCCACGTCGACCCCGCGGTCGCCGTCGATGTCGTTAAAGGTGGTTTCGGGGTCCCGGGGAGGACAAGCGGACGAGAGCACGGCCGGCGTTGTCCGTGGAAGAAGGCGACGAACCCGCGAGAGTGAGGCGGCAAGGCGTGCACCCGCCCTCTGTCTAATCAAGGAGATACACTTTAAGAGACGATCCTCTATAATGTGTTGTAGCAGATACACGCTACAACAGAGCGGGCCTACCCGTGTTAGGCATCTTGCTTATGATATGCTTTGTAGGCACTTTACGGGCATGCCAGAGAAATACACAGCATACGACAATCCACTCAAGTCATGTGGCGTAGCAAGTACAAGGCGCAACGGGTTGGGCCTGTCCGGTGTTAGGCATCTTGCTATATATAAGCCTTTGCAGCAGCCATGCCAAACTGACGATCGAGAACGTATTATGTTGGTTCTACGCCCAGGCCACACACACACACAGTTGAGTTAATTCGTGCGACAGCTGCGATATATTGGCACAAACCGTCCGATTTTTCGCGTAAAATCTTTACTTTGAAAATATTTATACATATTCTGTGAACCACGTCAACATAATCATAGTCCAAGCTTCTGCTTTATTGGTCTTTTCATGAAAACTACATTAAAATCACAACAACAATAACGCAAATAGATTGTAATTATCGAGACCATATAACTGACGAGAAGGTAAATTCAGCGAGCTCACGTAATATCAAATGCCTCCGCACGGGCAACTCCGCGGTGCCAGTCACGGCGCTCACGCCATGCAATTTACTGTACCCTGTGCGGTAACTGCAGCACTCTACTGCTGTACCTGTAATACTGGCTGTATAGCGTGTCTTTAGATTCTTCAATGTTTCGTGTTTGAGCCGTGCAATGAATTGTTGTTTTCTTTTATTTCTTTATTGAATGTGATGTGAATGTGAGTACGGTACATGCTATTACAGAAGTGTCCAAGGAATGATAGGCCTACAGGTGGAAGGGATATAAAACAATTATACAATGACTCATTCTCGGAACAAGCTAAAACTATTCGCACTCGGGAACAGTACTGTTCTCTCTGGGGCCGCGATCGATGGCCCTCGGGATAATATAATACGATTTGATGTTCCTTCGATGCGAATAGTTTTAGCTAGATCCTCGAGTCACTTCGAGTGTCATTGTATATTTGTATATTTGTATATTATTTTCATTGTAGGACTAAATTAACTTAGTAATGTGTGAAAATAACCAAAATGATAATGGGAGTGAAGTGCATGAGAACAATATTCGTAGGCCTATCAGGGGCGTCAATCCATTATCCTTCGAGTGTCATTGTATATTTGTATATTATTTTCATTGTAGGACTAAATTAACTTAGCAATGTGTGAAAAAACCAAAATGATAATGGGAGTGAAGTGCATGCTGAGAACAATATTCGTAGGCCTATCAGGGGCGTCAATCCATTATCCTGGGGCACGGGGACACGTCCCCCCACGAATTTTCAGGTGGTGAAATGTCCCCCCACGATTTGGGGTTAAAATCTTTCCTTTTTCTTTCTTTCTCTCTTTCTCTCTCTGTTGACTTCGCGCGGGGGGAACTTTATTCAAACAGTCGAGAACGGTACTATGAAACGTCTTCTTTCTCTAAAAATTTAATGAAACAGGGATTAAGAGTCGAGAACGGTACAACGAATCGTCTTCTTTCTCTAATAATTATGAAACGTCAAAACTTACGCGCTTCGCGCGGGAGGTGGAAACTGAATTCAGACAAAGATTAAGAGTCGAGAACCGTACAACCAATCGTCTTCTTTCTCTAAAAATGTAATGAAACGTCAAAGATGAAAAAGACAATAAATGAACCGGTCACCAATGAAAGTACATGCCGTGAAACAGCGTAACTAGAGAGAGAGTGACATGTAATTGTGTCCCCCATGCTCAAACTCGGATTGCAATGACGCCCTTGATTCGTATAGATAACGAGAGTGAGGATCCGGGAAAGGGATAGTGAGAATAATAGGAACGAAGTGACGACAATAATCGTAAATAACGAAAGTGAAAACGAAGGTAAAGTCTAAAATATCTGCATCAATTTTGATTACAAATTATTGATTTCACTGTTTTCTTCCAGTTTTCAAGTTTTATTACATAATTCAGATAAAAATTAAAAATTCAAAACGATACATGATGGGACAGCAAACAAAAGGTTGGTATTCTAACGAGTAAAATATTAATGAAAAGAAGAAGAAAAATTATAAAATGATAAAAAGTAGGCATATACAATGAAGAAAAATAATATCATCTAGCACAGAAATATCTTTTTTTTAATATAATAAAAATTATAATTAAACAATTATTATAAAAAAAATCAAAAAAAAATCAACAACAAAAAAAAAAATCGATAGCACATATCTATTTTAAAGTATTTACAACCCCCTCCCACCCTCCTAGAATCCCGTGGATTTTCCACGGGCCCTGCTAGTCTATATATTAATACGCAAAATCGTCGCGGGGGTAAAACGGTTCATGAAAAACGTCTTTCCTCGACCGCGCCCCCCTTCGCCGTGGCGCGGGAACGGCGACACAATTATACGAGGCATGTCTCCCGTATCCCGCGTGCCACGTCGACCCCGCGGTCGCCGTCGATGTCGTTAAAGGTGGTTTCGGGGTCCCGGGAGGACGAGCGGACGAGAGCACGGCCGTCGTTGTCCGTGCAAGAAGGCGACGAACCCGCGAGAGTGAGGCAGCAAGGCGTGCACCCGCCCTCTGTCTAATCAAGGAGATACACTTTAAGAGACGATCCACTCTATAATGTGTTGTAGCAGATACACGCTGCAACAGAGCGGGCCTACCCGTGTTAGGCATCTTGCTTATGATATGCTTTGTAGGCACTTTACGGGCATGCCAGAGAAATACACAGCATACGACAATCCACTCAAGTCATGTGGCGTAGCAAGTACAAGGCGCAACGGGTTGGGCCTGTCCGGTGTTAGGCATCTTGCTATATATAGGCCTTTGCAGCAGCCAAACTGACGATCGAGAACGTATTATGTTGGTTCTACGCCCAGGCCACACACACACACAGTTGAGTTAATTCGTGCGACAGCTGCGATATATGGCACAAACCGTCCGATTTTTCGCGTAAAATCTTTACTTTGAAAATATTTATACATATTCTGTGAACCATGTCAACATAATCATAGTCCAAGCTTCTGCTTTATTGGTCTTTTCATGAAAACTACATTAAAATCACAACAACAATAACGCAAATAGATTGTAATTATCGAGACCATATAACTGACGAGAAGGTAAATTCAGCGAGCTCACGTAATATCAAATGCCTCCGCACGGGCAACTCCAGCGGTGCCAGTCACGGCGCTCACGCCATGCAATTTACTGTACCCTGTGCGGTAACTGCAGCACTCTACTGCTGTACCTGTAATACTGGCTGTATAGCGTGTCTTTAGATTCTTCAATGTTTCGTGTTTGAGCCGTGCAATGAATTGTTGTTTTCTTTTATTTCTTTATTGAATGTGATGTGAATGTGAGTACGGTACATGCTATTACAGAAGTGTCCAAGGAATGATAGGCCTACAGGTGGAAGGGATATAAAACAATTATACAATGACTCATTCTCGGAACAAGCTAAAACTATTCGCACTCGGAACAGTACTGTTCTCTCTGGGGCCGCGATCGATGGCCCTCGGGATAATATAATACGATTTGATGTTCCTTCGATGCGAATAGTTTTAGCTAGATCCTCGAGTCACTTCGAGTGTCATTGTATATTTGTATATTTGTATATTATTTTCATTGTAGGACTAAATTAACTTAGTAATGTGTGAAAATAACCAAAATGATAATGGGAGTGAAGTGCATGAGAACAATATTCGTAGGCCTATCAGGGGCGTCAATCCATTATCCTTCGAGTGTCATTGTATATTTGTATATTATTTTCATTGTAGGACTAAATTAACTTAGCAATGTGTGAAAAAACCAAAATGATAATGGGAGTGAAGTGCATGCTGAGAACAATATTCGTAGGCCTATCAGGGGCGTCAATCCATTATCCTGGGGGCACGGGGACACGTCCCCCACAATTTTCAGGTGGTGAAATGTCCCCCCACGATTTGGGGTTAAAATCTTTCCTTTTTCTTTCTTTCTCTCTTTCTCTCTCTGTTGACTTCGCGCGGGGGAACTTTATTCAAACAGTCGAGAACGGTACTATGAAACGTCTTCTTTCTCTAAAAATTTAATGAAACAGGGATTAAGAGTCGAGAACGGTACAACGAATCGTCTTCTTTCTCTAATAATTATGAAACGTCAAAACTTACGCGCTTCGCGCGGGAGGTGGAAACTGAATTCAGACAAAGATTAAGAGTCGAGAACCGTACAACCAATCGTCTTCTTTCTCTAAAAATGTAATGAAACGTCAAAGATGAAAAAGACAATAAATGAACCGGTCACCAATGAAAGTACATGCCGTGAAACAGCGTAACTAGAGAGAGAGTGACATGTAATTGTGTCCCCCATGCTCAAACTCGGATTGCAATGACGCCCTTGATTCGTATAGATAACGAGAGTGAGGATCCGGGAAAGGGATAGTGAGAATAATAGGAACGAAGTGACGACAATAATCGTAAATAACGAAAGTGAAAACGAAGGTAAAGTCTAAAATATCTGCATCAATTTTGATTACAAATTATTGATTTCACTGTTTTCTTCCAGTTTTCAAGTTTTATTACATAATTCAGATAAAAATTAAAAATTCAAAACGATACATGATGGGACAGCAAACAAAAGGTTGGTATTCTAACGAGTAAAATATTAATGAAAAGAAGAAGAAAAATTATAAAATGATAAAAAGTAGGCATATACAATAAAGAAAAATAATATCATCTAGCACAGAAATATCTTTTTTAATATAATAAAAATTATAATTAAAAATTATTATTAAAAAAATCAAAAAAAAAAAAAAAAAATCGATAGCACATATCTATTTTAAAGTATTAACAACCCCCTCCCACCCTCCCTAGAATCCCGTGGATTTTCCACGGGCCCTGCTAGTACCGTATATAGCGTAGGCCCGTCTGTGCAGTATCTACGCGTACGTACGTACGTACAACCTGCCTGCATCCAGCGAAGCTTGCTTGCCAGCATATCACAGCCAGCCGGCCCGGCGCTTGAGCTAGCTGTGAATCGCTTACCGGACTGATCTAAGTCTTCTCTAGACTTCCACTTTCCCCATTTATCTATCAAAAATCTAAACTAATCGGCCCAATCAGACATTTTCGTAATTAATATCTGGACAATTATATGTCAATTTGTCGCCTATTTTGCTCCAGAAGAGTCGTTAGGTCAGCATGAAAAATGTCCTAGGCACTCCCAGATCTGACACATACACGCTGAGCTGCCCTCAGAATGTGTGATTTTTTTCCGATTTTTATGCTCATATGTGACGGTAAATAACATAAAAATAGAATACTAATTTGTAGAAGTATTATTTATTCAGTGTATCTCATTCAAAGTGCCTAAAATAAAGGAAATATCACCACTGGCGGTAAATATACAAAAACGTTAACCCATGTCCAAAAATTGCAATGGGTATCCAACATTGTCCCGAATGTGTGATTGTAGGTTGTTCATAGTGTGACGTCATTTTATCGCATGTAAATAACGCCGTCATTTCACTTTGTGAGTGGGTTTTGGAAAACGTATCAAAATTGCATTTAATTTATTCCACACAATATCGAGGGCTTAAAAAGTACTTTAGTCATTTTGTTAATGTTCTCAGCAATCTATAGAGGTGTGATTTGCCTTTTTTCCAAATTTCAATGAACCTTCACTTTAACATCAGACGGGGAGTCAGACAGGGTTGTGTTATATTGCCGGACCTGTTCAATATGTATAGTGAAATCATTCTAAGAGAATTGGAGAATGAAAATGGGATACGAGTGGGTGGCCATTCAATCAGAAATATTAGATATGCTGATGACACTGTTTTATTATCTGAATCAGAGAAAGATCTCCAGAGACTCCTGGATGTAGTTGTAAAGGAAAGTGAGAGAATGGGAGTAGATATCAACTATAAAAAGACAAAGTGCCTAGTAGTCTCCAAGAAGAGCAGTCCAAAATGTAACTTGAAACTGAAAAAAACAGGTTATTAAGTACTTATGTATGGTACCCAGGTCGAAATTCCCATAGAAACCAGTAGAAACCAGTAGAGACATTCTAATGGTTTCTACTGGTTTTCCAGAGACCAGTAGAGTCTAATGGTTTCAGGAGGAACGGTAAAGTAAAACCATTAGAAACCTTTGCAAACCAGTAGAGTCTAATGGTTTGAAGACCAGTAGAAACCAATAGAAACCAGTAAGATCTAATGGTTTGAACATGGGTGTAAAAATACTAAGTAAAACCAGTAGAAACCTTTACAAACCAGTGGAGTCTAATGGTTTTGAAGACCAGTAGAAACCAATAGAAACCAGTAGGATCTAATGGTTTGAATATGGGTATAAAAATCCTAAGTCAAATCAGTAGAAAACTTTACAAACCAGTAGAGCCTAATGGTTTTGAAGACCAGTAGAAACCAGTAAGATCTAATGGTTTGAACATGGGTGTAAAAATCCGAAGTCAAACCAGTAGAAAACTTTACAAACCAGTAGAGCCTAATGGTTTTGAAGACCAGTAGAAACCAATAGAAACCAGTAGGATCTAATGGTTTGAACATGGGTATAAAAATCCTAAGTCAAACCAGTAGAAAACTTTACAAACCAGTAGAGCCTAATGGTTTTGAAGACCAGTAGAAACCAGTAAGATCTACTGGTTTGAACATGGGTGTAAAAATCCTAAGTCAAACCAATAGAAACCTTTACAAACCAGTAGAGCCTAATGGTTTTGAAGACCAGTAGAATCCAATAGAAACCAGTAGGATCTAATGGTTTTAACATGGGTGTAAAAATCCTAAGTCGAAACCAGTAGAAAACTTTACGAACCAGATGATTCTAATGGTTTTGAAGATCAGTAAAATCCGATAGAAACCAGTAGGATCTAGCGCCGCCTCTGGAGTATACCAATGTTTATTTAAACCCCCAAACCAGGAGTTAGAAACTCTCCATAAGTCATTATATTAATAGTTTTAATTTACAGATTGTGCAACATCTAATTGACATGCACCATATAAGGTCTGCAATATTGATCAAGACTACAAGCCCCAAAACCCCAAAATGCGACTCCCGCCTTTTGAACAGCTGCAATAGTACTCTGTGTGTACGTATATAACCAAGCCATGCAGTGAAAGCATGTGCACAGTGCATGTGCGCGCGTATACCATGCCTGCCTTGAGTACACACACATATACACACAATACTATACTATAGCCATTCTTCAACTGCTACACAGAGCCAGCGACAGGAGCTAGAGCAGAGTGGCAAAATCTTTTTGAATACTTCCGTTTTCCCCTTCTATTCTACATTATGGGTAAGTCTTAGATTTACCTAATTTATTTACAATATATATAGTAACTGTTTTCTGTTCAGAAACGTAGTAATGTATGATTGTGAAGTAGTAGTAGGAGTGCTTATTTCCAACGCCAAGATGAGAAATGTATTGTATGATCCCATGCATGTGCATCTATGTATAGGATCTTGATGGGATGCATGGGGCATCATTCAAAGCAAAGTTTGTGCATTTACCTACACATGGCTTTAACTCTGCTGTAAGTAATCTCAATTTTGAGAACTGAGTGCTTTATTCTTTTTAAAAATAAAGTGCGCTGCATGAGAAGCATAAACGCTAACTCCAGGGAGTTCCAGAGCTCGTAGTCGTACAGGAAAACGATTCAAACAGCGGATTGGGCTGCATTTTTCGAAATGTGAACTTGTGAATTTTGACTTCCCAACCACTTGAAATTATAATTTGAAAAAGTCTTTGATGCTGGGAAAAAGGGTGATTCTTCGTCCTAACCCGACAATCGGTTCATCCATGTTGTATCATTGATTCAACAAAAATGTTGAAGAGAAAGTATGCATGCTCTAGCTGTAGCGGCGCAGCAAATATGAATATTCATGATATAGAGCGCCGTTCACTCGAAATTGCTGAAGAATCGAAGAAAGAGAGCACTTCTCAACCTCGTGCATATTCAGCAATTTCGAGCGAACAGCGCTCTATATCATGAATATTCTTATTTGCTGCGCGGCTACTGCGCATGCGTATTTTCTCTTCGCCATTTTGAATCGACGATGCAACATGGATGAATCGTCAAATTACGACAAAGAATCGCCCTTTTTCCCATCGAAGACTTCTTCATATTATAATTTCAAGTGGTTGGGACGATGCTCAGAGGAGTCGAAAAACATTGTAAGTCAAAATTGTAATTACTACCTCTTCACATTCCGAAAAATTGTCGCCCAATCTGCTATTTGAATCGTTTTCCTGTACCGACGTCGGAGCTCCTAGCTGGAGTTACTAAACAGTATTTTTATTTAATTTTCTAGTCTATCTGTTTCAATTTTGATTATTTCAATTTAAACAAATTAAATTTATATTCCTTAAATTCCATTTTAAACGACAAACGACTGATGTGGAAGACTAGTCAACGCTGGTAAAAGCCCCCTCCGCTTAACCCGAAAGGGTGCGTTAAGGCGGTTCTCCGTTCTCAACGCGACCTTTCGCGACAAGCGGGGGGGGGGGGCTTTTCTCGAAAGGGTGAACGCACCACACCATTTCGATGTTAGCCATGTCAAATAACCTTAAACAAGTACTTTAACAAAAATGTATGTACAGAGTTTAGACAGCAATTAAGTGTATCGGAGAAAAACTTCACCTCTGAAGACGTGTACAAAGTTCTTTCACCATTAATGTATAATCAGTTCATGGTGTGTTCCTATATATACAGAAGCCTTTATCTGGAAATAAATGGTTACATATGGAAAAGTTTCAGGCCGAAATTCCACTAAAGTGGATCTGTGCGTGTCTTTCTTTGCTCAGCGCGCACAGGTACGTCTCATGAATAATTCATGACCCTACGCGCCAACTGCACACACAGCCACGCAAAGGCGATTATGCGGACCAGTCCATTAGCGAATATAGGTAGATTAAGCTCAATGTACAGAGGGATAACACATAGTTGTAATGTGTGGACTGAAGATGCATTGGGTAGAGTTGGGAATTTTCTCCATAAAACAGCGTTCAATAATCTCATCTCTTCTTTTTTATTTAAATGTGAACATCATTGTTCAACAATATACAGCCAATGTAATCATCGCTGACATAAACAAATGAAGCAATGGCAATGAAACCCCCTGTCAGACAATGGTGCAGGCTCAGTCCTAGTCATGGCGTGATATGACTCTCTATGCTAATGAGCTCGGAGTGTCACTAAATGTGATTGGATGGAATAGATTAATCTTCTTACTTTTTCAAGGATTCCGACGAATTTTCTAGACCAATCAGCTTGATTTTGATATATGACAGAGAGGGAAAATTCCGGACTGGAAAGTGAAAACGCTGTATGCGTAGGGTAATCCGTTGCTGGGATACAGAGTCTCAAACACGGGGTTATCGATTAGTTTCCTGCTTCGAATTGTGCAAGTACGTGCATTGCTATGGAAGGGTTGGTGTCAAAATTCACTTGAAAATCTTTCTTTCGAGGCCTAGTCCGACGCAAATACTTAAAATTATTTTCTCATATTCTGGAAAATACAAGAAAAAATATACACAATAGAAAACCGCTCGCGCCAGCCTTGTATTTTGCAGCATTGCAAAGTTACACCAATATCTTTGACAAAAGAACGGTTTTTAAAGCCTGTGCCCATTGGTTATAGTACATGCGCGCGAGCATGCGTTCGAGACTGGCCAAAAGACACCACTTTTCCATATGACCCGTAAATGGTTAACAAAATTATTCACAATCAGGCTGTACAAAGAAGTTTGTAGCTGTAGGCCTACGTGTGTTGCACATGCGTCAACCATTCAATTTGTTTTAACTTTATTTATTTTCTTATTAATTGTAGGCATCTTTTGACATCTTTCATCAAAGCAGTGGATTCAAAGCACATTGTGGCCACAGTATATTGACGTGAGACCATGCACAATATGCTACTTTCTCTCAACCTTCTGGATCAGCATTCAGCCGCCTCGTGACACAGTTGAAGCCACATTATCGGTAATTGTGTAGATGTACTTGTATTTTTTCTTTACATACCGTATATGTTTCATATTTTGCATGATCACTGATTGCATCAACAAATTGATCATTTCATTCGAAAGGCTTATTTTTCCTAAGTTTCAAATACATATAATTCAATTAATTTCAGATCACTAAAACCTGCAGGTATGTTGCAATAACCGACCATATTTTGCGAGTTTCAAACTGTGTTCTTTTCCTCGCCCGCATAGGTCAATAGAACTTTGATTCTACTCTCATTAGCAAACTAGAATTGTATTGATGATTATTTACAAAAATCCTGAATCACGTTTTGCATTGCAAAAAATGTTTAAAATGCAAAGGTATGTTTATATTATGTTTGTGAGCAATGAGAGATTATTTCTGATGAATCTTTGAAGCAGTACTTTTCTGACAGAATTCATTATTTAATTCATTGTTTACGTTCCAGTTTTAAAATTTATAACAGTTTTTCTTAACTTGTATTCCTTTCTTTTTGCTTTATTCATGCATTAGAATTCTTTGCGTACCCTGGATCAAGCAGCACTTGCATTATACAGCAGATTCCACCCAAAAGCTAAACCATGAGTCCAAGCTGAAGAGGGATATTTCCAAAATGAGGTCGATCTACACACATCCGATAGCATAACTGCAAGAAAATTTCAGGTTATTTTCCCCTTCATTATAGAGATAGAGAGATGGGGGGGGTGTGAGTTATATAGCCACGAACCTGAATAGCTTAGCTGTAGAACTGAAATGCCCATTCATGTCACTTGCAATTTTAATAAATTGCAGGGTTTACAAACTGACATATTAATGATTTGGGTAAAAGATCTCAGTATTTGTGTATATTTGTTATTACTAATATGAAGTAGACCTGTTTCATAATGCTTATGTAGTAGATCAGTCTCATGCCCACCCCCACCCCCTTTGTATTAATATGTCAGTTCCTAAAACCTGTGGCAAATCATATAAGTTGGTCATAGAGAAAAGTTGAGTGAGGTAAATGCAATACAAATCGATTCCATTTTTAAGCACTTAAGACTTATCCAGGTATGGCACGTGGACCGCCAAAAAAACATAAATGCTGCAGTAACATGTGATTAGGCCATTTTCTTTATACAATCAAATCAAAGTGCCGCGTAACAAATTATCTCATTCACCTGTTAATAATAATTGTATTTCAATAGTCAAAATGCAAACATTATGTGTTGTTAGGTAGGGCAACCCATAATGTGTCATACCTAGCAACAAATAATGTATTCAATTTGCATTCTGAGTTTTCTGACTATTTAAATACATTTATTTGTAACAGGTGAATTGAATAATTGGTAATGAGGCACTTAACAAGGACCTATGCATTGATTTGATTACAGTACGAAAATGACCTATTTATATGGATAGGAAATCTTTGAACTGTTACATGTTGTTTTCTGAAAGTTCATAATTTTATAAATTCTGAAGGGTTCATAATTCTAAAAATTTAATAGGGTTCATAATTCTGAAAATGAACTAGGATTCGTAGTTCCAAAAATGAAATGTTCATAATTCCTAAAAATTAAAAAGGGCTCAATACTTCCAAGTTCCAAAGGTGTATTATTCTGAAAATGCGAATAGAACCATGTATCCTTTTCGGAATTACGAACCTTCAATATAATGAATCCTATTTCATATTCAAAATAATGACACCATTCCATTGCGGAATTATGAACCCTATTTCAATATCGTTATTAACATTCCTTTTTCAAATCCAGAATTACGCACCCTATTTATTTTTCGGAATTATGAAATCTATTTCATTTTTAAATTCAAACCTTCTAAAATATGAACCATATATTTCATTTTTTTATCAAATTTCAGGAGGAAAATGAAATTTGTCATAATACACTGTACTATCAAGTTACATATCAATCTTTTACATGTACTTTGACAATCTACAGGTAAAAATCATGCTTTGCGTTATCATTTGTGATTTATTCTCCAAATTTCAGCAAAATTGCATGCTCATTGTTTCTACTCAAGATGGCTATCGTAAGAAATCTATTGCAAATTGCCAAACCTACTCCAAATTGTCAAGATTGATTTCCCTTTGTTAAAATTGGCCATAATTTTTAGACAATAATTAGCCAATTTAACATTGTTTTATCATTTCTTCTTTTGTTGATGAAATATGTATTTAAAAAAAAAACCTTCTTCATGTAAGCTGTTAACGTTCATGTACAGTAATTGTAATCACTATATGATGTATGATATTCTGACAGATAATAAAATGATACACTCTTAAGTGTTAAATATGATAAAGATGAATCAACATGATTGTGATGTGTTTTGTTAACAGACATTTGCGAGGGAAGTGGCTGAACCTTGAGAAAATGGTTGTGTTGAAAGTGAACTTCATGCCAGCTCCTGTCATTTTTGTGTCTACTTTGCAGACCAGCATGCTCTTACAAAGTTATAAAAAAAAAAACAAGGGCTGGCAGATTTTGTGAGAAGTACTGTGTTGGAAATGCACTGAGGTAGTAGAATTTCAACTGATCAAAAAAATGTCAACCATGCAATGTAACCAATGCTATGGTTCAATTGGGGATTCCTACTTGTTTTCTACTGGTTTTCTACTGGTTCCATTGGGGATTCCTATACTTGTTTTCTACTGGTCTCCTAATGGTTTCTGTATGGATTCCAACTGGTCTCCTAATGGTTCCAGGACTTTTTTCTACTGTTCTAATGGTTCCAGCACTTCTTTTCTACTGGTCTCCTAATGGATTCCTACTGGTCTCCTAATGGTTCCAGCACTTCTTTTCTACTGGTCTCCTAATGGATTCCTACTGGTCTCCTAATGGTTCCAGCACTTCTTTTCTACTGGTCTCCTAATGGATTCCTACTGGTCTCCTAATGGTTCCAGCACTTCTTTTCTAATGGTTTCTGTATAGGTTCCTACTGGTCTCCTAATGGTTCCAGCACTTCTTTTTACTGGTCTCCTAATGGTTACTGTATGGAATCCTACTGGTCTTCTAATGGTTCCATTAGGGGTTTCTACTGGTGTTCTGCTGGTTCCAGTAACCTTTTTTCTACTGGTTTTCTAATGGAAAAGCGCCACTTTCCATATTGAAACCAGTAGAGAATTGACCAGTAAAAACCAGTAGAAATCTCTACTGGTTTTCTCTACTGGTTTCTATGGGATTTTCGACCTGGGTAGTGAAACATGGACTTTAGCCTCGGATACTAAAAAGCGGTTGGAAAGTTGCGAAATGTGGTTTTTAAGAAGAATGATGAAAATCACTTGGACTGATAAAGTTAGTAATGAGGAAGTTCTTAGAAGAGCTGGAGTGCAAGGGAAAATGATACATGAGATGTTGATTAGGCAGTTGAAGTTCATGGGTCACATTACACGTAAAGAAGACCTAGAGAATCTTGCGTTGACAGCTAGGGAAAATTGTGGGAAGGAGGAGTAGGGGAAGAAGAAGGATACTTTGGATGGACAGTCTGCAGAAATTTTTACAAGAGAGAGGAGTAAAAGAACTGGGAGTGGTGCTAATAGAGAAGGCTATAGGAGCCGAGGGTTGAGGAACAGCATGATCGCCAAAGTCAATCGATATGGCATTTTAATAGAGGGAGAGATCAAGACTAATAAATAACGTAACCAACGAATGTCTTTAACTTTGAGTTATCAGTCAATCTACTATATAGCTTCTAATAATATAACTCAACACGTAGTGTCTCCATTAAGAAATCATATAGACATGATACAAGAATGTTGGCATAACCATCCCTATACTAGCTATTGCCTAATGAGCTTCCTACTTTACGCTCCGAGACTGAGGATCTTTTGTGCACATAATTTATAGACCCTTAGAATGCTATTCTACTCTCAGCCTTCACTAATCCATAAATTAGCTAGTCACTTTTTGTCTCGGGTATTCACATTAATACTGAATAAACTCATAACACTTCCTTATAACCATTTATGTATTTTCCAATATTCATCTGCATCAATTTGATCCAATACTGCATTTTCAGCGTGATACTGAGCTTGAAAAGATAAATCTTTAACAACTACATGTAGTTATATTCGAAACTCCTAACAATATTCACAGAACTGGAAAATAGACTAATACTAATAGTCGGCACTAATCATATATAGCACTTGCAAACAACCAATATTACGATTTCCTCTTACTGGAATCTCATGTACACGTACATATAGAGTTCATATTCTAATATATTCATATTCTAATTCTAATCAACAAATAATAGTTTACTAAGTACATGTATATTCATTTCATTGTTACATACAAAGTACTTTGGGAGTGAAAGAGGAGGGGTAAACAATACAGAGGTAGGATGGGAGAGAGAGAGAGAATTCGAGAATGAGAATAATTCCAAATAACATTTAGCCTGAATTATCCTAATTCCTAACAATATAATAATACAATGAGTTTCACACTGTGATTATGCAAGTCTTCAATTACAATATTACATCAACCAATCCAACATTAGCTAACTACTAGACAGTGTGACCAAATTGTTTCTCAACAAGTGCATTCCCAACAAAACTTCTTTGTCTTCTCATTTTGCAATCAGGCCCTGACCTAGCCTATCCGATATGCGTCGGGCTTTATGGTAGCGTACGAAGGTGCTAGGCTGGTGAGGCTGGCGGCATCATGAATAAACATTATTATATGACGTCACGAACGTCATCGCACTTACTGGTCCGCGCCACGCCTACTCTAGATCCTAGCTTGAGGGGGTGCTAGGCTGAATGGAGAGGGTGCTAGGCTGGATGTAGTGAGTGCAAGTTTAAATGAAATCATGCTATGAGATAGATAGAGTTAATGTACATTTCTAAGGCCCAATGGATGGGTGCTAGGCTGGATGTAGTTAGTGCAAGTTTAAATGAAATTAGATCGATAAATGGAGTTAATTAATGTACATTTCTAAGCCCGGTTAAGTCTAAGGCTATAAACGGCAGGGGTGCTAGGCTGGATGTAGTTATAGTGCAAGTTTAAATTAAATCATACTTGGAGATAGATGGAGTTAATTAATGTACATTTCTAAGGCTCAATGTAAGGGGTGCTAGGCTGGATGGAGGGTGCTAGGCTGGATGTAGTTATAGTGCAAGTTTAAATTAAATCATGCTTGGAGATAGATGGAGTTAATTAATGTACATTTCTAAGGCTCAATGTAAGGGGTGCTAGGCTGGATGGAGGGGGTGCTAGGCTGGATGTAGTTATAGTGCAAGTTTAAATTAAATCATGCTAGCTATAGGCATAATGGAGATAAATGGAGTTAATGTACATTTCTTAAGGCTCCATGCAGGGGCCGGTGCTAGGCTGGATGGAGGGGTGCTATAGGCTGAACGGAGTTGGATGAGCTAATCGATGCTCGATTGTCTCCGACCGATTTCTTTTAGCAATTCAATCAAATCATACAAAATAACCAATTCATTTCCCATCAAGTTCATTAGTATACAACAGGGAGAAGATAAATTTGAATTAGAATACAATTAATGAATCAAAGTCTGTGACTGCGTATTTAGATATCCAATACTACTGATAAGCAGCAGTACCTCTTCAGCCATTTTGCCCCCCCCCCCTGCCATACCCTCTACCTCACAGTAACAAAACTAATAATAACTTTACAACATAAGTATATTATCAATCATTTGCAAATCCTGATTCACAAGACACAAAATTGATAAAACACAGGATGAAAAGTACATGCATATTCAGATGGAAGTTTGAGTTGATTACTTAATACCTAATTATGTTTCATTTTGTAGAACTTCAGTCAGTGTTCTCGCTCCAGCATTGCACAAGCCTATATATAACCAAAAGATTATATGGATCTGTAAATGACTTCATAATATGAATTTATAGAATTAATGATAATTATATATGATTCAATTGATAATAATATGTAAAATTAACAAATAACAGAATTGCAAAAGAAATTGAGACTTAGCATGATTTAATTTAAACTTGCACTATAACTACATCCAGCCTAGCACCTCCTCCATCCAGCCTAGCACCCCTTACATTGAGTTTTAGAAATGTACATTAATTAACTCCATCTATCTCCAAGCATGATTTAATTTAAACGTGCACTAACTACATCCAGCCTAGCACCCTCCATCCAGCCTAGCACCCCTTCCGTTTATAGCCTTAGACTAAACCGGGCTTAGAAATGTACATTAATTAACTCCATTTATCGATCTAATTTCATTTAAACTTGCACTAACTACATCCAGCCTAGCACCCCTCCAT
The DNA here is from genome assembly GCA_037976565.1 of Mesocentrotus franciscanus. NCBI lineage: Eukaryota > Metazoa > Echinodermata > Echinoidea > Camarodonta > Strongylocentrotidae > Mesocentrotus > Mesocentrotus franciscanus. The sequence continues at coordinate 13,692,748 of CP137668.1, forward strand.
CAAGCCTAGCACCCTCCATTGGGCCTTAGAAATGTACATTAATTAACTCTATCTATCTCATAGCATGATTTCATTTAAACTTGCACTAACTACATCCAGCCTAGCACCCTCTCCATTCAGCCTAGCACCCCCTCAAGCGAGGATCTAGTAGGCGTGGCGCGGACCAGTAAGTGCGATGACGTTCGTGACGTCATATAATAATGTTTATTTATGAGGCCGCCAGCCTCGCCAGCCTAGCACCTTCGTACGCTACCTCTTTCAGCATGCAGATTTTCCCCGCCATTAATCCTGACACAATTGCTGGTTTCATTGTCATATTATTTTCTGTCATCCCTGTGGCCGCGAAGAGCCTCCCACAAAGTTTCTATCCGTTTCGCAAGCACTTTTTTCCATCGCCTACATGTAATGCGTATTGCTTCCAGTTTGCAAAAGATCCCAGTGGCGGATCTATGGGGGGGGGGGGGTTGGGGTTTAACCCCCCTAGGGCTGCCAAGTGAAAATGTGATGTGAATAGAAAAACGCCATCATGTGTCCAGACCCACACAGTATCCGCATCGTCATCGGGTCAAACCCCCCTTAAACTGTTACTTGATTTAAAAAGACGTTATCATGCACTTCTTTTTATGGTCTCCATTATGTTAGTAGATGCCAGGAAAACATCACTTACGAAGGTTCAAAATAGCAACAACAAAAAATCGTCTCGACGCTACCCGGCTCGGACTTCGCGGCTCGTGGACAATGTTCCGCATCGTCATTGGGTAGAACCCCCCTTAAACTGTTACTTAAGTGATTTAAAAGACGTTATCATGCACTGCTTTTTATGGTCTCTATTGTGTTGGTATATATATGCAAGGAAAACATCACTTACGGGGGTTCAAAATAGCAACAACAAGGGGGTAAGAGAAAGCAATTTTACGTCATATTACTCCAGAGAGTGCCTGAAAATGCACCTAATGTGGTTCTAAAATTGCAAATGCTTCCTACTCAGGGAGGGGCGCCTCGCTCCATCGTTTTTCATATATTTCACCCCATGCGATTTTGTGCCCCCCCCCTCCCCCGGCCAGAAATTCCTGGATCCGCCACTGTAATAATAATACTCAGTTCTTTTATAGCGCATAACACATTACAGGATAGCATGTCCCTATGCATGCGCTTTAAATAGAAAGGATAGAATTACAAGAAAAAGTAATACAAATTAGAAAATACACTTAGAAGCAAAAAAGTACATGTACATGCTAAGAGATAATTGATGTACATTTCTAAGGCTCAATGGAGGGGGTGCTAGGCTGGATGGAGAGGGTGCTAGCCTGGATGTAGTTAATACAAGTTTAAATGAAATCATGCTCGGAGATAGATGGAGTTAGTTAATGTATATTTCTAAGGCTTCAATTAATGGAGGGGGTGTGCTAGGCTGGATGGAGGGGGTGCTAGGCTGGATGTAGTTAGTGCAAGTTTAAATGAAATCATGCTCGGAGATAGATGGAGTTAATTAATGTATATTTCTAAGGCTCAATGGAGGGTGCTAGGCTGGATAGAGGGTGCTAGGCTGGATGTAGTTAGTGCAAGTTTAAATGAAATCATGCTCGGAGATAGATGGAGTTAATTAATGTATATTTCTAAGGCTCAATGGAGGGGGTGCTAGGCTGGATGTAGTTAGTGCAAGTTTAAATGAAATCATGCTTGGAGATAGATGGAGTTAATTAATGTTTATTTCTAAGGCTCAATGGAGGGGGTGCTAGGCTGGATGTAGTTAGTGCAAGATTAAATGAAATCATATGCTAGGAGATAGATGGAGTTGATATTTCTAAGGCTCAATGGAGGGGGTGCTAGGCTGGATGGAGGGGGTGCTAGGCTGGATGTAGTTAGTACAAGAAATAGAAATATACATTAATCAACTCCATCTATCTTCGAGCATGATTTCATTTAAACTTGTACTACTACATCCAGCCTAGCACCCCCTCCATCCAGCCTAACACCCCTCCATTGAGCCTTAGAAATATACATTAATTAACTCCATCTATCTCCTAGCATATGATTTCATATAAAATTGCAACCCCTCCATCCAGCCTAGCACCCCCTCCATTGAGGCATAGAAATATACATTAATTAACTCCATCTATCTCCGAGCATATGATTTCATTTAAACATGCACTAACTACATCCATGCAGCCTAGCACCCCCTCCATCCAGCCTAGCACCCCCTCCATTGAGCCTTATAAATGTACATTAATTAACTCCATCTATCTCCGAGCATATGATTTCATTTAAACATGCACTAACTACATCCATGCAGCCTAGCACCCCCTCCATCCAGCCTAGCACCCTCTCCATTGAGCCATAGAAATATACATTAATTAACTCCATCTATCTCCGAGCATGATTTCATTTAAACTTGTACTACTACATCCAGCCTAGCACCCCCTCCATCCAGCCTAGCACCCCTCCATTGAGCCTTAGAAATATTAACTCCATCTATCTCCTAGCATATGATTTCATTTAAACTTGTACTAACTACATCTAGCCTAGCACCCCCTCCATCCAGCCTAGCACCCCCTCCATTGAACCTTAAAAAATATCAACTCCATCTAGGTTCAAGGTTCAAGGTTCAAGGTTCAAGGTTCAAGGTTCAAGGTTCATTTTATTTCTTTCTTTCACATCATTTTTACATATAATAATTTATAGAACAAAAAACAGCATAAGAAAAACAATTTAAGTGCAATTTTAAGTCGATATATAATCCTAATGAAAGAAAGTGGAGACCTTAGAAAAGCTGGGCTTGTAAGAGCAAGGTCCCCATTTAACATAATCCATCAATGTTTCACTTTTAAAATGTTTCAAAGTTATCAAAACTACACATGATTAAATATGGGGAAATATTTACAAAAGGGATAGCTTGAAATTTGAAAAGGAGAGGATGAAAATATATACAAAAGGATCGAGAGGAAAAAGCAAACTGGAACGAGAAAAACAACAAAACAGAGAAAACAGAGAAAGAAGGAAGTTATATGTATATAGAGGAAAATGGTATTTGGTGTAAAGAAAAAGAAAAATAGAAGAGAGGAGGGGGAGAGAGAGAGAGAATGTGAAATGCTGACATTTATATTGAATAATCAAACATAACAAAAACAAAAGATAATGCACGTTATCAATAACAATTAATAAATTATTACTTAATATCATTTCTGGTGATATAATTTTACGTTAATTCTCGACATAGTTACTCAATAAATGTAATTTCAATTTGACTTTAAAAACAAAGACACTGACAGATCTAGTTACATTGATAGGAAGTGAGTTCCAAAACTTGGGACCAGTACAAGCCAGCGTCTTCAGAGCAAAAGCAGTTCTTACACGTGGAATATGAAGTGCAGTTGCCTGCCTTGTATTATAGCTATGAATTTGATTGTTCTTTCGAAATATTTGTACTAACGCATTTGGGAGAGTACCATTTTCAAAACCATACATAATTGCGCCTAACTGTATAAAGTAAATGTCTTCAACCTTCAATAGCTTATTACTGTAGAACAAAACATTAGTATGAGCACGATAGCTCGCATTAAAAACAACTCTAACCACCCTCTTTTGGGCAACACAAATCTTATCTAATTGTGTTTTCAATGACTTCCCCCATGCCAGCACTCCATAATTGAGATAAGGCAAAATTAAAGTAGAATACAAAATAAGCAAAATTTCTTGTGGGACAAAAGAACTTAATTCATAAATTACACCAGTATTTCTAGACACGACTTCACAAATATTAGTACAATGAGATGCCCAAGACAGCTTCTCATCAATATGTAGCCCAAGAAACTTGGTGGAAGTTACTCTCGCAACATTAACATCATCAAAAAGTACATTTCCAGGTACATCCTTTAGGGAGTTACTAAAAAACATATAGTTTGTCTTTTGAAGATTCAAGGACAACTTATTTGCATGAATCCACAAAATAACTTTCTTTAATTCAATATTAATTGTATCTAATAAAACTTCAGGGTTTTTATGAGAAAAAATACACTTGAATCATCTGCAAAGAATATGAAAGATATGATAGATATGAAAGAAAGTACATCAGATGAAAGATAAAAATCATTAATATATAATATAAAAAGAAGGGGGCCAAGAAGCATATGATTTCATTTAAAACGTGCAATAACTACATCCAGCCTAGCACCTCCTCCATTGAGCCATAGAAATATACATTAATTAACTCCATCTATCTCCGAGCATGATTTCATTTAAACTTGTACTACTACATCCAGCCTAGCACCCTCTCCATTCAGCCTAGCACCCCCTCTAGGATCTGGAGTAGGCGTGGCGCGGACGGGTAAGTGCGATGACGTTCGTGACGTCATATAGTCATGTTTATTCATGAGACCGCCAGCCCTTACCAGCCTAGCACCTTCGTACGCTACCGCTGAAAGAGCACTAAGAATAGGTATATCGGAAATTAATTCAAGACTAAGTTATAAGTTATAAAGGAGATAAAATCTTTGGTATTAGTCATGTTCGACTTAAAATTGCATCCCCCCTCCGCCCCTTACCCGGTAAAAAAACACCTTCTTATAATATTATCCCCCTTTCTTTCTTTTCCCTTCTCATTATTCTCCTTTTCCCCTTTTCTCTCCTCCGTCTTTCCCCCTTTCTTCTTTTTCCGCCTTTTCTCTCCTCTCTCTTCCCCTTTCCCCCTCCTTTTCTCCTCTCCCCTTTTCTTTCCTCCCTCTTTTCTTCTTCTTTCTCTCTTCCCTTTTTCTTTTTCCTCTCCTTTTCTTTCCCCCTCCTTTTTTGGCCGGGGGCACGTGCCCCTTGTGCCCCTTGTGCCCCCCTAGATCCGCCACTGTATTATTATTATTATTACATTTAACTTGCACTAACTACATCCAGCCTAGCACCCTCTCCATTCAGCCTAGCACCCCCTCAAGCTAGGATCTGGAGTAGGCGTGGCGCGGACGAGCAAGTGCGATGACGTTCGTGACGTCATATAGTCATGTTTATTCATGAGGCCGCCAGCCCTTACCAGCCTAGCACCTTCGTACGCTACCGCTGGAAAACACTCGGGTCACGTCTAGTTATAGGCCGATGGTGTCTTACAATCGGCCCTACACGCTGGGAAAATCTTATTGCAATGACGATCTTCGTCATTGCTTTGTTTTCGTTCACATTCTGCCCTATTAATTGCAATGACGACCTTCGTCATTGCCTTGTTTTCGTTCACATTCTGCCCCATTAATATTCTTCTTTTCCTCCTTAGTAGTATCGTCCGGAAATCCCATTCGTTTTGCAAGTATATAGTGCTTGTTATTCCTAGTTAGGTGCTTTCCTCATGTCCTTTTCCTTTCACATTTCGTAGGCATCGTCTCTAGCATTTCATCAAGGTCACTACATTCTTCGATTTTCGAAATCCCTCATGCGTAACCGTCCAGGCGCCATTTTGTCCGTTTCCGGTCCGTTTTAAGGCCTTTCTGTCTTCCTTCCTATCTTCCCTATCCTAGATCCTACAGAGTTCTAACAAATTCCTCTAAATAGTCCAAGAGATGTTCTTTCATCTGCGACTGATAACCTGCCCTTCAAAATGCCATCTCCGTACTGTAAAATCAAATCCGAAACCGACTCCGTCAAAATTCTCTCAAATTCTTGAAAAATGGACCCCTAAAAATCTAAAATTGCCATAACTTTCAAGTACCATTTATGTTTCGTCTCAATTTGTTTCAGTATCTTCATCTCATAATTGCACAAAGCTATGCTCAATTTAACGCTCCAATGAATATGCAAAAAATAAATAGTGCCCTCTAAAGTTCTGGGAATTGGCTTTCTTTCTGTGGCCGCTCTATTGTTTCTGGCCAAACCCGTACCCTTTGTTGGATTTAGATACTTGAAGAAATGCCCTTTCCAGCCAAATGCAAAATTATATACCCTAACTCTGACCAAACTTGAGAAAATTCGCCCCCTTCCCGTCCTTTTCTCTCCTTGAAATTTTGAATAGACATTCCGAGTTGCAATACGCAGTGCACCTTGGAGCCAGATTTTTAAAATCTGTCAAGGGGGCCATTTTATACGCCATTTTATACCCTGCATGATTATGTTAGTATGGATGGCTAGCGCTGTTAGTGCCACAGCACGCGTCATCACGTGTTCATCATGCACCCAAATCCCATTGGTTTTACACGCAGTGCTTCCCAGGTCGAAAAACCAGTTGAAACCAGTAAGCAACTGGTCAACTGGTACCAGTTCAAACCAGTAGTCAACTGGTACCAGTTCAAACCAGTAGTCAACTGGTACCAGTTCAAACCAGTATATTCAACTGGTTTTTAATTGAGACAACGCTATCTAGGACCAGTTGACAAACCAGTTGAAAAACCAGTAGATTTACCAGTTGATATATACCAGTTGATATTTCCAGTTGATTTACCAGTTGAAAACCATTAGATTTACCAGTTGATATACCAGTTGATATTTCCAGTTGATTTACCAGTTGAGACCAGTAATCAACTGATATTGTGATAATCAATAATCAATATTGGCATCTGGCCACCAACAGGATCATAATATATAAACTCTTGCAATTACCCCATCACAAAGATCATTTGAGGTGGATTACAGATAAGTATTAGTCCAAATTAGAAATTTTGATCTCGTACATACATATATACAAAATTATATTTTTTGTTTCCTGGTTAGTAATTACATGAATCATTATATATATTTTTACGTCTTAAATCAACTAGTAGTATCAACTGGTCTCAGATGTCAACTGGTATTTCTACTGGTTTTCAACTGGTAAATCAACTGGGAATCATCTACTGGTTTTCAGCTGGTAAATCAACTGGTAATATCAACTGGTCTCAGATGTCAACTGGTATTTCTACTGGTTTTCAACTGGTAAATCAACTGGTAATCATCTACTGGTTTTCAACTGGTAAATCAACTGGAAATATCAACTGGTGTCAGATGTCAACTGGTATTTCTACTGGTCTTCAACTGGTAAATCAACTGGTAATCATCTACTGGTTTACAACTGGTAAATCAACTGGTAAATCAACTGGTGTCAGATGTCAACTGGTATTTCTACTGGTTTTCAACTGGTAAATCAACTGGTCTCAGATGTTAACTAGTATTTCTACTGGTTTCCAAATTGTATCAACTGGTATTAACTGGTACCAGTTAATACCAGTTGAGACCAGTTCAAACCAGTAGATACCAGTTGGAAGTCCTTACTGGTTTCAACTGGTATCAACTGGAATTTCGACCTAGGAATTGCGAGCCCTTTCTAGGTCCCTTCCTCTATCCCAACTCCTTTCAAACTTTTTGGACGTAGTCTCTAGCACTCCATCAAGGTAACCAAAATCTTCGTTCTCTAAAATCACTCATGCGTGACCCTCCAGGCGCCATTTTGTCCGTTTTTACGTAACAGCCCGTTAAATGCGTGCAGTACAATGCGCACAGATGAGAATGGTGTCAAACTGACCGCAAAGAAGTGCCCTTTCGAATTGTGAGTAAATCGCATTTGAACAAGGGTCACTATACAAATTCCGCCGAGTTTCCGCCCGATTATAACACGTATCGGCTATCACGTCATTTTTCAGACTGCTTTTCGCCCCCTTTCCCTCCTTCTTTTTCCTTGATATTTTGCAAGCATATAGTACGGGGGCCAGGGGGGTCAACCTAGCTGGAAAGGAAACCAATTTTCATGTGCACAGATGTAAAGATCGCATAGCTCCATATAACAAATTGACCGTCTGGCATGTTCTAAGTGGTGGGTGTGGCCAGGGGGCGGCCCCTGCCCAAAAAAGCGGCCCTTTTGACGACAAAATAGTATTTTGTAAATAATATTTTAAGGAAACCTTGAACCACCATGGGTTTGGTGTCATATGAAAGACAATTAAATTATCTACATTTTGATATTTAAGTAAAAAACATGATTTTTGGTGATTGTTTTCGAAATATTGAATTTTATCAAAACAGATTAGTTTCCATAAATCGAAATCGGAGAAGTGCATTTTTTAATAATTTTCCAGGAATTTGCTTATGTACAAAGACAATATCCTGTGCAAGGGAGAGGTTTATATATGTTTTCAATGAAAAGTTATAGCAATCCAAAGTTATTGATTTGATTTCCACAAAAAAAAAAATTTTGCCCACATGTGTATTAACTGTATGCATTTGCGTGCATTAGTGTATTAATTTAAAGGACCTATTCGGTGTGTTTACATCGAGTTTTAAAGATAACTTTTAACTAAAACCTCTAATCACCATGTATTGGTGTCAAAAGATGGATAATTAAAATACCTTCATCCTGATATCAATTTCGATGAGTGATGTGGTGTGTGAAATATAAATTTTGAGCCAAAAAGGTGCTTTATTGTAGATATTCCTCTGATTTTGGCCAGTATCTCGGTATATTAACTGGACAAAAGTGATTAGACATGTAGTAGTGCAGAAAGTTCAAAGGATTTGGAGCGCTGAGTGCAATTGATAAGTTCTTCTTCTGTACTGTGGGATGTTTCAGGAAATGTGGACATTGGCAGTTGCCCCCCCCCCCCACCCCTACCCGCCCCCTTCCAGCCGCTTGTCATAATCTTGCCCATGACAAAGACATGTTAGTGCATCGATCAACATGAATGTAATATAATATCGCCATGTTTAGTTTAATGGTTTATTTTGCCTGACTACTAAGAAAACATGATTGTGTATGCTTCTAAGCAACCAATACTCCGCATAATTCCTATTGTGATTAGATTAGAATGACATAAACTTTTCTCATGAAATAGTTTCGGCTAGGTATGCAAAGTTATTTTTTTCTCTCGATTACAAGTAATTCGGTACAAAAATCGAAGGAAAATATAAAACTACTTGATTCGATTGAATCTCAGTTTTAGTCTTTGTGTGTTTCAAGTAGGAAGTTCCACAACAACAAATGAGATCAATTTGAAATCTTTTCTGCTTAGCCATGAATAACTTAAAATCGTTACTAACTCCTTGAACTTCTAAGGATCTCACGATTTGATGATTGGAAAATGTCACTAGGTACCAGCTTATAATTTTTCGTAACACATCACCGTCTATACATTAGAGTTTTATCATGCCCGTTGCATAAATCTTACCGTAATTTAATGCCTAAAACCCCTGCAGCTTTCGGGGGCTGCTGGGGAAAAGACCCTGGACCCCACGCCAATTTACGCTCCACTCGCTACGCTCTACCTGATCGTTAATACTCCACTTTGAAAAACGTTCCGCGGGGCCTGCATGTAACATGTAAGAGTGGTGGTGATGCAAATTTTTCTTCTGCCCCCAAAAAACGTTTTTTTCTCATTACACCACTGCCCCTGAAAGGTGAGCCCCTGGAATGTTTGCCCCCTCCCCTAATATTTGCCCCGGCGGGGTCAAGGGGCGAAGCCCCCGGAAGCTGCAGGGGTTTTAGGCATTACATTCCGGTAAGATAAGCATATTTCGATACCTTAGTTGTGACACTGGCAGGTCACTAATTGAAGTAGGGTCCAGGGGGCTGTGTCCCATGAAGCTCAGGGTTTAAGGCATTTAATTATGGTCAGATGAGCATTTCAGGGGCCCGTCTGAGGGCCCTTGGTGGGGTCCAGGGGCGGACCCCCGTAAGCTGAGGGGTTTTAGGCATGTAATTACGGTCAGATGAGAGCATCGAGGGGCCCGCCTTAGGGGTTTAGGGGCAGAACCCTCGGAAGCTCAGGGGTTTTAGGTATTTAATTACGGTCAGAAAAGCATCCAGGGGCACACCTTAGGGCCCTTGGCGGGGTCCAGGGGGCGGACCCCCGTAAGCTCAGGGTTTTTAGGCATTTAATTACGGTAAGATAAGCATATTTTGATACCTCATTTGTGACACTGGCAGGTCACTCCGCATTCTTTCTTTCGCTCTTTCTTTCTTTTTCTCTTTAACATACTTTTTCAAAAAAAGTGAGGGGGGGGCTCTATCCCCACCGTTCTGCAGGCCCTGACATGAAGGCTTCTAAATAAGCATATTTGCTTGCCTAACTGTAAATTTGGGAATTTGTCATTTTCCAACAAACGCATACAAAAGTATAATTTACAAAGAAAATGAGACCATTATGATTTATGCAACGGGCATGATAGAACTCTAATGTATAGACGGTGATGTGTTACCAAAATTATAAGCTGGTACCTAATGACATTTTCCAATCATCAAATCGTGAGATCCTTAGAAGTTCAAGGAGTTAGTAACGATTTTATGTTATTCATGGCTAAGCAGAAAGGGGTCCGTTTTAAGGCCTTTCTGTCTTCCTTCCTATCTTCCCTATCCTAGATCCTACAGAGTTCTAACAAATTCCTCTAAATAGTCTAAGCTCAGGGGTTTTAGGCATGTAATTACGGTCAGATGAGAGCATCCAGGGGCCCGCCTTAGGGGTTTAGGGGGCAGAACACCCGGAAGCTCAGGGGCTTTAGGTATTTAATTACGGTCAGAAAAGCATCAAGGGGCACACCTTAGGGCCCTTGGCGGGGTCCAGGGGTAATCATACACATGTTTTCTTAGTAGTCAGGCAAAATAAACCATTAAACCAAACATGGCGATATTATATCATATTCATGTTGATCGATGCACTAACTTTTCTTGGTCATGGGCAAGATTATGACAAGCGGCTGGAAGGGGCGGGGGTGGGGGAGGCAACTGCCAAATGTCCACATTTCCTGAAACATCCCACAGTACAGAAGAAGAACTTATCAATTGCACTCAGCGCTCCAAATCCTTTGAACTTTCTGCACTACTAAATGTCTAATCACTTTTGTCCAGTTAATATACCGAGATACTGGCCAAAATCAGAGGAATATCTACAATAAAGCACCTTTTTGGCTCAAAATTTATATTTCACACACCACATCACTCATTGAAATTGATATCAGGATGAAGGTATTTTAATTATCCATCTTTTGACACCAAATACATGGTGATTAGAGGTTTTAGTTAAAAGTTATCTTTAAAACTCGATGTAAACACACCGAACAGGTCCTTTAAATTAATACACTAATGCACGCATATGCATACAGTTAATACACATGTGGGCAAAAAAAATTTTTTTGTGGAAATCAAATCAATAACTTTGGATTGCTATAACTTTTCATTGAAAAGATATATAAACCTCTCCCTTGCACAGGATATTGTCTTTGTACATAAATAAATTCCTGAAAAGTTATTAAAAAATGCACTTCTCCGATTTCGATATATGGAAACTAATCTGTTTTGATAAAATTCAATATTTCGAAAAAAAATCACCAAAAATCATGTTTTTTACTTAAATTTGCGATGTTAATTAATCCTAATTTCGTTGAAATAGGTATCAAAATGTAGATAATTTAATTGTCTTTCATATGACACCAAACCCATGGTGGTTCAAGGTTTCCTTAAAATATTATTTACAAAATACTATTTTGTCGTCATAAGGGCCGCTTTTTTGGCCGCCCCCTGGCCACACCCACCACTTAGAACATGCCAGACGGTCAATTTGTTATATGGAGCTATGCGATCTTTACATCTGTGCACATGAAAATTGGTTTCCTTTCCAGCTAGGTTGACCACCCCCTGGCTCCCGGACTAATACTCTGAGTGGCCAAACGCAGGGCTTTTTGAAGCCGGATATTTAAAATTTGTCTAGGGGACTATTTAGACGCCAGGGGTGTCGATCATGGGGGAGGGGGCTGGGGGGATAGCCTGTACAATCACCCCCAATAATTCACCATCAACAAAAAATGAAGAGAAAAATTAATGATGAGAGCCCGATGAGAGTAGATAATGGTTATTACTCGCAAGATGGCCATCAATATACACATTTTGCTATCTCATTTTCATAATACATACATATATAAATAGAAAACGAAGTAAATGAGACAACCGTATATGAGACAAGAATAAATTGAATTCTCGCTCAAACGGCTTCATCAGTAATTGATGAATTTATTCAATTTATTCAATCAACAGCATCATAGAAATGCAGTGCGCCAAATGTAAAGCCGCAGCGTTAAAAAGCAACGAGCTAAATGTTAAGCGCGAAGCGCAAAAGTGCAAAAAGAAATAGAGATTGGGAGAGTTATTAGTTGTTATGTTGTTTCCGTTCACCCTTTTACAAATTCACGTCATTGTATCTTTATTTTTTTGTTTTTTCACTCATTTTATTTCCTGATATTTCCTAAAACATTTTTTAAAACGCGCTAGGAGTTACAGTCGTGTATTTGTTTAACTCTTTTAATTTGGGCATCATTGCCAAGAAAAATATCAACCAATTTCTCAATATAAAGAACTCTTAAAGGTACAGGAAAGCATCTGAGCAAGAATATCACATGACTTTTGGCCAGTTCAATCTGAAGTGATTTTTAACGGTATGACTATGTGGGGTTGATGATGCGTTTGTTTTCATAATGCAGGTAAAGTAATAAAGTATTGTATCATTGAAGAGAAAGACGGCTTTTACCAAATGGCAGCATGTAGGAGACGAAACTTTCAGTTTGTTCCCTGATTCATACTCAGTATCTATTTTGTTCTATTGATTTCATCCATTTCTTTGTTTATTTATATCTCTACATGTAAAACATTTGAAAAGCTATTTTCCGAAAGGAGTAAAATCTTTTGATAGCAAATGGAGATAGTGATATACATTTTCCTCTATTTACCTTGAACAAAATTATTAACCTAAATTACGAGAGAAATTATGAACACATGCATCTTTTAATAACAATTTTCCATAGACACCTGAACAAAATCGGGTAAACATAGAGTTCTTTCTTAAGTTACACACATGGATCTAGTGCCTCTTGAAAATAAGCTCTTTGTATGTACATAAACAAGCAATACAACAGAATACTCCAGTTCGATATTTTGGAGAAAGATTATTATGTCACAACTTATTTTTGTTTTATTGAAAAGCTGATGTAGGCCTATGTATTGTATTCAAACGTAACAGGCATAAGATAGTTAAGGTGTTTTTGAAGGTTAGAATGTTATTAAGTTTGAAGTTTTGTTTATAACACCCTTCCAATAATAATGCACCTTCTAAGACTGGTTATAGTTTTTGAGAAAAAAATAGTGCTCTGGTCAGGGCCTTAGGGAATATTATGCTTATATTTTAGAGCGTATCTGGTATGATAAGTATATCTGGGTGAAGAAGGAGATAATGGAAGTTTGTTGTTTGGTAGTTGGAACGTAAGTTTTATATTATGTTTTTAAGAAACAGACAGTTTGTATGAGATCAGGAGTGGAAATTTTCTGTCATTTTGAGAACCAAATTTTGCATCAGTGATATTCTGTTTCATTGAATTGAGTTTCCGCAGAGAGGATTCAGTTGGTTTAATTAAAGAAGGAAGAGAGTCCAATGAAGAACCAGCAATAAGTGTTTTTCATTTACTAATGAGAACTATGTTTTTGAGATCTCCTTACACAGAATATTGGAATGGGTTTTTCACGATGAATGTTGTTTGGAGACATCAATATTCATAAAATGTATGTTTCTATCACCAGGAAATAAAGAATTTTCTGTCTACATGAACCTTTCCTGGTTGCTTATTAATGCATTTGCCCACTGGTAACATAATACTTTCACAAGTTGATATCCTCACCATTGGATTTTTTTGGGTAATGTCTAAATTTCGTTTAAAAATAGATGATATCAGTCTGGTAGGCCTACACTGCAGGCAAGAGTCAGGACTAACATTTAGCATGTTATTAATTTTATTACCACTCTTATATTCTCTGAAATGTTATCTTTATTGAGGGTGACTTGAAAAAGTTAATAACTTGGAAGGGAGGGTGCAACCTGCCACACGCTTCTACCTCTTGGTTGCTTTGATCCATTGCCGAAAATATTTTGGCACCTATCATCCCCCCAACCACGGATACAAATCGACACCCCTGTTAGACGCCATTTTATACTCTGCATGATTATGTTATGGACGGCTGTTAGTGCCACAGCACGCGTCATCACGTGTTCGTCATTTACCTCAATCCCATTCGATTTGCACGCAGTGCTTGCGAGCACTTTCTAGGTCCTTTTAAACTTCTTAGGCGTAGTCTCGAGCATCCCATCAAGATCACTGTAATCTTCGTTCTCCGGAATCACTCATGCACAACCGTGCAGCTAGGCGCCATTTTGTCCGTTTCGGGCTTTTTTTTTATAGGCCTTTCTTTCGCCCTACCTATCTCCAGTATCACAGAAGCTACAGACTTCGTACAAATTGCTCTGGATAGTCCGACAGCGTGTCCACACACAAAACAATTTATCCCGAAACTCTATAACGATACGTCGTATAAAGAATCATCGTATAAATTCCAGGGTGTCCACACACAAGAAACTTCGTATAAAGAATCATCGTATAAATTCAAGGGTGTCCACACACACAAGAAAGTAATCCCAAAACTCTACAGCGAAATGTCGTATAGGTGCGCAGTTTGCTACTGCGGTCATGAAATTGAAGCGGAAATGAGAGGTCAGGTCTCCTTTCGCGCGCGATCCGACGTTAAGCCCCGCCCAGTTAGACTAGTTCCGTCCACACACAAAATTTCCGTGATTAAGCGTGATTAGGCGTGATTAGTTATTGAGTTCTAGTTCTAAACGATGCCCAAACCTGCGTTTCGTTATACGACGTTTCGTTATACGACGTATCGTTAGTAAGCGTCCACACACACAATTTCATCATATAACTATCGCGAAACGGTATAACTATCGCGAAACGGTATAACTAATCACGCCTAATCACGGAAAATGTTGTGTGTGGACAGGGGGCGAGAGATGCTCTTTCGATTGTAGAAACATGGCGTCATTGCAAGCATATCGTTTTGAAACGATTGCATTTCTAGTCTTAAATTAGCGACTGTTTTTAACCATTTATCAATGGGGGTGCGTGCATGGGGAATTTACTTTAAAAAAGAAGTTGGAAGTTGCGATTGTTAATTTTAATGATAGAAAATAAGAAGACAAGAATTAAGGCTGACATTAGGAAAGACAAAATACTAGGTGGATAGAGTGGATTTTAGAGAAAGTGTAATACCACAAGGGAATGTGATAGGCCTATTAATAGGATAGAAACAAGGAAGAATGGAAAGAGTGAGAAGATGAATTGTGGAAAATCAAGAACTAGAGAGGAATACAAAGGAAAAATAGGCCTATATAAAAAAAAAATTAAAAAGGAATTAAAAGAAGTCATTAGCCAGATTTAACAGTGATAAAGATAGACAGAAAAGAGTGGAGAAAATCAAGAATTATATATATCATAGAAAAAATAGAAGGGAAATAAAGGCATAGAAAGTGTAGAAAGAATATTTTTTAAAGATTGACATATGAAAATAAAGTGAGGAATAACAAATTAATAGGATAGAAATTATACAAGGAATGATGGAAATATAAAAAGAGAAGATCGTACTTTGGGGGCATCTTCCTTTTCCACTATGGCTTAAAACTTCTTTCTTTCTTTTCTTACGGTAGGCCCTATGCCTTAACTGAAATCACTATGAGTGAATTTTCCCCTTGTACAGGATTGGAAGACACGATTAAAAATGTTTCAAAATTGTGATAATTTCAAATCTCTTCTTCAATAAATGTTCCACCTTATAACGCCGATTTGAAGACACCATTACAAAAAATTTGGCCTTACTCGCCGCGACCCGATTGTTTAGCATAAGCCCTAGTATTGTACACATGGTGTGTCCACACTTACTCATACATGATACTGGCAGTTAAAGTTAATCTGGACTTGAACAACCTATTTCGCTATTCAAACTGTATCTGACTAAAACTAGAATCTGTAAATAGTAAGTGGCACCTGTCCTTAATTGGCTAAAAATATACACACATGTATAGTGTAAGCGAAAGGTACAGCAATAGCAAAAGGTACAGCAAAAAAAGTATATTCTCTTCTCATTTCTTATATTTCCGCCCATATAGTCAAAATATCATATCATCCAACATATCAATACAAAGACCATTATTACATCTTTTTACACAGTACTACAAGATATGTGAATAGCAAAGCTAATAGTTTAGAATATACCACAATTGAATAATACAAGTTTCTTTCTTACGTACTACCTTTAATAAGGAAGACAAAATAAAGATACTTGATTACTGGGATGCGTGGCAAAACAAAATGAGGAGCCACTCCTGGTATCCCAGCTGGTGTGGTTAGATTTAGTTGATGGCCGGGTGAGGCCAGGCGCGGATCCAGGGGGGAGGCCGAGCGGGCCTTGGCCCCCAGCAAAAAAAAAAAAGAAAGAGAGAGAGAGAAGGAAAAGAAGGGAAAGAAGGAAGAAGAAAAGAAAAGGGGGAAAAGAAGGAGATCGGGGGAGGGGCCGAAAGGGCCTTGCCTCCCAGGCTGTTGCCTCCCCCCTCCCCCCAGCAAAAAAATAAGAGAGAAGGAAGGAAAGGGAAAGAAAAAAAGGAAAAGAGGAGATAAAGGGAAGGAAAAATAAGAGGAAGAAGAAAATAAAACAAGGGGGATATCAGCTGCAATTTTCCCGCCAACAAGTTGTGGATCGGGGGGCCTTGCCTCTACCCCCCTCCGCCCCCCAAAAAGAGAGAAGGAAGGGAAAGGGAAAGAGGAGAGTTAAAAGGGAACAAAAGACGAAAAAGAAAAGAAGGGGAAATCAGTTGCGATTAATTCCGCCAACCACGTGTGGATCGGGGGGAGGGGGAGCCTAAAGGCCCTTGCCCCCAACAGCAAACCTAAAAGAGAGAGAAGGGAAAGGGTAACTTGCTGAAATGACACAATTTTCCGAGTTTTTTTCCTCACTTTTTTAGTAAATTATATTTTTGTATGCGTTTGTTGGAAAATAACAAATTCCTAAATTTACAGTCAGGCAAGAAATTTCCGAGTTTTTTCCTCACATTTTAGTAAATTATACTCTTTTATGCGTTTGTTGGAAAATAACAAATTCCTAAATTTACAGTCAAGCAAGAAATTTCCGAGTTTTTTCCTCACTTTTTAGTAAATTATACTTTTTATGCGTTTGTTGGAAAATAACAAATTCCTAAATTTACAGTCAGGCAAGACATATGCTTATTTAGAGGCCTACATGTCAGGGCCCGCGGAACTGCGGGGCTCGAGGGCCTCGAGCCCCCCAACTTTTTTTGAAAAAGTAAATTAAAGAAAAATAGAAAGAAAGAAATTGACCTGCCAGTGTCACAAAATAATAGGGTATAAAAATATGCTCATCTGACCGGGATTAAATGCCTATAACCCCTGAGCTTCCGGGGGCTCTGCCCCCTTGATTCCACCTAGGGGTCTAAGGCGGGCCCCTGGATGCTCATCTGACGGTAATTTAATGCCTAAAAATCCTGAGCTTCTGGGGGCTCCGCCCCCTGGACCCGACGCTGATTAGTGTCCTGCTAGTGTCACAAATAAGGTATTAAAAATGCTCATCTGACCGTAATTAAACGCCTAAAACCCCTGAGATTTCGGGGGCTCTGCCCCCTGGACCCAACCAAGGGCCCCAAGGCGGGCCCCTGGATACTCACCTGACTGTAATTTAATGCCTAAAACCCTTGAGCTTCCGGGGGGCTCGCCCCCTGGACCCCTCGCCAATTAGTGACCTGCGAGTGTCACAAATAAGGTATAAAAATATGTTCATCTGACCGTAATTAAATGCCTAAAACCCCCGAGCTGCCGAGGGCTCAGCCCCCTCGACCCCACCAGGGGCCCTAAGGCGGCCCCTGAATACTTATCTGACCGTTATAAAATGCCTAAAACCCCTGAGCTTCTAAGGGGCTCCTCCCCCTGGACCCCACTCCAATTATTGTCCTGCTAGTGTCACAAATAAGGTATCAAAATATGCTCATCTGACAGTAATTAAACGCCTAAAACCCCTGAGCTTCTGGGCCTCCGCCCCCTTGACCCGACGCCAAATAGTGTCCTGCTTCTGTCAATAAGGTATCACAAAAATGCTCAACTTAACATAATTAAACGCATAAAACCCCTGTGTTTCCGGGGGCTCTGCCCCCTGGACCCGACCAAGGGCCCCAAAGCGGGCCCCTGGATACTCACCTGACTGTAATTTAATGCCTAAAACCCTTGAGCTTCCGGGGGCTTCGCCCCCTGGACCCCTCGCCAATTAGTGACCTGCGAGTGTCACAAATAAGGTATCAAAATATGTTCATCTGACCGTAATTAAATGCCTAAAACCCCGAGCTGCCGGGGCTCTGCCCTCGACCCACCAGGGCCCTAAGGCGGCCCCTGAATACTTATCTGACCGTTATAAAATGCCTAAAACCCCTGAGCTTCTAAGGGGCTCCTCCCCCTGGACCCCACTCCAATTATTGTCCTGCTAGTGTCACAGATAAGGTATCAAAATATGCTCATCTGACAGTAATTAAACGCCTAAACCCCTGAGCTTCTGGGCCTCCGCCCCTTGACCCGACGCCAAATAGTGTCCTGCTTCTGTCAATAAGGTATCACAAAATGCTCAACTTAACATAATTAAACGCATAAAACCCTGTGTTTCCGGGGCTCTGCCCCTGGACCAACCAAGGGCCCCAAAGCGGGCCCCTGGATACTCACCTGACTGTAATTTAATGCCTAAAACCCTTGAGCTTCCGGGGGCTTCGCCCCCTGGACCCCTCGCCAATTAGTGACCTGCGAGTGTCACAAATAAGGTATCTAGATATGCTCATCTGACCGTAATTAAGTATCTAAAACCCCTAAGCTTCTAGGGGTCCGCCCCCTCGACCCCACCAGGGGGTCTAAGGTACGCCCCTGAATGCTTATCTGACCGTTATAAAATGCCTTAAATCCCTGAGTTTCAGGGAGCTCAGCCCCCTGGACCCCACGCCAATGAGTGACCTGCCAGTGTCATGAATAAGGTATCAAAATATGCTCATCTGGCCGTAATCAAATGCTCATATCCCCTGAGCTTCCAGGGCCTCCGCCCTTTGATCCCCGCCGGCGCTTTGCCCCTAGACCCCACGCCAATTCGTGCTACGCTCTACTTGATCACAAATACTTTAGCGTCCCCCACCCACTTTGAAAAACGTTCAGTGGGGCCTAGAGGTAAGAGTGGGAAGATGCAGATTTTTGTCTGCCCCCCGTTTTTGCTCATTACGCCACTGCTGGTCACCATTACGTACCAATATTTCGCTCGCATAATTTCAAATTTGGGCCTCCCCTAAGAAATCCTGGATCCGCGCCTGGAGGCCACTCTCGCAGGAGGGGGTACCTAATCAACTAACGGCTGGGACTGTGGGGGCTAGAAATACTCATGTCATTTTTACATGTAAGTCAAAAATGCACAAAAAAATAGGGGGTACTCTGTGGGCCTCCACATTAGTTTTAATAGCCCCATATTCTGAGTAAATCACACTTTAATGTTTCATTGCGCTATACATATACGTGTAATATCAAAAATTCAAATGTTTATTGAACAGGTTTATTACTGCAAACTCTTAATACAAACTATACGAATATAATTCACATTCGGTCAAAAAATTTGAACCGCATTGTTATGTAATGCATAGTAAATTCATCATTTTGGGTGATATACTTCGGGATGACGTTACCAAACTTTGCAGATAATCATCACATGTATAGATGCAAATGTCTGCTTTGTTTCAATGACCTAGGTATAGTATAAGGGTTGCGATTTTAGAGTAAGCTGAAGTTATTTCAAAATTTTCCCGAAAAGCATGATTTTCAGTAGCAATTTTCGTAAAGTCCGTCAGTGGTAAGTTATATATTTTGTTATTCGGCTGGAAAGGTTATATTTTGAAGTATTTAAATACAACAGAGATACGGGTTTGGCTCGAGAGGATGGAGCTACGGCCACAGAAAGAAAGCTATTTTATAGAACTTTAGAGGGCCTTATATCATGCGTATAATCATTTGTGCGTGAAATTCCGCAGGGCTAGGTGCAATGATAAGATAAATCTACTGTGAAAAATTGAGACAAAACAGAATTGATATGAGAAAGTAATGGCAATTTTCGATTTATAGGGGTCAATTTTTAAAGAATTTCAATTTGGACGGTTACACATGAGTGATTTTGGAAAGCGTAGAGTCAGGTGACCTTGATTGGATTGAAAGTTTGAAAGGAATCGGTCTGCAGGATAGGACCTGGATAGGGCTCACAATTAAGCACTCCGTGCAAAACGAATGGGATTTCGAAAATAAGATTAAGAAGAAGACTAGAACTGCAATCGTATTATAACGATATGCATGCATTGACGCCTGTGTTTTTACGTGGCATAGAAAAGAGCCTCTCTCAGACTACCTAATAATAATAATATTAGTTTCTTGTATAGTGCATATCACATTATAACGTCTCTATGCGCTTCCAAAGAGCTTTGGAAATTATTACCCCGGCTTTAGCATCTATAGCAATTCGTTAGAAGTCTATAGCATATATCTAGGGTAGTAGAATAGATAGGCCGAAAGAAAGGCTTCAAAAACGACCTGTAAAGACATAATGGCGCCTGGGGGGTCACGCATGAGGAATTTCGGGAAACGTAGAGTAAGATGACCTCGATTGGATGCCAGAGATTATGCCTACGAAGTTTGAAAGAAATCAGGATCGAGAAAGGGACCTAGATAGGGCTCGCAAGCACTGCGTGCAAAACCAAAGGGATTTGGGTGCATGAAGAAAACGTGATGATGCATGCCGTGGCACAAACGGCTCTCCATACTAACATAATCAGGAAGACTATAAAATTGTGTCTTAAATGCCCCCCTTGACAGATTTAAAAAATCCGACTTCAAAATGGCCTACGTTTGGCCGCCAAAACTACGCTTGCAAAATTTCAAAGTAGAAAAAGGACGGACAGGGGGCGAAAAGCTGTCTGACATAATTGACGTCATAGCCTATACGTGTTTTAATCGGGCGGAAACTCAGCGGAATTCGTATAGTAACCCTTGTTCAAATGCAATTTACTCAAATAAAATTGTGTGAACATATACCGTATTTGGTATCGTTCGAAAGGGCATCATATTTCAACGCGGTTCGGTGTAAAAATGTCAGAGGAAAAAATGTCAGAGGTAAAAATGTCAGAGGTAAAAATGTCAGAGGTAAAAATGTCAGAGGTAAAAATGTCAAAGGAAAAAATGTCAGAGGTAAAAATGTTAGAGGTAAAAATATATTTTAAAAAGCGTGTTACAGGTTGAATATTGGTGATGGTTGTATATTAGGCTTTATTTTCTTCTTTCTTTAACTTTTATTTACCTTTCTGCCCGAAATTGTGACTTTTTGCCCGATTATTTTCGAGGGGAGACGGGGGAGGGGGTGTATCGGCTGCCTCCCCCTCATATGCCTTTGTCTAAGCAAGTGATACTGGTACACTGAGCAAACTTCTGGAAAAAAAGAATGTAAAAAAAAATAAAATCGAGTAGTTTGGCCATAAATCATAGGCCGAGTTGTGGCTCGATGGTGTAATCATTAAATAAAAAGAAAAGTCATCACAGCCCCCTGTTACACCCACAAATGTAATAACGCCCACAAATGTAACAACGCCCACAAATGTAATAACACTTTACCCACAAATGTAATAACACCCACAAATGTAATAACACTTTACCCACAAATGTAATAATTTCACCCACAAATGTAATAACCACTTTACCCACAAATGTAATAATTTTGGTAAGTGGTTGTTACACCCACAAATGTAATAACGCCCACAAATGTAACAACGCCCACAAATGTAATAACACTTTACCCACAAATGTAATAACACCCACAAATGTAATAACACTTTACCCACAAATGTAATAATTTCACCCACAAATGTAATAACCACTTTACCCACAAATGTAATAATTTTGAATCACCCACAAATGTAATAATGACTTTACCCACAAATGTAATAAATTTGAAGGGATATTTTGTCGAATTTGTTCAAAACTAAAACCCTGTAATAAAGCATGGGTATAGCGCGCAGTCTTTACTCCAGACCCGGTTATTTCAAAAATTTAAAAAACAGACCCCATAATCCTTTTCCTGTGGAATAACATAACAATCGAGCGTAGTCTTTCCTCCAGACCCGGTCATTTCAAAAATAAAAAACAATAAAAAACAAAACAAAAAATTCAAATCTAAGACCCAACAATCCTCCAAACTAAGACCCTGTAATAAAGCATGGGTTTAGAGCGTTGTCTTTACTCCACACCCGATTATTTCAAAAATAAAACAAAACAAAAGCCTTTTATTAAACTAAGACCCTCCATCTTCCAAATTAAGACCCGGTAATAAAGCATGGGTTTAGAGCGTTGTCTTTACTCCAACCCGGTTATTTCAAAATAAAACAAAACAAAACAAAAACCTTTTAAACTAAGACCCTCCATCTTCCAAATTAAGACCCGGTAATAAAGTATGGGATTAGAGCGTAGTCTTTACTTCAGACTCGGTTATTTTTTAAAAAAAAATCTTCAAACTAAGACCTTCCCATCTTATTCCTGTGGAATAACATGGGTATAGAGCGTAGTCTTTCCTCCAGACCCGGTTATTTCAAAAGAAAAAGAAATTTAAACAAATCTTCGAAACTAAGTCCCACCATCTTATTCCTCTTTTTTCATTTAAAAATAAATTACATTATTACATATGTGGATACAACACGTCACAAATAAATGATTGGTCGGCGGTCACACGAACTGACAAATCAGTCAAAATGGTCCATATATATAACACACAGAGGAGGGACCGATTCGATGGTTCGTTGACCGTCGACGATTTGTTAATATGTAAAAATTCTAACGCCCACAAATATCCTGGAATTCAATGTTCGTAGAAAAAAGTAATCGAATAAGTGACCTTAAATGTATTTAAATATTGTATATATTATATCATTTTTTTAAATGACCGGGTCTGGAAGAACAACTATGCTCTAAACCATGCTTTATTACAGGATCTTAGTTTGGAAGATGGTGGGTCTTAATTTTAAAGTTTTTGTTTTTGTTTTTGTTTTGTTTTGTTTTGAAATAACCGAGTCTAGAGGAAAGACTACGTTCAATACTCATGTTATTCCACATGAATAAGATGATGGGGTCTTAGTTTTGAAGATTTAAAAAAATTAAACGGGTCTGGAGTAAAGACTACGCTCTAAACCCATGCTTTATTACCGGGTCTTAATTTGGAAGATGGAGGGTCTTAGTTTAAAAGGTTTTTGTTTTGTTTTGTTTTATTTTTGAAATAACCGGGTGTGGAGTAAAGACAACGCTCTAAACCCATGCTTTATTACAGGGTCTTAGTTTGGAGGATTGTTGGGTCTTAGATTTGATTTTTTTGGTTTTGTTTTTATTGTTTTTATTTTTGAAATGACCGGGTCTGGAGGAAAGACTACGCTCGATTGTCATGTTATTCCACAGGAAAAGGATTATGGGGTCTTAGTTTTGAAGATTTTTTAAATTTTTGAAATAACCGGGTCTGGAGTAAAGACTGCGCGCTATACCCATGCTTTATTACAGGGTTTTAGTTTTGAACAAATTCGACAAAATATCCCTTCAAATTTATTACATTTGTGGGTGATTCAAAATTATTACATTTGTGGGTGAAATTATTACATTTGTGGGTAAAGTGTTATTACATTTGTGGGTGTTATTACATTTGTGGGTAAAGTGTTATTACATTTGTGGGCGTTGTTACATTTGTGGGCGTTATTACATTTGTGGGTGTAACACCCCGGCCAAAAGAGGATAAGATATCACGCTGTGAGTCCTCCGCCCCCCTCCACTTCACCGTCCCTTCTGAAGATTGATGGACATTTTAACAGCGTGGCAATGACTACTATAAAATGTAATTTTCTAACAATTTCACTTTCTTATGGGCTTGATACTTTGATACAAAGCAGAAAGCCGCCCATGTTACATCTAATGCTAACCGCACCATCACATTGCAGAGAAGCGCGCGCTTTGCAAAGAGTTGATCGTCGATCACTATTGCGGTATAAATAGTCTGGGACAACATCAATAAGCAGCTTTGATACTCTGATACAAATAAGCGGAGGGCCTAAGTCAAATATCATGCTTAGTTTTTGAGTTGCCTGCCACTACCGCATAAACTAAGCACACCTTGTTTATTTGAAGGATTTTATCATAATACACAATATTTCAGAGGTGCTTTTTTTTCAATTTGTTGCGAACAATCCTAAATCGGAGGGGGCGTCCAAAAAAGCGGCCCTTTGACGAAAAATAGTATTTTGTAAATTATATTTTAAGGGAACCTTGAACCACCATGAGTTTGGTGTCATATGAAAGAAAATTAAATTATCTAAATTTTGATACCAATTTCAACGAAATTGGGATTAATTAACATCGCAAATTTAAGTAAAAACATCATTTTTGTGATTTTTGTCCAAATATTGAATTTTATCAATAATCGTTATTTTCCATATATCAAAATCGGAGGTATGTATTTTTTTGTAACTTTCCAGGAATTTGCCCATATACAAGGAAAATATTCTGTGAAAAAGAAAAGTGTATATCTCTTTTCAATAAAAAGTTATAGCAACCCAAAGTTATTGATTCGATTTCCACAAAAACAACATTTTTGCCCACATGTGTATTAACTGTATGCATATACGTGTATTAGCGTATTGAGGACCTGTTTGGTGTGTTTACATCAAGTTTTAAAGATAACTTTTGATTAAAACCTCTAATCACCATGGATTTGGTGTCAAAAGATGGATAATTAAAATACCTTCAATTTGATATAAATTTCATTGAGTTATGTAGTGTGTGAAATGTAAATTTTGAGCCAAAAAGGTGCTTTTTTGTAGATATTTTTCCCTCAATTTTGGCCATGTATCTCGGTATATTAACTGGACAAAAGTGATTGGACATTTAGTAGTGCAGAAAGTTCAAGGGATTTGGAGTGCTGACTGCAATTGATAAGTACTTCTTCTGTACTCTGGGATGTTTCAGGAAATGTGGGAATAGGCAGTTGCCCCACCCATCCCCCACCAAGATATTTTGTCCTTCTAATTTTGGCCAGTATCTCGGTATATTAACAGGACAAATGTGATTGGACATATTTTAGTGGTGCAGAAAGTTCAAAGGATTTGGAGCGCTGACTGCAATGGATAAGTACTTCTTCTGTACTCTGGGATGTTTCAGGAAATGTGGGCATTGGCAGTTCCCCCTCCCACCCCGCCCCTTCCAGCCGCTTGTCATAATCTTGCCCATGACCCAGACAAGTTAGTGCATCTATCAACATGAATATAATATAATATAATATCGCCATGTTTGGTTTGATGGTTTATTTTGCCTGACTACTAAGAAAACATGTGTATGCTTGTAAGCAACTAGGGTACCGACATTCGTAAGTCCTCTCCGAGGAATTTAGGAATAATGCCTTGCCAAAGGGCACTAGTAGCGAGTAGTGAATCCACTTCACCTGGTGTCGCCTCCTCACTCCTGAACAAACCTCCTGGCTTTGATCCTATGTTCTATGTCCTGACAAGATATTGGCATTATCCTGGCTGTCCAGAACGCCAGCCCAAAAGGAGTCGAGGCACATACATGGATAGATTCTGTTTAATTATATACCATATCTAGACATGCTATGATGCACACCATGTTATAACGTTAAGAGTAATTAGAAGGATACTCAGAGAATGAAGGGGATGCTGAGAACATTGTTTTTAAATTTTTATTCAGAAAATCCAATTGCTCATTTAAATCAGCCAATGACCTAAATAAAATGTTGAAGAAAATGGAAAGAATACCCAGCTTACAGGCCTATCGTGATAATGGGAACGGTGTGGGGATTTATTTTTATTTTTATCCAGACGAATAATGATGCATTTTTCCTTTTGAAAAAAAATGTTGGATATATCAAAAGTACATGTAGGTTAGGAAAGAGTCCTTTCCCACATCATAAATAGTCTGAGATTTTAATCACCAAGACATGATTATAATTCAAAGAAGTTCTTAATTTTGAAGAAAATGATGGATAAATGCAGCATTATGCATGTATTATGGGGTGAGTGTGGAAGAAATCTTGGAATTATTAAGTCCCTAGTTTTGGTAAAGTGTACATCCTGGCACATCCTGGAGATGGGTTTAAGAACGTTTCACCACCCCCGCCACCCCAATTTGAAATAGAAATGAGATTTAAAACTACCAAGATGTGTTTAGAATGCAAACTAGTTCTGAATTTTGAAATAAATTAAGGCATAAGACATGAAGACAATGTTTATAATGGAAATGGGTGTGGAATGAATATTTGAGAATTGAATCACCATGTATGGTAAAGAATAAAGAATTCATTCATGTAAATAAGAAAATGACATAGTTAATCATACAAACAAATCCCTAGAATTTGAATTTCCTGACCAGATTGAAGAAGAAGAAAAAATAGCTCATTAGATTTTGATGATTTTTCGTTAAATGCTAGGATACAATGTTTATCAAACTCTTGAGTTGACATGGTGTCAACCCTCACCCCTCTCTTTCTCTCTCTCTCTCTCAATCGATCGACGCCTGTGCTTTACTTTTTACAATTTTACAAGGGGCTTCCACTGACAACTGCCAGTGACAAATTTGTAATTTTGGGTAGATAAAAAATACACGTATCCTATAAGGAAAGATCCAGAGACAGATTGGCCGTGGGGAGTTTGGGAATTTTCCCCACGAGCAGCTCTTTATTTCTGGTTGGATCAAGGTCCAGTCAATTTGTGGTCTGAGGGCCACTTGATATATGCATCTTACATATTCAGTGGGCAGGTCGCATAACACTTTAAAAACCAATTTTCAGTCCCAGTCTGCCCCTGGAAACATCCAATAAGTTTTGTGTCGAAGACATGATGTAGAAAAATAAAAAGGCCTGTCTAAATGTTGTAGTCCTGTTTTTTTCTGGTTATTCAATCTTTCGAAAAAGCTGTAAAAGTTTTAGTTGCTTTAGGACATATAGTGGATAGGAATTTAAAAACAAATATTTAATTTTACCACATTGAAACGGCATCCAAAAATATATTAAATTCATTTTGATAGTGAAGATGTGCTAGTGTGATCGGAAGACGTCCAAATTCAGAAAGAAAGGCGAGTTAAGGCATTTTCATAATGTCGCTCCTTTCTGCTTAGGCGAATCCAAGGTGAATAATGAAATATATATTAAAACAATCTAGGGGTAAAACACTGATCTGCGAACCCTTCCTTTTTAGAACCACAAGAAGGCCTGAGTGACTCCCGTGCGAGAAATATTCAGAAATGAAAATAGGAAATTCATTCCCCACGCCCACCCCTTCGGAGCAATACCTAAGCTTTAGGAGTAATGAGTCTTCATTAAATTTTTCATTAAATGTATAAGAAGTTTGGGTGTTCATAAACATTTACCCTCCGAAAAATGGACCTCTTTTAAATACGAGTACCCCAGGCCAGAAAATCTATATACACATTGCTTTTTGTACATACATGTATATTTATGAAGCAAATAAATATCATGCAATAAACTGTATTCTAAATTAAGTAATGTTTTCTATATTAACGCAACTAAAAGTGTTTATATGTGTTTTCTTCAATAATAAAAAAGAAAAAAATGTTTGGCTCAGACTTGATATCCACATGTATTGAAAAGAATTTACAGCACATTGACACTTTGGCATTATGCATGGTCTTGCACCGCCCTGTCAGTTTTATGAGCATTACTGACAATTTTTTGAGGGTTCAAGAGACCTACATTGTTGGTCTCGTGGGCTGTTTATATAATCCCAGCTAACTCACAAGCAGGATTTTTTTAATGATCTGTCTTTGATTATGTTGAAATTATTTGTCTTTACCATGACAAGATTGTACTAAGCGGTCAGATGACATACATGTATGGAGGTGAATGGGATGAGGCACCTGCCCATGCCCCCATTTTCTAAAACATCACTGAGTATAGAAGTACTTATCAATTGCACTAAGCACTCTCCTGGCCTAATCATTTTAACTGTCTGGACTGTCTGCATTACTTTGTTCGTGTTCATGGACTAACTTGTCTTGTCTGTTACACATACGTCTGAAAGTGGATTGAGGCTGGCCCCGGAGGCGGCTCGACGTATGTGTAACATCAACTTTTTGAAAAGCCGGACTGAGGCCGGACTGAGGCCAGGTGGACTCAGTCCACCTCTGGATGTGGTTTGAGGCCGGCCCGAGTCCGACTCAGTCCCGCAATCAGTATGTGTAACACCAAAGTGGACTCGGGGCCGGCTTATAAGCGGAATGACGTGACCTGTCATCATATATCAACATAATACATCGGGCGCACTTTGCCACCTTCTCTTATGTTATTCCTTGTTTTTATCATTCTATCACTTTCTCTTTCTGTCTTTCCTTTTGTTATTCTTTGGTTCTTCCTTCTATCACCTTCTCTTATGTTGTTCTCTGTTTTTATCATTCTATCACTTTCTCTTTCTGTCTTTCCTTATGTTATTCTTTGTTTCTTCCTTCTATCACCTTCTCTAATGTTATTCTTTGTTTTTATCATTCTATCACCTTCTCTTTCTGTCTTTCCTTATGTTATTCTTCGTTTTTATCATTCTATCACTTTCTCTTTCTGTCTTTCCTTATGTTATTCTTTGTTTCTTCCTTCTATCACCTTCTCTTATGTTCTTTTTTTTTATCATTCTATCACTTTCTCTTTCTGTCTTTCCTTATGTTATTCTTCGTTTTTATCATTCTATCACTTTCTCTTTCTATCTTTCCTTATGTTATTCTTTGTTTCTCCCTTCTATCACCTTCTCTTATGTTCTTTGTTTTTATCATTCTATCACTTTCTCTTTCTGTCTTTCCTTATGTTATTCTTTGTTTCTTCCTTCTATCACCTTCTCTAATGTTATTCTTTGTTTTTATCATTCTATCACCTTCTCTTTCTGTCTTTCCTTATGTTATTCTTCGTTTTTATCATTCTATCACTTTCTCTTTCTGTCTTTCCTTATGTTAATCTTTGTTTCTTCCTTCTATCACCTTCTCTAATATTATTCTTTGTTTTTATCATTCTATCACCTTCTCTTTCTGTCTTTCCTTATGTTATTCTTCGTTTTTATCATTCTATCACTTTCTCTTTCTGTCTTTCCTTATGTTATTCTTTATTTTTATCATTCTATCACTTTCTCTTTCTGTCTTTCCTTATGTTAATCTTTGTTTCTTCCTTCTATCACCTTCTCTTATGTTATTCTTTGTTTTTATAATTCTATCCCTTACTCTTTCTGTCTTTCCTTATGTTATTCCTTGTTTTTATCATTCTATCACTTTCTCTTACTGTCTTTCTTATGTTATTCTTAGTTTTTATCATTCTATCAATTTCTCTTTCTGTCTTCCTGGAGTGCGCCCCAACGTCAGCTCGTGAAAAGGCGACGTGAGGCCGGCCTATGTGTAGACACAAAATTGCGGGCCCGAGATATGTGTAACAGGGGTTTGATGATCTCGAGGCGGCTTCAAATTGCAGGCGTGAGGCCGCCTCCGAAGCCGGCTTTAAAAGCCGACGCATGTGTAACAGGGTCTTATATCGCTCATTTTCGCGAGTCAATATAAATGATGCAACCTCAAAGCTAATGTTCATTCTTATATGATATTATGTTCAAACCCCATTGACATTTATCTAATAAGATTCAACCCAAATGAGCCTTCAAACCATAATACACAAATGAAAAGCGTTTTGAAGAAGCAGTATCTTGGATCACGTGATGAGACAATCTTGAAGATGATCCTTTTTACAATGTATTGATTAAAATATATGGTTATATACCAATGTCTCATTTCATATTTCCCACTTCGAGATTACCCTATGTAGGTGCCTATTTCCCCCAAGGTGCCCTTTTTTGTTGGTGCCCTTTTTGTTGGTGCCCTCTCCTCACTTTGAAAGATGTTCCACCGCCCCTGTGCATTGCACATAGATAATAATAAACTTATCAATAATGAAATAATGAAAGAGCAAGGCTAGAGTAAAGCCAAATGGTAAAAAAGAAAATCATGTGTAAATAGAACAAAATCAAACAAACAATGAATAAAGGAGCCATTATTCGTATAGTAAGGGTCTTTAGCTCTTTTATTTAATGAAAACCTAATAGACATTTATTTTAGTATTAATACTATACATTTTTGGTTTAATTAGAACTTTCAGTTACAATGGCTGTTTTTGGCAAAATAGAGGTCAAGCTCAGGCGAGACACGGATTGCAAAAGAACACAGACTCGCAAATGTAGCAATCGGCATATCATTCTTTCCCCTTTTATCTAAGATATCAAATGGGTTCTAGGACACCTATTCCCCTGGACATCCACCCCGTATAACCACCCCCAGTTAACTACCCCCTAGGACAACTACCCCCTAGGGCAACCACCCTCTAGGACGACTACCCCCTCCCAGACAGCTACCTCTTACGACAACCATCATCTAGGACAACTACCCCCGGATAACTATCCTAGGGGGTAGTTGTCCGGGGGTAGTTGTCCGGGAGTAGTTGTCCTAGGGGGTTGTTGTTCTAGGGGCAGTCGTCTGGGGGGTAGTTGTCCGGGGGTTGTTGTCTTGGGGCGTAGTCGTCCTAGAGGGTGGTTGTTCTAGGGGGTAGTTGTCCCAGGGGTAGTTGACTAGGGGTGGTTATCCGGGGCTGGATCTCAAGGAGGAAGGTGTCCGGATACGATCGAATGAGATGCATAATTCGGCGCATGACTAAACCATGATTTCAAACAATATTCATTTGTTTTTTGGTCAATGCGTTCACTCATGGCAACCAATAGCCAGAGTGCTTTGAGAACTCGTGTGATGTGACTGTGGTTGTTGGAGAGGGTCACTCTACGAGAAGCAGATAATAATATTAGACAAATTTAGTGATTTCATTCCATTATTCTCCTTCTTTGCTCACTGTTTTTTGAATAATTTATTTGTGTTATGAAAACGAAATGAGGATTTGTATTTGTATGGAATTATTTACATCGATATGTTATGTAATGATTTATTTTGAATGAAATCTTTAATAATAAAAAAAATGGGAAAAATGTGTATGAACATGCGTCCTTCGTTTGTTATGATGAAACATTATTATAAAAGATAATTTCTTAGTTGTATGAAGGCCCCAGGAGGTTAAAACATTTCCAACTGTGATCCATATACCTTCAGTAAGGAAGGTCCTGGTTTGCGGAGGGGGCATCACCCCAAATGATTTAACCGAGGAAGAAAAAGTTAGTCAGTTGACCAATATCATGCCTACACTTCATGCGTTTCTTCGCTTACAGTGATTCGTTACCTGCTTGCTACCCGGCCTTTTCCTGGTCGGAAAACTGTCAAGAGGCGCAAATTGCCCCCTTGCCCCTCCTAGTGCTGCCACGCTAGTGATCATCTCCAACTCTTGCTGATTCCGGAAATGTGTAAGGATATAAAGTGCATCAGAATTGAAATGAAAGTGAATTCTTAGTTTGTTGGTGTTATCTGAAGAGATATCTGTGACGAGGAAGGAAGTCCTTCGAGGACGAGGACAGACGAGGAGGAACTATAAGCTTCTAATTGCTAATATTTCACCTGATGTAAAGAGGATTTCTATCAATCCTTTTGTCTGTTACAGCTTTTCCTTTTCTCTTTTTTTTCTGGGTAATCAGGAACATGTTTGTGGTTAAATCGTGATAGTATCAATCATGGAGACCCAGTTTTGTTTGCATATAGCTATTTTGAAATCTGTATTTTGATTCTATTAACGTTGTTTGTACATTGTTTTAATGGAAAATATAAAAGGCTGAATGAATGAATGAATATGAAAATAAATTACGCGTAATAAATCAATATCATTGATCAAATTGATTACAAAAGATCAGTGAATGGGGGTAGATAGAAGAGACGGGAGTCTTATTCTTAGTTTTTATCATTCTATCACTTTCTCTTTCTGTCTTCCTGGAGTGCGCCCCAACGTCAGCTCGTGAAAAGGCGACGAGAGGCCGGCCTATGTGTAGACACAAAATTGTGGGCCCGAGATATGTGTAACAGGGGTTTGATGATCTCGAGGCGGCTTCAAATTGCAGGCGTGAGGCCGCCTCCGAAGCCGGCTTTAAAAGCCGACGCATGTGTAACAGGGTCTTGGGCAGGGGCAAGATTATGACAAGAGGCTGGAAGGGCGGGATGGGAGGGGAAACTGCCAATGCCCACATTTCCTGAAACATCCCAGAGTACAGAAGAAGTACTTATCAATTGCAGTCAGCACTCAAAATCCCTTGAACTTTCTGCACTACTAAATGTCCAATCACTTTTGTCCAGTTAATATACCGAGATATGCTGGCCAAAATTAGAAGGAAAAAATATCTTGGTGGGGGATGGGTGGGGGCAGCTGCCAATGCCCACATTTCCTGAAACATCCCAGAGGACAGAAGAAGTACTTATCAATTGCAGTCAGCACTCCAAATCCCTTGAACTTTCTGCACTACTAAATGTCCAATCACTTTTGTCCAGTTAATATACCGAGATACTGGCCAAAATAAGAGGGAAAAAAAATATCTACAAAAAAGCACCTTTTTGGCTCAAAATTTACATTTCACACACTACATAACTCAATGAAATTGATATCAACTTGAAGGTATTTTAATTATCCATCTTTTGACACCAAATTCATGGTGATTAGAGGTTTTACTCAAAAGTTATCTTTAAAACTCGATGTAAACACACCAAACAGGTCCTCAATACGCTAATACACGTAATATGCATACAGTTAATACACATGTGGGCAAAAATGTTGTTTTTGTGGCAATCGAATCAATAACTTTGGGTTGCTATAACTTTTTATTGAAAAGAGATATACACTTTTCCTTTTCACAGAATATTTTCCTTGTATATGGGAAAATTCCTGGAAAGTTACCAAAAAACGCATTCCTTCGATTTTGATATATGGAAAATAACGATTATTGATAAAATTCAATATTTGGACAAAAATCACAAAAAAATGATGTTTTTTACTTAAATTTGCGATGTTAATTAATCCCAATTTCGTTGAAATTGGTATTAAAATTTAGATAATTTAATTTTCTTTCATATGACACCAAACTCATCGTGGTTCAAGGTTCCCTTAAAATATAATTTACAAAATACTATTTTTCGTCAAAAGGGCCGCTTTTTGGACGCCCCCTCCGATTTAGGATTGTTCGCAACAAATTGAAAAAAAAGCACCTCTGAAATATTGTGTATTATGATAAAATCTTTCAAATAAACAAGGTGTGCTTAGTTTATGCGGTAGTGGCAGGCAAACCTCTCTTTTCTGACTTTGGCCCTCCGCTTAAAAGCAGAAAGCCGCCCATGTTACATCAAATGCTAACCGCACCATCGCATTCCAGATAAGCAGCGCCGTAGCCAGAGTTTGATGTTTGGGGGGGGGGGCACATACATGTAATTGATCGACGTCCTGGGGAGGGGTCTAAGAGGAGGGGTGTCTGATCTTGGACATTTGGGGGGGCACGTGACATTTTTACCTCTGACATTTTTACCTCTGACATTTTTACCTCTGCCATTTTTACCTCTGACATTTTTTCCTCTGACATTTTTACCTCTGACATTTTTCCTCTGACATTTTTACCTCTGACATTATTACCTCTGACATTTTTACCTCTGACATTTTTTCCTCTGACATTTTTACCTGGCACCCATGATACTGCTTGTATACATGATAATATTGTTTGAA
Organism: Mesocentrotus franciscanus; assembly: GCA_037976565.1. Classification (NCBI taxonomy): domain Eukaryota; kingdom Metazoa; phylum Echinodermata; class Echinoidea; order Camarodonta; family Strongylocentrotidae; genus Mesocentrotus; species Mesocentrotus franciscanus. The sequence goes on from CP137668.1 coordinate 13,726,316, forward strand.
GGATATTTTGTGCAGGATTTATAAAAGGTGTGCTGGCATACACTGTATACGACAGTTTCCAGCAGGTGCATATTCGTACAAGTCTACACATTAAACAAAATGCATCATGAATTTGGCAGAAAAAAATTCAAATTGAGGGACTTAACCTGTATTTCTCCCACGTTTCTTACACATTGTTATGGTCGAAAGCACATGACAAAATACCTGGGTAGATATGTCTCAACGTTTACTACTTGTAGGCCTACTATCTGACATTCTTCAAGCGAAGCTTTGATATTGTTTGTTAAACTTTTGTAATAAAGTATTGATGAGGGGGACAAAGCATCCGTGTCTTTTTATTAATGTTTTCTTGTCATAACAGTCTTTGCTGGGATGGACATGAAGATGGGTCTAATTACTGAATTTGTCGAATTTCTGTGCGATCTTTATAACTGATTCCCTGTTTTATCTCATTCAATCTTAACATTCTATGTACTTGGGCCTACTTCCTCAAAACCAAATAAACATTAAAACATCAACCAATTTAAAATATCGAAAAATGATAGAAATTAATATATGCAAACCTGATCACAAAATATAAGTTTCAAATTTATTTTCCACATTGTATTATCCTCAGGACATGAACGAAGTACAATACACAGTCATTTATAAAATATAATAGACTAGCCCAGTAGCTTACGTCTCGACATTTTGTGTAATAAAGTGCTGAGATATTATGACGGCACCAGTTTTTACCCCTACATTTTTTTTTGTACCTGACATTTTTTTTGTATCTCTCACATTTTTACCTCTGACATTTTTACCTCTGACATTTTTTCCTCTGACATTTTTACCTCTGACATTTTTACCTCTGACATTTCTTCCTCTGACATTTTTTCCTCTGACATTTTTACCTCTGACATTTTTACCTCTGACATTTTTACCTCTGACATTTTTACCTCTGACATTTTTTCCTCTGACATTTTTACCTCTGACATTTTTTCCTCTGACATTTTTTCCTCTGACATTTTTTCCTCTGACATTTTTACCTCTGACATTTTTACCTCTGACATTTTTATCTCTGAAATTTTTTCCTCTGATATTTTTACCTCTGACATTTTTACCTCTGACATTTTTACCTCTGACATTTTTTCCTCTGACATTTTTACCTGGCACCGACCTGAACTGTGGTTATTTTTAAATTTGTGGAATCTGTACACCGCCCACCCCGGATAAAAAGGCAATCATATTGGTTCCCATTGACTAAAATGAATGTTAATGTCTTTCATTATTTCTGATAAAAGTAATGTCAATAACATTTCCCTTTTTTCCCTTATTTATCACTTCCCACAGTTAGTAATTATGAAATATTACATTAATGATCCATAAGCTGTCTCAGGTAAATTTACTGTCTCGTCGTTTTGATGTTAATTTTTCCCCTATAAAAAAATATTTTGATTGAAATGTCAATTGATTTAAATATTTTATACAGTTGGCCCTCTCTAAAAACTCACCGAGAATTCGGAGACAACTGCAGTTGTTCAGAGATCTGAAAAAAAGGTAATGAAACGCATTGGCGTAACCGAGAGAGAAGATTGAGTGCTTGGAAAGGTAGAAAATAATTTGTTTTTTATGTGAGTGTGGAACAATATCGGGGAGAACAATTTCCCCTGAATAGATTAATCTTGAAGAGCCCTCATATTCGATATATGATAAGAAATAGCTGAAGTGAATGGACCTAACCTTTATGACACATGGTTGTATGTCCCAAAATACACACTTATGTGTATAATGCATGTGGCTTTCAGCAAAACTGAGTTGATTTATTATGATTATGGTTGAATATAAAAGTAACCTCATAGTGTTCTACCTCCTATGTCATAATTAATATTTTCCAGTTGCTTCCAGAAAGTTTCTTTCACAATTCAATCGCATAACCTTAACTTAATCTTATCCGTAAACAAATCCGTTTATTGTAGCTGCGTTACGCCGTTCTTCTTCTAGTAAAGCAGCTAAGACGTGATTTATTCTTTTACTTTGGACGGCCTTTTTTGTTGGGGTGGGGGGGGGGGGTTATGCATGGCATCCTTGCTTAAACTTTTGCAAGATAAGATAGGGGTAGCTGTCAAAAGCATTTTTTTTTCTTTTAGAAAAATTACATATTTGGCTCAAAATATAAAAGAATTTTAAAATTCATGATTTTAGATTTCTTTTTTAAACAAATATGTATTATCTGATAAAAACCTTTCAATATATGATTTTTTTTTTATTCATGAGTTTGAAGTAATCAACCTGTTTAATATACATTTGAACGTTAGGAATTACACACATATGTATGGCTCAATGAAACATAAAAGTGTGATTTACTTAGATTATGGGATTATAAAAACTACCTATATTTCAAAAAAAATTAAATTAAACATCATAAATATGTCCTTTGCAATAGTTTTTCTTGATTAAAGAGACCAATTGTTATCGTTTTAAAGCAAACTTGGATTTTTTTTTTACCAGAAGGTTTTTCTACTAGGTTTTGAGAATGTGTCCCGATTCAAGAATAGTTCGGCGACTTTGTTTATCATATTCAAACCATTATTATCATTTTTGTCATTTCTTTTGGCCCGAAAAGGCCACCTGGTGGACATTCGACTCATTTTGTATGCACTAGCCTACCCCCACACTCTGCAAAACGATGGTGATTGTATGAAATAAACCAAAAATGCGCAGCACTGAGGCAGCTACTTTAATCATGTAGACTTATATTAAGCAGCTTTTGTAATTGGTTCTTTCAGACAGCTCCCTGGTTCTTTCTTGTTATTTTCACTTGTTTGAGATAAAAAGAAATAAGATGTTATTAAAAGATTTTACCATTCTCTTCACCCCCTCCCCCTCAATCTCACTCACTCTCTCCCTCTTTCTATCTTCCCTCGTTTAAGGACACTGAAATATGCACGGATGAGAAGAAGGACAGTGTAGAAGATTGCATGTCAGCCCAAATCGAGGTTAATCGACTGAGGCGAAAGTTGATACTTCAGAAGTGAGCGAAGCATCCAGAACTGAATCAAGGTGGTATTACCAACAACACCTATCGTCATATATACGTCAGTGACAAGCACCAGCTTCTCTATTGTTTCATCCCGAAGGTTTGATGCAGCAACTGGAAGAGGGTGTTGGTAATTCTGAACGGGACCAAGACAAAAATCAGAGAGATGTTATCCGATTAAGCCCATGAAGACAACGGTATGAAGCACCTCGCTGGTTTCTCACGCACAGAGCAACAGCGGACAGAGGTTACAAACGTACAAGAAATTCGGTTTACATTCACAGCAACAAAATGAAACGGAATGCGTTTTTGCGGGTACTTGAGATTTAATAGAGGATGGAATCTTGTTACCCTGAATATCAACATCATGACGATATAGCAACAACTACGACACAAGCTTTCCCAACTGAACATAGAATACTTTTACTTTAAACGTTACACTGCTCCAATCCACCCCGAGGAAGGACCCGGGTATTACTTTCAAAGCTTTTGATCAATTTAATATACAAGTATCTGCACCTGAAAACCCTGGAGCATGGAGCTACCATGTCCAACCCAAAGTACTCTCTGCATAGGGGCCACCAACAGACGAGAACTTGTGTACATCCCCCCACAGCCCGTAAAAAGGCGACAATGTTCCCTGCATTAAACAGGCGAACAGAGTTTACCTCCTCATTTGGAACTGTGAGTACAGGAAATACGTATAACACCCCTCTGCATACAAAGAAGGCAAACAGTTCCACTGCATTAAACAGGCGAACAGATGCCTAATTTACAGGCGGGTACATGTTATAAATAAACGACAGGACGGAATGCCTGTAATCATCGGGGCCCCAACCGGAAACCAATAAATATTGAGCTCTGCAAGATACAATGGCCAATTATCTGCACATGAAAACAGTGGAGCATGGAGCTACCATGTCCAACCCAAAGTACTCTCTGCATAGGGGCCACCAACAGACGAGAACTTGTGTACATCCCCCCACAGCCCGTAAAAAGGCGACAATGTTCCCTGCATTAAACAGGCGAACAGAGTTTACCTCCTCATTTGGAACTGTGAGTACAGGATATACGTATAACACCCCACTGCATCAAAGAAGGCAAACAGTTCCACTGCATTAAACAGGCGAACAGATGCCTAATTTACAGGCGGGTACATGTTATAAATAAACGACAGGACGGAATGCCTGTTATCATCGGGGCCCCAACCGGAAACCAATAAATATTGAGCTCTGCAAGATACAATGGCCAACTAAAATAATCCAATTCATATTCTCAAAAACGCAACCTTCCCATGAGGTATTTTGGAGCAGTGTGTAATACACATAATAACCTTTATATGTATATATTAACATATACGCATACACATATATATATATGCGAAGAGGCGAAAATGACAATTTCCGCCACACGGGCACCGCCCGCCGCCACTGAGCGTATATATTATTTTTACGTACATTACGTATTCAATTCAAGACTTTTATCAGCGTCAATTCTCTGAATTAACTTCAACATTAAATTTCTTCCAACAGCTTGACATGCAGGTATATTCACGTCTGCAAAACTTTTACTTGCACTAAAGTGCCTAGGTATTCGTATATAATGTTTTACGTACATCACGTATTCAATTCAAAACATTTATAAATGTCACTTCGCTAAATAAACTTGAAAATTAAGTTTCTTACAACAGCTTAACATGCAGGTTTATTCACATATGCAAACATTTTACTTGCTCTAGAATACCTAGGTATTCGTATATCTTGTTTTTATGTACATTACGTATTCGATTCAAAACTTTTATAAATTTCAATTCTCTGAATAAACGTGAAATACTCCTATACGCTTATGCAAATAATCACATGCTGCGTATAAACAATCTACGAACCTGTTATACACAATACGTAAGTCCCCAAGATAACCACTATTTGTACAATTAAAATCTCTACATAAAAATGCATAATAATCCAAACAAGTCAACGCAAAGCATAGCATCCCCTCGCAGGGTACACATGACCTATATTCGTCAGAACAAGTTACAACCATTAGACTATTTATATTACCAGGGAAGGAAGTGAACCACATTATCACATATAACTTAGGTGTTTTTTGCATATTTAATGAGCTATGACCTGTCACCTTTAACCTACATACTCGGAAATCGAACTTAGGCTGTATTTTGATACCATGTGCCTTCATATTAAATTTCATTAAAATTCATCAAACATTACTAAAATTATCGCGTTATTATATCCCCTCCGACGTCGTCGGCGAGGGGATAATTAACTTGACTTAACAAAAACTCAGTCTGACTGTGATATTCACCTTTCCGACTACCATCAATCTTTGCCCAATCCAACTTTCCTTTTCTTACCTTATTTGCCCTGTGTCCATATGACCCTGCAGGTGTCCTAAATCCTTTTTTTTTTTTTTTTTTTTAAACCAATTGGAATATTACCTAATGTATCAAACTTATATTTTATCTGAATATCTTCAATAAAAGCATGAGCATCTGCTGTACTAATGCAATGATCCAACCAAAACGTAATATGCCAAAGTTCGCTTACATACGTATATTATCGACAAACAAAATTCAAGACTTGACAAAATGTCATTGTCACCACGAAATGCCTTCAAATGATTTGCCAAAAGTTATAACTGATCAGAAATGTCAGCTTTCCAATCGCCAACTACATGTATAAAAACACTAATGGTATCCAACTCATCAGCAGCTGAAGCAATATCCTATCCTCTGAAAAATTGCTTTCATTATCGATACTTTCAAAAGGGGGTGTAAATATTAATAATAACGAATTTCATATCATCAATTTTAGATTCAATTTCTACAGTCCAATCAACATTTAATATAACTTCACTAATTAAGTGTTCATATTGTGCCATAATATAACAACCCCACCAGGTATATGAGCTTAACATATTAATCTCAACCCATCACCTAATTGGTTAATTTCATTTAACTATATACCTTTTGCGATTTGAGGCTTGAGCAAATAGGCCCATTAACAAAATTAATCGTGAACAAATATCTTTCGTTTTAACTTGAATAAATTTTAAAACCGAAAACAATATTAAATGACAGACGCCGTTATGAACACGGGCGAAACCAAGCTCATGAAAACAGTCTACAAATAATTTAATAACAAATTAGACTGAACCACAACAAAAAACTGGAATGCAGTCTTTCCAACGTTCGTCGACTCGCGAATAAGGCTTTGAAGGAACAAGTCATTTCCTGCCAAAAAGATGTATTCCATCGGCATCACTAGGAAACAGCTCGTGTCGCTCGTGCGCGAAGCCCGAATGATCCAATGAACGATCCCCAATTCTGCGGCATATATTCCTGGCATGCTTGTCAAATACTAGCCGCGTTCTAGAATTATTTGGCTGTTCGTCATTGTCGAAACCTGTGTAAATCCTTCGTGGCAACACATTGGACCAAAATGATGCGGGCATCGGGGAGGAGCGCGAAGGCGGCTAACCAGTGTATCATATCAACCTACGACAGGAATAAAAGAAAAACTTCCGGCAGCTTATTGTTCACCAACATTCGACTTGTGTCATATCTAGAACCCTTCCCACTCACTATTGTCCATAAGCGCCCGCTTATTCAAACTTCACACAATCGGCTGTAGAGGGATCTAGTAATTTGTCTTAGATCCTTAAAAATAACATTAAAATTACACAATTCTTGATTTAACTCACGCTGCAATGACAATTATAAACCTTTAGGTCAATCAGGAACCCTTTTTTTTTTTTTTTTTAATTTATTTTTTTTTTTTTTTTGAGACGCACTTCTTGGTCATTTTGAAGCACATTTTTATTTATTTATTTATTTATTTATTTATTTATTTATTTATTAATACAATACCATATCACAGACACTGACAACACGCAGGGCCATGTATCTCAAATTTAACATTGTTGCGATCCCTTTATATTTAATAGTCGCTTTAATAGGGCTTAACTCTTAAGTCACATCACTGCCTAGACCGAAAGCTTCAGTCTCTGATATCGACGGTTGTTCCGCTGAGATTGCATCTGGCTCCTCTGACCGCCTCTATACATAGACTGAAGTACGGCGTATGGGGTAGTGTGCGGAACGAATGGTTCGGTTCGGCCGGACCGCGATGAATGAGATATGCAACGAGTTTTTCACTTTTTACGTCTTCACATATTCATTTTGGCTGCAATATTACACTGAGTATTATAACAAATAATAAATAACCCGGAAATATATACTTGACTTACGATAGCTTGCTCATTTAGATCCTAAATTAATGATTAATCCGAGAAAGTCTTGTAGCCAACATGATTTGTTGTCAGCCATCTTGGTTTGAGTTGATGAATATTCATTTTTTCTTTTCGAACGTCCAATAGCTACGTATGAGTCAGCCCGGCTTGAGCCGGTGATGTTTGAATATTCATAAGTCCAATATCAAACACGTGCTCTGATTGGCCATTGGGCTTGTTTTGGTCGGTTGACCCGGAAATATATCGGCCGGGTCATGTCATAGATTACCAGTTCGAATGCCGTTTCATGGTTCTGAGATAAACAATTGGATAATTCATATACGTAAGTCCGTAAATTTCGCATTTAGAAATAGGTAATAAAACTTATACAACTGTACATAGGAGAAAAAAAATACAAATTTGATTTCTATCTGATTTATAAATCAGAAAATTAGATCTAAATAAGGAAAATCGTGGGAGAAAGTTTCGGGGTAACAAGTGCTGCACAATCGGCTCAATCTCTCCCCCCGTTGCGAGCCGTATTGGTTACCGTCTGTGTATGGGGAATGTCAACAAATGTCAGTTTTATTAAATAATGACCCATACCAGACGGTTATTTCTGTCTAATCACTGCCATGCGATTTATTCATTCAAAATTAAAATGATATTTAACATCGTTAATCGTCGTCCGCCTTATGAAACATGTACCAATTAATTCATACTGATTATACGTACTTAAAGAAGTGAATATGGATAAACCATCGTCATACTTAACTTTCCACTCAGAAGTACCTTTGTAGATTCCGAGAAGACGTCCCAGTATGAACTATCCGCTACGCCGTATACTCTGTAGAACCAAGTCCAATTAAAATTGAAACTTTTCCTCTGTTAAAATCCGATGTGAAATCCACGTATAATAATTTTCCAATACGAAGTTTCCTCAGGCACAGTAAAGCCCAGCTAAATTAAATTAATTTGCCACCGATTAATGTTTACATCCATCCTCTACAAAATCCTCAAGGTGAATGAGAATTCTCACACCAACACCGTGGGAACCCAATACATCCCGGCTAATACAGCTCCATATATAGATTCGAAACATACCTCGCGCAAATTCCGTTTATAGCTACGCGCACATGAAAGATACCGCGCGGCTGACACAAAGGGTGTCGGTACGTTATTGTTTTCTCTCAAGGTGCCGCTAAATCTCATCACAAAAGAGAAGCCGCCCCTGACGCGTGCTGTCACTGATGAATGTAAACCATTTATATCGCCCTACGTTCGATAAAATTCCTTATGTGCGCAATCCGTTTGTGCGCGTGCTGTCAATCCGCAATAATAAATATGGGAGTATTGTTCAGTATCGAAAATTCGCAAATATTATAACGAGGCACTTCAGATCGCACGCAAAAGCGAAAGAGCTGAAAATGGATGAAAACATAAATTGGACAGAATTTGTAAAGTTTTTGACAGTGCACAAGCGGTCGTTCTTTAACTATACTATTAGGAAGGAATGTTCAAGATTGGTTAAATCATGTAAAGAAGACGCAAAGTATATGCTCACAGGTTTGCAGTTAGAATCGTTGGTTAAATATCCGTCCAAAAGCAATAGTACCCCCAACAAACAGAAGTGCTTAATTTTAGAAAGCTTTTCGAGATTTACCCAAAGACAATTTACAAAAATTGTGGACAATTTACGAAAAAGATTTCGAAATATTTGACTACCCAAAGCCAAATTTCATGGAAGAATTTTAAATAAAGATAGAACGTATCTGCAACAAGAGCGTGTTTTTTTAATTCTTGATTGTATTCTATTTACTTTATAATTTCATTCGTAAAGTGATAGTTTCCGTATATTGGTACTCTATTGTCTTACCAATCAAGCATTGAAAAGAGCTATGTAAATAAATACTTTGTCACGGTGTAGCGACGAATAGTTTAAATGTATTTAGACATACAACACGTTCACCCCACCCCCCCCCCCCTCACATCAAATTCATCAAACAGCAATCCTTAAATACGTTTTGCATTTCATACCCATTGCATACAGGGGGAAATATAAATTCGATGGATTGTCAGACTACAATGCATATTAAAACTATTATAATCTATTTCACCTTAAATCATATTTCATGATAAAGGGTAACTAATACGCTGCTTAATGGTACCATATAAATAATTGTGCTCCCACGGATGACTGAGCACCAGGCTTTTCAAACAGTATTGTCAAATTCCTCTTGTACCAAGTTTGGGCTGAAACAATAAATTTGGGTCAAAATCCATTATGTGTTTTATCTCATTGCAAAAACTATTGCTCACGTATTTACATTGACTATTAGGCAGTTGAAAAGAAAAATTGTAAATATCAACTCAGACCACAAGGAAATGCTTGTTGCAACCAATATTTATGATATCCTCTTCGTTATGATGATTACATTCTTGACTTCATATTCTCCTCTAAAATGAGAGTTACAGTCGAAAACCACCCTCAACTTGGTAGTTTGCTGAACTCCATGATAGGAAATACGTCATATTTTATCCTTCTGATCTGACTCAAACACAGGCTCTGCATAGTTGTTATTGAAGAGGCATTCATTTGTTTTACGTAGATTTCATAATATACGTGAAAACTCTGAAACTTCTTCTGGAGATGATCAAGTCTCTCTTCAGCAAGGATTCTGTTATTTTGAAAAGGTGAAGTCTCATCTCGAAAGGGCAAGGGCATCTCATTCGAATCCTGCATCATCTCATTAGCTAGTCGACAAACATATGAGGAGTATGTGCAAACACGAAAATCCTAACGCATTAAAAAGATGAAGGTCTACGATGACACCCTTTGAGAATTTTGGTGACCATCTCGATCGTAGATTGTTTTCTGACTGAGATACAATATTGTAGATTGCAGATACAATATTCGATGTCTAGAGTTTAGGCATCTTCCTCAGTCGCAAATTGGCAGACTGAAGTAATCCGCCAATTTTCCGATCGCCAGTGTTTGTCATTTTGGCGATTAGTGCGTCGTATATGTCATACAACTGATATGCGCCCCCTTCCCTGTTCAGGTTGTCGGGCGAGCTTTTGATCCACATAGGTTCCCGTATCTTCCTGGCCCATTTTTGGTCTCTCGCGCTTAGAGCCACGTTTCCTCCAAGTCTATAACGTGATTTTCTCTATAACGCGATCTGTAATCGCAGATTTATTGTTAAATTTGTTTGGACTCCGCTTTTGTGAAAGGGTGAACTTCTCTTGGTTGAATTTTCACCGAATGTTCGTTAGTTTGTTGGCTAGTCTGATGGCTGTGGAGATGCCATGTTTCTTCACCACCCTGCAGACCGCCTCTGAAAGTCCCTTGACGTACGGGATCTATGTCGTCTAATTTGGCCTCGCTCTCACCAGTCATGTTCATAGAAACAGTCAACCAAGCTAAACACTCTTGTGCACTGATGGATTTATCCATGGCTTGCTGTAAACTATTATGACAGTGTTTGATGCCCAATAACTGGAGATCATCCAATAGAAGCTCTCTTAACCCTAAAAAGGCCGGGCTATTTGAGGTCTTAATACGGCCGGGGGTGGCACTATGCCCCCAAAAAAAGATTCCGGCCGTGAAACGGCCGATCGCCGCGAAAATCTGCATGCATGTCAAGTGAAGTGTATAAAATACTACAGTAATTTGAATTTTTTGAAAAATTTACTCATTTGCAAATTTTTACCCATACATCATATATTCTTCATATTTAAGCTTTCTTTTTCACAACATATATTCGTTAGACCATTTGGAATAATAATACGACAAAAAATTGGAATAGCCAGGGTATTCCTTATGTTATCTCTTGTTTTGAAAATTTCTTATGTATTTCTTTGTTTTTTAACTTATGTATTTTATTGTTTTTGTTGTTTTATTTCATGTCTAACTATAATTCAACTATTTTGACCCCCAAAACAAACACCCAAACTTTAAACAAGACCAAATAAACAATGTTTTATCTCTTTTTGGAACAAATTATATTCCATATGTTTTGTACACAAATCACGAAAATGAGCGATTTTCGGGCCGACATGTAAAAACAAAAGGTTACGTGACTTTGTAACGGTAGGTCCAATTTTACATAAAATTGTTTTAAAAGATGCGCAAGACTCGAAAGAAAAAAATCATGAAGCGGCAGGGCGTCATCCGTATGCGTTCCCGAACAATCAGAAAAATCGCGGAGGGGGGGGGGCATAATGCCCCCCGGCCTTATCAGGTTTAAACCATTAGCTGTTCTTCCCCATGTCGTAAAAGAGCTCTTCCGATTCTTTGTTTAGATTTCATTCGAATGCTTAATCATCTCATAAGTTAGTCGACAAACATTTGAGGAGTACGTGCAAACACGAAAATCTGAACGCACCAAAAGATGAAGGTCTACGATGATACCCTTTAAGAATTTCGGTGACCATCTCGATCGTAAATTGTTGGCTGAATAAGATATATTATTGTCACTCACAAACACATAACCAGGATGATATTAGAGTTCTGTTATCACATCCAAAGGGATAATTTACCTGAGGCAGTTTCGATGTCTAGAGTTAAGGCATCTTCCTCAGTCGCAAATTAGCAGACCGAAGTAATCCGCCAATTTTCCGATCGCCAAGGGTTGTCGTTTTGGCATTTCCTACGTCGTATATGTCACACAGCTGGTATGCGCCTCCGTCCTTGTTCAGGTTGTTGGGCGAGCGTTTGATCCACATAGGTTTCTGTATCCTCCTGGCCCATTTTCAGTTTTCTGGCGCTAAGAGCCGCGTTTCCTCCAAGTCTACAACGTGATTTTCTCTGGCCACATGATATGTAATCGCAGATTTAAAGTTGACTTGTTTGTACTCTGCTTTTATAAAAGGGTGAAGTTCTCTCGGATGAAGTTTTCACCGTCTTTGTTTTTGCTGCCGTATGTTTTCAATCGTCTACTTGACCCTCCTTTGTAAGACTGCAGGGCAGGATAGACAGGGGACCTTATATACCCCTGGACTTGTGTCTTGTTCTTTGACCTTGTCTTTTGGGTGAACTATAGAGTTTGTTGGCTAGTCTGATGCCTGTGGAGATGCCATGTTTCTTCATCACGATGCAGACCGCCTCTGAAAATCCCTTGACGTACGGGATCTATGTCGTCTAATTTGGCCTCGCTCTCACCAGTCATGTTCATAGAAGCAGTCAACCAAGCTAAACACTCTTGTGCACTGATGAATTTATCCATGGCTTGCTGTAAACTATTATGACAGTCTTTGATACCTAATAACTGGAGATCATCAACTATAAGGTCTCTTAAACCATTAGCAGTTCTTCTCCATGTCGTAACAGAGCTCTTCCGATTCTTTATTTATTTATTTAGATTTTTGGCTGCCGTATGTTTCCTATCGTCTACTTGACCCTCCTTTGTAAAAATGCAGGGCAGGATAGACAGGGGACCTTATATACTCCTGGACTTGTGTCTTGTTCTTTGACCTTGTCTTTTGGGTGAACTATAGAGTTTGTTGGCTAGTCTGATGCCTGTGGAGATGCCATGTTTCTTCATCACGATGCAGACCGCCTCTGAAAGTCCCTTGACGTACGGGATTTATGTCGTCTAATTTGGCCTCGCTCTTAGCAGTCATGTTCATAGAAGCAGTCAACCAAGCTAAACACTCTTGTGCACTGATGAATTTATCCATGGCTTGCTGTAAACTATTATAACAGTCTTTGATGCCCAATAACTGGAGATCATCAACTAGAAGCTGTCTTAAACCATTAGCCGTTCTTCTCCATGTCGTAGCAGAGCTCTTCCGATTCTTTATTTAGATTTCAGTCGAATGCTTCATCATCTCTTAAACTAGTCGACAAACATTTGAGGAGTACGTGCAAACACAAAATATCCGAACGCACCAAAAGATGAAGGTCTACGAAGATATCCTTTAAGAATTTCGGTGACCATCTCGTTCGTATATTCTTGGCTGACTGAGATATATTATTGTCACTCACAAACACATAACCAGGATGATATTAGAGTTCTGTTATCACATCCAAAGGGATAATTTACCTGTGGCAGTTTCGATGTCTAGAGTTAAGGCATCTTCTTCAGTCGCCAATTGGCAGTCTGATGTAATCCGCCCATTTCCCGATCGCCAGTGGTTTTCGTCTTGGCATTTACTGCGTCGGATATGTCAGACAGCTGGTATCCGCCCAAGTCCTTGTTCAGGTTGTCGGGCGAGCGTTTGATCCACATAGGTTTCTGTATTCTCCTGGCCCATTTTCAGTTCTCTCGCGCTAAGAGGCGCATTTCCTCCAAGTCTATAACGTGATTTTCTCTGGCCGCATGATCTATAATCGCTAATTTTTTGTTGATTTGTGTGTACTCTGCTTTTATGAAAGGGTAAAGTTCTCTCGGATGAAGTTTGCACCGTCTTTTTTTTTTTGCTGCCATATGTTTCCAATCGTCTACTTGACCCTCCTTTGTAAGACTGCAGGGCAGGATAGACAGGGGACCTTATATACCCCTGGACTTGTGTCTTGTTCTTTGACCTTGTCTTTTGGGTGAACTATAGAGTTTGTTGGCTAGTCTGATGCCTGTGGAGATGCCATGTTTCTTCATCACGATGCAGACCGCCTCTGAAACTCCCTTGACGTACGGGATCTATGTCGTCTAATTTGGCCTCGCTCTCACCAGTCATGTTCATAGAAGCAGTCAACCAAGCTAAACACTCTTGTGCACTGATGAATTTATCCATGGCTTGCTGTAAACTATTATAACAGTCTTTGATGCCCAATAACTGGAGATCATCAATTAGAAGCTCTCTTAAACCATTAGCCGTTCCTCTCCATGTCGTAGCAGAGCTCTTCCGATTCTTTATTTAGATTTCTGTCGAATGCTTCATCATCTCTTAAACTAGTCGACAAACATTTGAGGAGTACGTGCAAACATGAAATATCCGAACGCACCAAAAGATGAAGGTCTACGATGATATCCTTTAAGAATTTCGGTGACCATCTCGTTCATATATTCTTGGCTGACTGAGATATATTATTGTCACTCACAAACACATAACCATGATGATATTAGAGTTCTGTTATCACATCCAAAGGGATAAATTACCTGTGGCAGTTTCGATATCTAGAGTTAAGGCATCTTTCTCAGTCGCCAATTGGTAGTCTGAAGTAATCCGCCCATTTCCCGATCGCCAGTGGTTTTCGTCTTGGCATTTACTGCGTCGTATATGTCAGACAGCTGGTATCCGCCCAAGTCCTTGTTCAGGTTGTCGGGCGAGCGTTTGATCCACATAGGTTTCTGTATCCTCCTGGCCCATTTTCAGTTCTCTCGCGCTAAGAGGCGCATTTCCTCCAAGTCTATAACGTGATTTTCTCTGGCCGCATGATCTATAATCGCTAATTTTTTGTTGATTTGTTTGTACTCTGCTTTTATAAAAGGGTGAAGTTCTCTCGGATGAAGTTTGCACCGTCTTTTTTTTGCTGCCGTATGTTTCCAATCGTCTACGTGACCCTCCTTTGTAAGACTGCAGGGCAGGATAGACAGGGGACCTTATATACCCCTGGACTTGTGTCTTGTTCTTTGACCTTGTCTTTTGGGTGAACTATAGAGTTTGTTGGCTAGTCTGATGCCTGTGGAGATGCCATGTTTCTTCATCACGATGCAGACCGCCTCTGAAAGTCCCTTGACGTACGGGATCTATGTCGTCTAATTTAGCCTCGCTCTCACCAGTCATGTTCATAGAAGCAGTCAACCAAGCTAAACACTCTTGTGCACTGATGAATTTATCCATGGCTTGCTGTAAACTATTATGACAGTCTTTGATACCCAATAACTGGAGATCATCAACTAGAAGCTCTCTTAAACCATTAGCCGTTCTTCTCCATGTCGTAACAGAGCTCTTCCGATTCTTTATTTATTTATTTAGATTTTTGGCTGCCGTATGTTTCCAATGGTCTACTTGACCCTCCTTTGTAAAAATGCAGGGCAGGATAGACAGGGGACCTTATATACTCCTGGACTTGTGTCTTGTTCTTTGACCTTGTCTTTTGGGTGAACTATAGAGTTTGTTGGCTAGTCTGATGCCTGTGGAGATGCCATGTTTCTTCATCACGATGCAGACCGCCTCTGAAAGTCCCTTGACGTACGGGATTTATGTCGTCTAATTTGGCCTCGCTCTTAGCAGTCATGTTCATAGAAGCAGTCAACCAAGCTAAACACTCTTGTGCACTGATGAATTTATCCATGGCTTGCTGTAAACTATTATAACAGTCTTTGATGCCCAATAACTGGAGATCATCAACTAGAAGCTGTCTTAAACCATTAGCCGTTCTTCTCCATGTCGTAGCAGAGCTCTTCCGATTCTTTATTTAGATTTCTGTCGAATGCTTCATCATCTCTTAAACTAGTCGACAAACATTTGAGGAGTACGTGCAAACATGAAATATCCGAACGCACCAAAAGATGAAGGTCTACGATGATATCCTTTAAGAATTTCGGTGACCATCTCGTTCATATATTCTTGGCTGACTGAGATATATTATTGTCACTCACAAACACATAACCAGGATGATATTAGAGTTCTGGGCCCCGTATTACAAAGAGTTGATATCAATCGTAACTTATTTGCGATTGATATCAATCGCAACCATGTACATAAGAGATAGGAGAATGCAAACTTGCGATTGATTGGAGGACTTACGATTGATTTGGATCAATCGTAACTCTTTGTAAGACGGGGCCCTGTTATCACATCCAAAGGGATAAATTACCTGTGGCAGTTTCGATATCTAGAGTTAAGGCATCTTTCTCAGTCGCCAATTGGTAGTCTGAAGTAATCCGCCCATTTCCCGATCGCCAGTGGTTTTCGTCTTGGCATTTACTGCGTCGTATATGTCAGACAGCTGGTATCCGCCCAAGTCCTTGTTCAGGTTGTCGGGCGAGCGTTTGATCCACATAGGTTTCTGTATCCTCCTGGCCCATTTTCAGTTCTCTCGCGCTAAGAGGCGCATTTCCTCCAAGTCTATAACGTGATTTTCTCTGGCCGCATGATCTATAATCGCTAATTTTTTGTTGATTTGTTTGTACTCTGCTTTTATAAAAGGGTGAAGTTCTCTCGGATGAAGTTTGCACCGTCTTTTTTTTGCTGCCGTATGTTTCCAATCGTCTACGTGACCCTCCTTTGTAAGACTGCAGGGCAGGATAGACAGGGGACCTTATATACCCCTGGACTTGTGTCTTGTTCTTTGACCTTGTCTTTTGGGTGAACTATAGAGTTTGTTGGCTAGTCTGATGCCTGTGGAGATGCCATGTTTCTTCATCACGATGCAGACCGCCTCTGAAAGTCCCTTGACGTACGGGATCTATGTCGTCTAATTTAGCCTCGCTCTCACCAGTCATGTTCATAGAAGCAGTCAACCAAGCTAAACACTCTTGTGCACTGATGAATTTATCCATGGCTTGCTGTAAACTATTATGACAGTCTTTGATACCCAATAACTGGAGATCATCAACTAGAAGCTCTCTTAAACCATTAGCCGTTCTTCTCCATGTCGTAACAGAGCTCTTCCGATTCTTTATTTATTTATTTAGATTTTTGGCTGCCGTATGTTTCCAATGGTCTACTTGACCCTCCTTTGTAAAAATGCAGGGCAGGATAGACAGGGGACCTTATATACTCCTGGACTTGTGTCTTGTTCTTTGACCTTGTCTTTTGGGTGAACTATAGAGTTTGTTGGCTAGTCTGATGCCTGTGGAGATGCCATGTTTCTTCATCACGATGCAGACCGCCTCTGAAAGTCCCTTGACGTACGGGATTTATGTCGTCTAATTTGGCCTCGCTCTTAGCAGTCATGTTCATAGAAGCAGTCAACCAAGCTAAACACTCTTGTCCACTGATGAATTTATCCATGGCTTGCTGTAAACTATTATAACAGTCTTTGATGCCCAATAACTGAAGATCATCAACTAGAAGCTGTCTTAAGCCATCAGCCGTTCTTCTCCATGTCGTAGCAGAGCTCTTCCGATTCTTTATTTAGATTTCTGTCGAATGCTTCATCATCTCTTAAACTAGTCGACAAACATTTGAGGAGTACGTGCAAACATGAAATATCCGAACGCACCAAAAGATGAAGGTCTACGATGATATCCTTTAAGAATTTCGGTGACCATCTCGTTCATATATTCTTGGCTGACTGAGATATATTATTGTCACTCACAAACACATAACCAGGATGATATTAGAGTTCTGTTATCACATCCAAAGGGATAATTTACCTGTGGCAGTTTCGATGTCTAGAGTTAAGGCATCTTCTTCAGTCGCCAATTGGCAGTCCGATGTAATCCGCCCATTTCCCGATCGCCAGTGGTTTTCGTCTTGGCATTTACTACGTCGGATATGTCAGACAGCTGGTATCCGCCCAAGTCCTTGTTCAGGTTGTCGGGCGAGCGTTTGATCCACATAGGTTTCTGTATCCTCCTGGCCCATTTTCAGTTCTCTAACGCTAAGTGCCGCATTTCCTCCAAGAGGCTGTTCACACCGCAAGGGGGGGACCGTGGGCGGACCGTGGATCGCGCTATCGTAGCGCGACCCACGGTCCGCCCATTGGCATTCGCCGGATTCACACCGCAGTGAGATAGCGCGGTCTATCGTAGCACCCCCTTTTTGAGAGGTCCTGTTGCCATGACGCGTGACGTCATGAGGTCAGAGCGGCCAAAGATTTCGCGCGCTATTACGAACCCGTAGTAGTTGAGAGCTCGACACTATGAACATGACGGACAAAGAAAGAGGACAAAATATACAGTTCCTCATTCTACCCTCAACAATTGCTGTGGTCGACAAAGGAACATCCTTCACTGCTATTGTGTAAAAATGTGTAGAACAGGTGTCACATGCATATTCACTTGTTCTACTTATTTTTTACATAATAGCAGTGAAGGGATGTTCCTTTGTCGACCACAGCAATTTTTGAGGGTAGAATGAGGAACTGTATATTTTGTCCTCTTTCTTTGTCCGTCATGTTTATAGTGCGATATCGCTGTACCTATATGCTAGCCGGCCTACGTTTATTTCATGGCGTTGTAGTTACATTGTGCATGTATTTCTTTGATTTAACTAGACTCCTGTATTTTAATCAGACAGATAAATGTTCAAATTAAAAATCGAGGCCCTCGGGTTGTAGCAAACATGTTTTGCAATGTATGGGACCGAGCCCTTCGTTATTCTTTCTGGTGATAATTTCCCCCCTATAGATTCTACACCAAATCTGCTAACCCACGAAAAACAGCGTAAAAAGTACGTTTAGTAAAGTCAGGTCCCACATTACTTACTATATTTCTATTTTCACGATGTTCCGACGCGTCTTACTCCATAAAATTAGGAGTGTTGAGTTGTACCGATTCAGATTCAGATCGCAACAAAATAGAATGAGTATAAAATTCCCCGCCTGTAGAACGATGACTTCCGGCGTGCTATCGTAGCTCGGGTTCACACCGGCAGAGATAGCGCGGTCTAGCGCGCGCTAGACCGCGCTATCTCTCCCGGTGTGAACAGCCTCCAAGTCTATAACGTGATTTTCTCTGGCCGCATGATCTATAATCGCTAATTTTTTGTTGATTTGTGTGTACTCTGCTTTTATAAAAGGGTGAAGTTCTCTCGGATGAAGTTTGCATCGTCTTTTTTTTTTTGCTGCCGTATGTTTCCAATCGTCTACTTGACCCTCCTTTGTAAAAATGCAGGACAGGATAGACAGGGGACCTTATATTCCCCTGGACTTGTGTCTTGTTCTTTGACGTTGTCTTTTGGGTGAACTATAGAGTTTGTTGGCTAGTCTGATGCCTGTGGAGATGCCATGTTTCTTCATTACGATGCAGACCGCCTCTAAAAGTCCCTTGACGTACGGGATTTATGTCGTCTAATTTGGCCTCGCTCTTAGCTGTCATGTTCATAGAAGCTGTCAACCAAGCTAAACACTCTTGTGCACCGATGAATTTATCCATGGCTTGCTGTAAACTATTATAACAGTCTTTGATGCCCAATAACTGGAGATCATCAACTAGAAGCTGTCTTAAACCATTAGCCGTTCTTCTCCATGTCGTAACACAGCTCTTCCGATTCTTTATTTATTTATTTAGATATTTGGCTGCCGTATGTTTCCAATCGTCTACTTGACCCTCCTTTGTAAGACTGCAGGACAGGATAGACAGGGGACCTTATATTCCCCTGGACTTGTGTCTTGTTCTTTGACGTTGTCTTTTGGGTGAACTATAGAGTTTGTTGGCTAGTCTGATGCCTGTGGAGATGCCATGTTTCTTCATTACGATGCAGACCGCCTCTAAAAGTCCCTTGACGTACGGGATTTATGTCGTCTAATTTGGCCTCGCTCTTAGCTGTCATGTTCATAGAAGCTGTCAACCAAGCTAAACACTCTTGTGCACCGATGAATTTATCCATGGCTTGCTGTAAACTATTATAACAGTCTTTGATGCCCAATAACTGGAGATCATCAACTAGAAGCTGTCTTAAACCATTAGCCGTTCTTCTCCATGTCGTAACACAGCTCTTCCGATTCTTTATTTATTTATTTAGATATTTGGCTGCCGTATGTTTCCAATCGTCTACTTGACCCTCCTTTGTAAGACTGCAGGGCAGGATAGACAGGGGACCTTATATACTCCTGGACTTGTGTCTTGTTCTTTGACCTTGTCTTTTGGGTGAACTATAGAGTTTGTTGGCTAGTCTGATGCCCGTGGAGATGCCATGTTTCTTCATCACGATGCAGACCGCCTCTGAAAGTCCCTTGACGTACGGGATTCATGTCGTCTAAATTGGCCTCGCTCTTAGCAGTCATGTTCATAGAAGCAGTCAACCAAGCTAAACACTCTTGTGCACTGAAGAATTTATCCGTGGCTTGCTGTAAACTATTATAACAGTCTTTGATGCCTAATAACTGGAGATCATCAATTAGAAGCTCTCTTAAACCTTTAGCCGTTCCTCTCCATGTCGTAGCAGAGCTCTTCCGATTCTTTATTTAGATTTCTGTCGAATGCTTCATCATCTCTTAAACTAGTCGACAAACATTTGAGGAGTCCGTGCAAAAATGAAATATCCGAACGCACCAAAAGATGAAGGTCGACGATGATATCCTTTAAGAATTTCGGTGATCATCTCGTTCATATATTCTTGGCTGACTGAGATATATTATTGTCACTCACAAACACATAACCAGGATGATATTAGAGTTCTGTTATCACATCCAAAGGGATAAATTACCTATGGCAGTTTCGATATCTAGAGTTAACCCGTTTCTTCCGACATTATTCAGCCCGGTAGCCGCCTCACAAACGAGAATAAAAATCAAAGACTCGACCAGTTCGCTGCCGTGCGTGCGTTCAGTGGGCCGTACAATGCGTGTGCGTTCAAGCCTGGCCAGCGGCTTCGACGAGCAGGAACATAGCGCATGCGCAGATCTGGGCCACCTATACAGATAAGTTACGTAAGAGGAACAATGGACGTGGCCGAGGGTATAGGTCGTTGTCATGGTTATAAACTCCAACAATAGATGAGCGGAAATAAGGTAATTGGATGCTGACATACAGCATTGATGATCCATGTATGTATACTACATGTATATCTGGCTAAAATAACCCTTGGGGGTATTGTTGTTTTGCAGTTGTCGTTTTCAAGCTTCATCTCTCATAGTGATTTCTGTTCCGCGAATTTTAATGAGATCTCGATTCCACGTACTCCTAAATAAAAATAGCTGATCATAATTATAACATAGTACCGAATTTGACCCTGTCTAAATTATTAATTCAAATATGTAACAATCAATGAAAGATAAAGGAATAATACAAATGTGATTTAGTAAAATGTCACTGACGAAAAGATGAAATTAGAAATGATTGTTTCTTTTTCAGATTGTCTCTTTCTTTGTCTCTCTGTCTCTTTCTCGTTTTTTTTTTCTCTCTCTCTTTCTCTCTCTTTTTCTCTCCCTGTAATTCTCTCTCTTTCTCTCTTTCTCTCTCTCCTGCTCGCCTTCTCAGCCCCATTTCCCATTTTTCATCTCTGGTACTGTTTTCCGTTCCGCTATTTGCTTTTATTCCGAAAGTATTCCTTTCGATCTTGAAATAAATAATACCATAACCTCGACATGGAGAAGAAAAACACGGAACGAGCGCCTGATTATAATCGAAATAAGAAGAATATTAATGTACAATAATTATAAAGAATAAAACTTTCGAATGTAAACCATGATAAAACAATGGAAACTAGAGAGGAATCCAGAGCGGGTGGGGTTGATCGGAGAGAAAAAAGCATATATAGCGGTAATAATAAATAACAATACGCCCAACTTTCTCTCTCTTTCGCTTTCTCAATGTCGTTTTCCATCTTCATCTCTCATAGACGTGTTTTCTGTTCCGCGATTTTTAATGAGATTGCGTTTCCACTTTCCACGTTCTCCACGTTCTCCTAAATAAAAAAAGCTGATCATAATTGTAACGTAGAACGGAATTTGACCCTATCTGAAATATTCATTCAAATATATAACAATCATGGAGAGATAAAGGAATAATACATGTACAAATGTGATTTAGTAAAATGTCACAGACGAAAAGATGACATAACAAATGATTGTTTTTCTCTCTCTATCTGTCTCTTTCTTTGACTTTCTCTCTCTCTCTCTTTCTCCCTATCTTTTTTCTTCTTTCTCTCTCTCTCTCTCTCTCTTTCTCTCTCCTTTACTCTCTGTGTATTTCTATCTCTTTCTTACTCGCTTCCTCAGCGCCATTTTCCATCTTCATCTCTGGTATTGTTTTCCGTTCTGCTAATTGCTTTTATTCCGAAAGTATTCCTTTCGATCTTGAGAAACTATTATCAGTAACCTCGATATGAAGAAGAAAAACACAGAACCAGCGCCTGATGATATGGAGATGAGAAGAAAATTACTGTACAATAATTATAAAAAGTAAAATTGTTGAATGTAAATCATGATGAAAAAAAGAAAGTAAAAAGTAATCCAGAGCGGGTGAGTTGGGGGTTGATCGGAGAGACAAATAGCATAATAATAAATAACAATACGTCCAACATTCTCTCTCTCTCGTTTTCTATCTTCAACTCTCATAGTGTTTTCTGTTCCGCGATTTTTAATGAGATCGCGTTTCGACGTACTCCTAAATAAAAAGAGCTGTTCATAATTATAACCTAAAACCAAATTTGACCCTATCTGAAATATTCATTCAAAATATATAACAGTCATGGAAAGATAAAGGAATAATTAAAACATGATTAAGTAAAATGTCACAGGCGAAAATATGACATGATAAATGATTGTTTCTCTCTCTGTATGTCTCTTTCTCTCTCTCTCTCTTTCTTACTCGCTTTCTCAGCGCCATTTTCCATCTTCATCTTTGGTACTGTTTTCCGTTCTGCTATTTGCTTTTATTCTGAAAGTATTTATTTCGATCTTGAGATAAATTATCATACCATAACCTCGATATGGAGAAGGAAAACACAGAACGAGCGCCTGATGATTTCAAAATGAGAAGAATATTACTGTACAATAATTATAAACAGTAAAACTTTTGAATGTAAATCTCTGTTGCATCAAAATGATATGAAGAACAAAATTTATTATGCTATATTGACGGTACTTATTTACGTCGGACAGATATAAAAACAAAAAGAAAGTAACTAAAGAAAAAAACATCGGAGCTGGGGGGGGGGGTGATTGGAGAGACAATTATCATAATAATAAATACAGTAAAGACTACGTCCAACTTTCTATCTCCCCCCCCTCTCTCTCTCCCTCTATCCCACTCTCTGTCTGTCTGTATGTCTGTCTTTCAATCTCTGTCTTTTTTGTCAATGTCGTGTTGCATCTTCATCTTTCATGTTGTTTTATATTCCGTCATTTGCTTGTATGCCAGCATCATCTTTCCCTTGAGATAAATTATTATAACATATCCGTAATGATGTACACATTATACCTTATATTTATTATAGGGGACGAAAAAAGAGAATGAGCGGCTGGTAACGGCTGAGAAGAATGTTACTGTACACAAATTATAGAAAGTACAAGTTTTGATTTGGTTTGTAAATCTCTGTTGCATCAAAATAAAATAATACGTTCATTATAATGTTATTGACAGAAATAATATACATCGAACATTATATACTTTAGCACAAAAGGGTTATCTAAAAGAAGGTGGACAACATTATAATAGAAAGAATAAAACTTTCTCTTTTATTAAAAAAATAGCATAAATTCCCTACACAAGCAGAATAAATCTTGAAGAGGGAGACAGGAAAAAATATAAAAAGGACACAACAAATAAAAACAAAAAATAGGATTCTAGAGCGGAAGATGATAGGGGAAACGTAATAGTTCCTAAGAATTGGCAAATTTTGACCTATATAGAATATACGAAAATAGTAATGTCTTAGGCCCACCTACTGTTACGTAAGAGTTACGTAAGAGGAACAATGAACGTGGCCGAGGGTCAAGTTCGTTGTCATGGTTATAAACTCCAACAATAGAAGAGCGGAGGTAAGGTATTTGGGTGCGTGCCGTCATAAGCTTCTACAGGGCGAGCGCGGATTACGCTGCTCCCAATGAAGTACCAGCAGTATCAGTAATTGTGTATGGAAAGGTCTCAGCGAAAGTCAATATCTATGGGACAGACACCGCGGAACTGTATACGCTGCTATACGAATTTCTTGTGAGAGAAAACTTGACATGTTTATGAAAAAGTACAATTATAGTGAATAATATGAAAGTACACAAAACAAGAGCAATGGGTAATGATAGTATATACTTTGGAAATACCCTCAAATCAACTAGTTTAGTAAATTAGTGGCAGGGAAAGGCAATTTTAGGCCTGTAAAAATGTCATGTACCTGTCTATAATGGGAACCTGGTATACCAGGTTCCGGTCTGTGAGTGCGCTCCACGGGAACCTGGTATACCAGGTTCCCGGAAGGAACGAGTTAATTAAGGCATCTTTCTCAGTCGCCAATTGGTAGTCTGAAGTAATCCGCCCATTTCCCGATCGCCAGTGGTTTTCGCCTTGGCATTTACTGCGTCGTATATGTCAGACAGCTGGTATCCGCCCAAGTCCTTGTTCAGGTTGTCGGGCGAGCGTTTGATTCACATAGGTTTCTGTATCCTCCTGGCCCATTTTCAGTTCTCTCGCGCTAAGAGGCGCATTTCCTCCAAGTCTATAACGTGATTTTCTCTGGCCGCATGATCTATAATCGCTAATTTTTTGTTGATTTGTTTGTACTCTGCTTATATAATAGGGTGAAGTTCTCTCGGATGAAGTTTGCACCGTCTTTTTTTTTTTGCTGTCGTATGTTTCCAATCGTCTACGTGACCCTCCTTTGTAAGACTGCAGGGCAGGATAGACAGGGGACCTTATATACTCCTGGACTTGTGTCATGTTCTTTGACCTTGTCTTTTGGGTGAACTATAGAGTTTGTTGGCTAGTCTGATGCCTGTGGAGATGCCATGTTTCTTCATCACGATGCAGACCGCCTCTGAAAATCCCTTGACGTACGGGATCTATGTCGTCTAATTTGGCCTCGCTCTCACCAGTCATGTTCATAGAAGCAGTCAACCAAGCTAAACACTCTTGTGCACTGATGAATTTATCCATGGCTTGCTGTAAACTATTATGACAGTCTTTGATACCTAATAACTGGAGATCATCAACTATAAGGTCTCTTAAACCATTAGCAGTTCTTCTCCATGTCGTAACAGAGCTCTTCCGATTCTTTATTTATTTATTTAGATTTTTGGCTGCCGTATGTTTCCTATCGTCTACTTGACCCTCCTTTGTAAAAATGCAGGGCAGGATAGACAGGGGACCTTATATACTCCTGGACTTGTGTCTTGTTCTTTGACCTTGTCTTTTGGGTGAACTATAGAGTTTGTTGGCTAGTCTGATGCCTGTGGAGATGCCATGTTTCTTCATCACGATGCAGACCGCCTCTGAAAGTCCCTTGACGTACGGGATTTATGTCGTCTAATTTGGCCTCGCTCTTAGCAGTCATGTTCATAGAAGCAGTCAACCAAACTAAACACTCTTGTGCACTGATGAATTTATCCATGGCTTGCTGTAAACTATTATAACAGTCTTTGATGCCCAATAACTGGAGATCATCAACTAGAAGCTGTCTTAAACCATTAGCCGTTCTTCTCCATGTCGTAGCAGAGCTCTTCCGATTCTTTATTTAGATTTCTGTCGAATGCTTCATCATCTCTTAAACTAGTCGACAAACATTTGAGGAGTACGTGCAAACATGAAATATCCGAACGCACCAAAAGATGAAGGTCTACGATGATATCCTTTAAGAATTTCGGTGACCATCGCGTACATATATTCTTGGCTGACTGAGATATATTATTGTCACTCACAAACACATAACCAGGATGATATTAGAGTTCTGTTATCACATCCAAAGGGATAAATTACCTGTGGTAGTTTCGATATCTAGAGTTAAGGCATCTTTCTCAGTCGCCAATTGGTAGTCTGAAGTAATCCGCCCATTTCCCGATCGCCAGTGGTTTTCGTCTTGGCATTTACTGCGTCGTATATGTCAGACAGCTGGTATCCGCCCAAGTCCTTGTTCAGGTTGTCGGGCGAGCGTTTGATCCACATAGGTTTCTGTATCCTCCTGGCCCATTTTCAGTTCTCTCGCGCTAAGAGGCGCATTTCCTCCAAGTCTATAACGTGATTTTCTCTGCCGCATGATCTATAATCGCTAATTTTTTGTTGATTTGTTTGTACTCTGCTTTTATAAAAGGGTGAAGTTCTCTCGGATGAAGTTTGCACCGTCTTTTTTTTTTGCTGCCGTATGTTTCCAATCGTCTACGTGACCCTCCTTTGTAAGACTGCAGGGCAGGATAGACAGGGGACCTTATATACCCCTGGACTTGTGTCTTGTTCTTTGACCTTGTCTTTTGGGTGAACTATAGAGTTTGTTGGCTAGTCTGATGCCTGTGGAGATGCCATGTTTCTTCATCACGATGCAGACCGCCTCTGAAAATCCCTTGACGTACGGGATCTATGTCGTCTAATTTGGCCTCGCTCTCACCAGTCATGTTCATAGAAGCAGTCAACCAAGCTAAACACTCTTGTGCACTGATGAATTTATCCATGGCTTGCTGTAAACTATTATGACAGTCTTTGATACCTAATAACTGGAGATCATCAACTATAAGGTCTCTTAAACCATTAGCAGTTCTTCTCCATGTCGTAACAGAGCTCTTCCGATTCTTTATTTATTTATTTAGATTTTTGGCTGCCGTATGTTTCCTATCGTCTACTTGACCCTCCTTTGTAAAAATGCAGGGCAGGATAGACAGGGGACCTTATATACTCCTGGACTTGTGTCTTGTTCTTTGACCTTGTCTTTTGGGTGAACTATAGAGTTTGTTGGCTAGTCTGATGCCTGTGGAGATGCCATGTTTCTTCATCACGATGCAGACCGCCTCTGAAAGTCCCTTGACGTACGGGATTTATGTCGTCTAATTTGGCCTCGCTCTTAGCAGTCATGTTCATAGAAGCAGTCAACCAAACTAAACACTCTTGTGCACTGATGAATTTATCCATGGCTTGCTGTAAACTATTATAACAGTCTTTGATGCCCAATAACTGGAGATCATCAACTAGAAGCTGTCTTAAACCATTAGCCGTTCTTCTCCATGTCGTAGCAGAGCTCTTCCGATTCTTTATTTAGATTTCTGTCGAATGCTTCATCATCTCTTAAACTAGTCGACAAACATTTGAGGAGTACGTGCAAACATGAAATATCCGAACGCACCAAAAGATGAAGGTCTACGATGATATCCTTTAAGAATTTCGGTGACCATCGCGTACATATATTCTTGGCTGACTTATATATTATTGTCACTCACAAACACATAACCAGGATGATATTAGAGTTCTGTTATCACATCCAAAGGGATAAATTACCTGTGGTAGTTTCGATATCTAGAGTTAAGGCATCTTTCTCAGTCGCCAATTGGTAGTCTGAAGTAATCCGCCCATTTCCCGATCGCCAGTGGTTTTCGTCTTGGCATTTACTGCGTCGTATATGTCAGACAGCTGGTATCCGCCCAAGTCCTTGTTCAGGTTGTCGGGCGAGCGTTTGATCCACATAGGTTTCTGTATCCTCCTGGCCCATTTTCAGTTCTCTCGCGCTAAGAGGCGCATTTCCTCCAAGTCTATAACGTGATTTTCTCTGCCGCATGATCTATAATCGCTAATTTTTTGTTGATTTGTTTGTACTCTGCTTTTATAAAAGGGTGAAGTTCTCTCGGATGAAGTTTGCACCGTCTTTTTTTTTTGCTGCCGTATGTTTCCAATCGTCTACGTGACCCTCCTTTGTAAGACTGCAGGGCAGGATAGACAGGGGACCTTATATACCCCTGGACTTGTGTCTTGTTCTTTGACCTTGTCTTTTGGGTGAACTATAGAGTTTGTTGGCTAGTCTGATGCCTGTGGAGATGCCATGTTTCTTCATCACGATGCAGACCGCCTCTGAAACTCCCTTGACGTACGGGATCTATGTCGTCTAATTTGGCCTCGCTCTCACCAGTCATGTTCATAGAAGCAGTCAACCAAGCTAAACACTCTTGTGCACTGATGAATTTATCCGTGGCTTGCTGTAAACTATTATAACAGTCTCTGATGCCCAATAACTGGAGATCATCAACTAGAAGCTCTCTTAAACCATTAGCCGTTCTTCTCCATGTCGTAACAGAGCTCTTCCGATTCTTTATTTATTTATTTAGATTTTTGGCTGCCGTATGTTTCCAATCGTCTACTTGACCCTCCTTTGTAAGACTGCAGGGCAGGATAGACAGGGGACCTTATATACCCCTGGACTTGTGTCTTGTTCTTTGACCTTGTCTTTTGGGTGAACTATAGAGTTTGTTGGCTAGTCTGATGCCTGTGGAGATGCCATGTTTCTTCATCACGATGCAGACCGCCTCTGAAACTCCCTTGACGTACGGGATCTATGTCGTCTAATTTGGCCTCGCTCTCACCAGTCATGTTCATAGAAGCAGTCAACCAAGCTAAACACTCTTGTGCACTGATGAATTTATTCATGGCTTGCTGTAAACTATTATGACAGTCTTTGATGCCCAATAACTGGAGATCATCGTCCACTATAAGCTCTCTTAAACTATTAGCCGTTCTTCTCCATGTCGTAACAGAGCTCTTCCGATTCTTTGTTTGGATTTCATTCGAATGCTCCATCATCTCTTAAGCTAGTCGACAAACATTTGAGGAGTACGTGCAAACACGAAAATCAAAACGGACCAAAAGATGAAGGTCTACGATGATGTCCTTTAAGAATTTCGGTGACCATCTCGTTCGTAGATTCTTGACTGACTGAGATATAATATTGTCACTCACAAACACATAACCAGGATGATATTGGAGTACTGTTATCACATGCAAAGGGATAATTTACCTGTGGCAGTTTCGATGTCTAGAGTTTAGGCATCTTCTCAGTCGAAAATTGGCAGACTGCAGTAATTCGCCAATTTTCCGATCGACAGTGGTTGTCGTTTTGCATTTACTGCGTCGTATATGTCAGACAGCTGGTATCCGCCCAAGTCCTTGTTCAGGTTGTCGGGCGAGCGTTTGATCCACATAGGTTTCTGTATCCTCCTGGCCCATTTTCAGTTCTCTCGCGCTAAGAGGCGCATTTCCTCCAAGTCTATAACGTGATTTTCTCTGCCGCATGATCTATAATCGCTAATTTTTTGTTGATTTGTTTGTACTCTGCTTTTATAAAGGGTGAAGTTCTCTCGGATGAAGTTTGCACCGTCTTTTTTTTGCTGCCGTATGTTTCCAATCGTCTACTTGACCCTCCTTTGTAAGACTGCAGGGCAGGATAGACAGGGGACCTTATATACCCCTGGACTTGTGTCTTGTTCTTTGACCTTGTCTTTTGGGTGAACTATAGAGTTTGTTGGCTAGTCTGATGCCTGTGGAGATGCCATGTTTCTTCATCACGATGCAGACCGCCTCTGAAACTCCCTTGACGTACGGGATCTATGTCGTCTAATTTGGCCTCGCTCTCACCAGTCATGTTCATAGAAGCAGTCAACCAAGCTAAACACTCTTGTGCACTGATGAATTTATTCATGGCTTGCTGTAAACTATTATGACAGTCTTTGATGCCCAATAACTGGAGATCATCGTCCACTATAAGCTCTCTCAAACTATTAGCCGTTCTTCTCCATGTCGTAACAGAGCTCTTCCGATTCTTTGTTTGGATTTCGTTCGAATGCTCCATCATCTCTTAAGCTAGTCGACAAACATTTGAGGAGTACGTGCAAACACGAAAATCAAAACGGACCAAAAGATGAAGGTCTACGATGATGTCCTTTAAGAATTTCGGTGACCATCTCGTTCGTAGATTCTTGACTGACTGAGATATAATATTGTCACTCACAAACACATAACCAGGATGATATTGGAGTACTGTTATCACATGCAAAGGGATAATTTACCTGTGGCAGTTTCGATGTCTAGAGTTTAGGCATCTTCTCAGTCGAAAATTGGCAGACTGCAGTAATTCGCCAATTTTCCGATCGACAGTGGTTGTCGTTTTGCATTTACTGCGTCGTATATGTCAGACAGCTGGTATCCGCCCAAGTCCTTGTTCAGGTTGTCGGGCGAGCGTTTGATCCACATAGGTTTCTGTATCCTCCTGGCCCATTTTCAGTTCTCTCGCGCTAAGAGGCGCATTTCCTCCAAGTCTATAACGTGATTTTCTCTGCCGCATGATCTATAATCGCTAATTTTTTGTTGATTTGTTTGTACTCTGCTTTTATAAAAGGGTGAAGTTCTCTCGGATGAAGTTTGCACCGTCTTTTTTTTGCTGCCGTATGTTTCCAATCGTCTACTTGACCCTCCTTTGTAAGACTGCAGGGCAGGATAGACAGGGGACCTTATATACCCCTGGACTTGTGTCTTGTTCTTTGACCTTGTCTTTTGGGTGAACTATAGAGTTTGTTGGCTAGTCTGATGCCTGTGGAGATGCCATGTTTCTTCATCACGATGCAGACCGCCTCTGAAACTCCCTTGACGTACGGGATCTATGTCGTCTAATTTGGCCTCGCTCTCACCAGTCATGTTCATAGAAGCAGTCAACCAAGCTAAACACTCTTGTGCACTGATGAATTTATTCATGGCTTGCTGTAAACTATTATGACAGTCTTTGATGCCCAATAACTGGAGATCATCGTCCACTATAAGCTCTCTTAAACTATTAGCCGTTCTTCTCCATGTCGTAACAGAGCTCTTCCGATTCTTTGTTTGGATTTCATTCGAATGCTCCATCATCTCTTAAGCTAGTCGACAAACATTTGAGGAGTACGTGCAAACACGAAAATCAAAACGGACCAAAAGATGAAGGTCTACGATGATGTCCTTTAAGAATTTCGGTGACCATCTCGTTCGTAGATTCTTGACTGACTGAGATATAATATTGTCACTCACAAACACATAACCAGGATGATATTGGAGTACTGTTATCACATGCAAAGGGATAATTTACCTGTGGCAGTTTCGATGTCTAGAGTTTAGGCATCTTCTCAGTCGCAAATTGGCAGACTGCAGTAATTCGCCAATTTTCCGATCGACAGTGGTTGTCGTTTTGCATTTACTGCGGCGTATATGTCAGACAGCTGGTATCCGCCCAAGTCCTTGTTCAGGTTGTCGGGCGAGCGTTTGATCCACATAGGTTTCTGTATCCTCCTGGCCCATTTTCAGTTCTCTCGCGCTAAGAGGCGCATTTCCTCCAAGTCTATAACGTGATTTTCTCTGCCGCATGATCTATAATCGCTAATTTTTTGTTGATTTGTTTGTACTCTGCTTTTATAAAAGGGTGAAGTTCTCTCGGATGAAGTTTGCACCGTCTTTTTTTTGCTGCCGTATGTTTCCAATCGTCTACTTGACCCTCCTTTGTAAGACTGCAGGGCAGGATAGACAGGGGACCTTATATACCCCTGGACTTGTGTCTTGTTCTTTGACCTTGTCTTTTGGGTGAACTATAGAGTTTGTTGGCTAGTCTGATGCCTGTGGAGATGCCATGTTTCTTCATCACGATGCAGACCGCCTCTGAAACTCCCTTGACGTACGGGATCTATGTCGTCTAATTTGGCCTCGCTCTCACCAGTCATGTTCATAGAAGCAGTCAACCAAGCTAAACACTCTTGTGCACTGATGAATTTATTCATGGCTTGCTGTAAACTATTATGACAGTCTTTGATGCCCAATAACTGGAGATCATCGTCCACTATAAGCTCTCTCAAACTATTAGCCGTTCTTCTCCATGTCGTAGCAGAGCTCTTCCGATTCTTTGTTTGGATTTCGTTCGAATGCTCCATCATCTCTTAAGCTAGTCGACAAACATTTGAGGAGTACGTGCAAACACGAAAATCAAAACGGACCAAAAGATGAAGGTCTACGATGATGTCCTTTAAGAATTTCGGTGACCATCTCGTTCGTAGATTCTTGACTGACTGAGATATAATATTGTCACTCACAAACACATAACCAGGATGATATTGGAGTACTGTTATCACATGCAAAGGGATAATTTACCTGTGGCAGTTTCGATGTCTAGAGTTTAGGCATCTTCTCAGTCGAAAATTGGCAGACTGCAGTAATTCGCCAATTTTCCGATCGACAGTGGTTGTCGTTTTGCATTTACTGCGTCGTATATGTCAGACAGCTGGTATCCGCCCAAGTCCTTGTTCAGGTTGTCGGGCGAGCGTTTGATCCACATAGGTTTCTGTATCCTCCTGGCCCATTTTCAGTTCTCTCGCGCTAAGAGGCGCATTTCCTCCAAGTCTATAACGTGATTTTCTCTGCCGCATGATCTATAATCGCTAATTTTTTGTTGATTTGTTTGTACTCTGCTTTTATAAAAGGGTGAAGTTCTCTCGGATGAAGTTTGCACCGTCTTTTTTTTGCTGCCGTATGTTTCCAATCGTCTACTTGACCCTCCTTTGTAAGACTGCAGGGCAGGATAGACAGGGGACCTTATATACCCCTGGACTTGTGTCTTGTTCTTTGACCTTGTCTTTTGGGTGAACTATAGAGTTTGTTGGCTAGTCTGATGCCTGTGGAGATGCCATGTTTCTTCATCACGATGCAGACCGCCTCTGAAACTCCCTTGACGTACGGGATCTATGTCGTCTAATTTGGCCTCGCTCTCACCAGTCATGTTCATAGAAGCAGTCAACCAAGCTAAACACTCTTGTGCACTGATGAATTTATTCATGGCTTGCTGTAAACTATTATGACAGTCTTTGATGCCCAATAACTGGAGATCATCGTCCACTATAAGCTCTCTTAAACTATTAGCCGTTCTTCTCCATGTCGTAACAGAGCTCTTCCGATTCTTTGTTTGGATTTCATTCGAATGCTCCATCATCTCTTAAGCTAGTCGACAAACATTTGAGGAGTACGTGCAAACACGAAAATCAAAACGGACCAAAAGATGAAGGTCTACGATGATGTCCTTTAAGAATTTCGGTGACCATCTCGTTCGTAGATTCTTGACTGACTGAGATATAATATTGTCACTCACAAACACATAACCAGGATGATATTGGAGTACTGTTATCACATGCAAAGGGATAATTTACCTGTGGCAGTTTCGATGTCTAGAGTTTAGGCATCTTCTCAGTCGCAAATTGGCAGACTGCAGTAATTCGCCAATTTTCCGATCGACAGTGGTTGTCGTTTTGCATTTACTGCGTCGTATATGTCAGAAAGCTGGTATGCGCCCAAGTCCTTGTTCAGGTTGTCGGGCGAGCGTTTGATCCACATAGGTGTCCGTATCCTCCTGTCCCATGTTTCGTTCTCTGGCGTTAAGAGCCCCGTTTCCTCCAAGTATATAACGTGATTTTCTTTGGCTGCATGATCTGTAATCGCAGATTTATTGTTGCCTTGTTTGGACTCTGCTTTTGGAACAGGTGAACTTCTCCTGGATGAATTTTTCACCGTCGTTTTTAGCTGCCGTATCATCGTTCCCAAATCGTCTACTTGACTCTCCTTTGTAAGACTGCAGGGCAAGATAGACAGTGGACCTTATATACCCCTTGACTTGTGTCTGGTTCATTGACCTTGTTTTGGGGGTGAACTATAGAATGTGGGTTAGTTTGTTGGCTAGTCTCATGGCTGTGGAAATGCAATGTTACTTCATCAATCTGCATCCCGCCTCTGACAGTCCCTTGACGTAAGGGATCTATGTCGTCTAACTTGGCCTCGCTCTCACCGGTCATGTTCATAGAAGCAGTCAACCAAGCTAAACACTCTTGCGCACTAATGAATTTATCCATGGCTTGCTGTAAACTATTATAACAGTCTTTGATGCCCAATAACTGGAGATCATCATCCACTATAAGCTCTCTTAAACTATTAGCCGTTCTTCTCCATGTCGTAACAGAGCTCTTCCAATTATTTGTTTAGATTTCATTCGAATGCTCCATCATCTCTTAAGCTAGTCGACAAACATTTGAGGAGTACGTGCAAACACGAAAATCAAAACGCACCAAAAGATGAAGGTCTACGATGATGTCCTTTAAGAATTTCGGTGACCATCTCGTTCGTAGATTCTTGGCTGACTGAGATATAATATTGTCACTCACAAACACATAACCAGGATGATATTGGAGTTCTGTTATCACATCCAAAGGGATAATTTACCTGTGGCAGTTTCGATGTCTAGAGTTTCCTCATCTTCCTTAGTCGCAAATTGGCAGACTGAAGTAATTCGCAAATTTTCCGATGGACAGTGGTTGTCGTTTTTTGTATTTACTGCGTCGTATATGTCAGAAAGCTGGTATCCGCCCAAATCCTTGTTCAGGTTGTCGTGCGGGCGTTTGATCCACATAGGTGTCCGTATCCTCCTGTCCCATGTTTCGTTCTCTGGCGCTAAGAGCCGCGTTTCCTCCCAGTTTATACGCGTTTCCTCCCAGTCTATAACGTGATTTTCTCTGGCCGCATGATCTGTAATCGCAGATTTATTGTTGCCTTGTTTGGACTCTGCTTTTGGAACAGGTGAACTTCTCTTGGATGAGTTTTTCACCGTCGTTTTTAGCTGCCGTATCATCGTTCCCAAATCGTCTACTTGACTCTCCGGTGTAAGACTGCAGGGCAAGATAGACAGTGGACCTTATATACCCCTTGACTTGTGTCTGGTGCATTAACCTTGTTTTGGGGGTGAACTATAGAATGTGCGTTAGTTTGTTGGCTAGTCTCATGGCTGTGGAAATGCAATGTTACTTCATCAATCTGCATCCCGCATCTGACAGTCCCTTGACGTAAGGGATCAATGTCGTCTAACTTGGCCTCGCTTTCACCGGTCATGTTCATAGGAGCAGTCAACCAAGACACCTAAACATCCTTGTGCAGTGATGGATTTTCCATGGCTTGCTGCAAACTATTATAACAGTCTTTGATGCCCAATAACTGGAGATCATCAACTAGAAGCTGTCTTAAACCATTAGCCGTTCTTCTCCATGTCGTAGCAGAGCTCTTCCGATTCTTTATTTAGATTTCTGTCGAATGCTTCATCATCTCTTAAACTAGTCGACAAACATTTGAGGAGTACGTGCAAACACGAATATCCGAACCCACCAAAAGATGAAGGTCTACGATGATACCCTTTATCAATATCGGTGACCATCTCGATCGTAGATTGTTGGCTGACTGAGATATATTATTGCTACTCACAAACACATAACCAAGATGGTTTTAGAGTTCTGTTATCACATCCAAAGGGATAATTTACCTGTAGCAAATTCGATGTCTAGAGCTTACGCATCTTCTTCAGTCGCAAATTGGTCGACTGAAGTAAGCCGCAATTATTCCGATTGTCAGTGGTTGTCGCTTTGGCGATTACTGCGCCGTACATGTCAGACAGCTGGTATGTGCCCCGTCCCTGTTCAAGTTATCAGAGGAGCGTTTGATCCACATGAGATCACGTATCCTCCTGGCCCTTTTGTCGGTTCTTTCGCGCTAAGATCTGCGTTTCCGTCCAATTTAAAAAGTGTTTTTCTCTGGCTGCATGATCTGTAATCGCAGAGTTATTGTTGATTTGTTTGGACTCTGCTTTTGTGAAAGGGTGAACTTCTCTTTGATGAATTTTGTTACCGTCGTTTTTTGCTGCCGTATCCTCGTTCCCAATCGTCTACTTTACTCTCCTTTGTAAGTCTGCAAGGAAGGATAGTCAGGGGACCTTATATACCCCCTACGGGATCTATGTCGTCTAACTTGGCCTCGCCCTCACCAGTCTTTGAGTTTGAGTTGAGTTTGAGTTTGAGCTTTATTAACAACAAAAATAATAAAAAGTAAAACATAATGTATCAAGCATGATTACATGAAATATAACAATATAACACAAGATATATAACATTACACATGAATAAGATAAACATTGTTTTATAAAGTATGTTATATACAAATGCTATAAAAGATTATGTTTAAACTTTTGTTTTTAAAGTTGGTACCAGAAGTTAGCACAAGTGCTAGTCCAGTCTGGTTCCCTGTCTTTGGCAAGAATTTTTTACTATTTTATACTACACTATATTACATATATATACATGTAACATAAACTATATAATGAAAGTAAACAAGCAAATAGAATAGTCATTTAGAAATATTCCTTACTTAAGATATACATGAAAGTCAAATGTAAGTCGACTATCAGAACAAAAAATAAATAAAAAATACATCATTATCTAATGTGATGATCTTTTTAGAAATTCTCTAATCTGAGATATCTTTTTTGCCATTTTAAGAAGTCTTAACTTTTGTTTAACTCAAAGTATTTAGATGTTTCATTAACCCCTTCCGAAAAGCAATTTTAGATATCATCGCTCTTAAATCATATGGTATACTATTCCATATTTTCACGCCCATAAATTATATTGAAAATTGACCTTGTGTGGTTTTGCATTTAGGCAAATATAGTTGTCCGTGTTCTTTGCCCCTTGTGCCATATCTGTGCTCTAGTACCTGACAGTATTATATTTAATAAGTCATAGATGAAGGTTGAGACAGATAGGAAAAGAAGGTTATAAATATTTTAAAATGTTATCTTTTGGAACAGGGGTTCCGAATGGGTACCTCTTGGGCGAAAGGTTATCGCTCTCATCGCCATTATCTGGGTAAGAAAAATACCATTCAAGTTAGTTTTGTATGTGGTTCCCCATACTTCAATTCCATTCAAAATATGTGGCCGGATTAACGCTTTATATAACAGCACTAAAATGTTCTGTGGGAAATAATGCCTTAGTTTGCCATCACCCTGTTTAATAACCGCCTCTAAAAGTCCCTTGACGTACGGGGTCTATGTCGTCTAACTTGGCCTTGCTCTCATCAATCTTGTCCATAGAAACAGTCAACCAAGACACCTAAACATCCTTGTGCAGTGATGGATTTTCCATGGCTTGCTGCAAACTATTGTGACAGTATTTGATGCTCAATACCTAGACATTATCATCCACCAGAAGCTCTTTTAACCCATTAGCCGTTCTTCTCCATGTCGTATTAAACAGAGCTCTTCCAATTATGTGTTTAGATTTCCAACTGCTGTGGGCTACCCTTTTCGGTATGTTTCCTCTTTTTTCCTTCAGCCATGGCTGGCACAGGCTCACCAGACTTGGACAACTTTAAGCTCTTAATTCAGTAGTGACGATAATTAGCAGAGTTTTTTTTTTTAGACGATAGGGGATCTTACTGGTGTCCTCTGTCAATTGATGAAAGAGACCATATCTTGTATGTGTGATGTGAAGGAAATGGTCCATTAATTCTACGTAAACAAGGAGCACAGAGATTATTTCCGTTTTCTATGGTGGCTTAATGGAGACTTTAGTCAACATCGTCCCGTCAAAGGTTACAATTTAGGAAGTCTCCTCTGAATTGAGATCTACAGTCGAAAATCACAATCATTTTGGTAGTTTGTTGAACTCAATTATGGACAATACAACATATTGTGGTTCTTTCTCGCTACGAACAGCTTGCCGTCCAAGTCTATTAAGTGATTTTTTTCCGGCCGCATGATCTGTATTTGCAGATGTATTGTTGTTTGTTTGGACTCTGCTGTTCGTGAGGGGGTGAACTTCTGTTAGTTGATTTTTCACTATTATTTCTGTGCTCCTCTATCCTCGTTCCGAGTCGTCTACTTGACTCTCCTATGTAAGACTGCAAGGCAGCATAGACAGGGAACCTTATATATCCCTTGACTTTTGTCTAGTTAGTGGCTGGTCTCATGACTGTGGAGGTACCATGTTCCTCCATCACCCTCTTCTGAAAGTCCCTTGACGTACTTGATGACCACCGATGTTTTTTTTAATTTTATGTTTCTTTAGTCTTTCTGTTCGGTTTTAAAATTTGTTAGACGCTTTGGGTATCCTCAATTGGCCAAGTTTATTGTTACACTGGAAACTTCCTTCTGTTAGTCCGCCAGATCTGTGACCACTGTTTCACATCTGTGGAGTAGAGTATGGACAACCCCTACATTTTGGTGGAGCGGATGATGGGATTCGAAATTTAAGAACTGGTACGTGTGTGTAGGTTTCCTTTAAACCGTGAACTTGATCTTCCCATCTCACAGCATAGTGATGAGGGTGTCAAGAAAAGGGATGGAGCCCCCCTTCTCTAACTCGTAGGTTAATTGTATGTGTGCCATCTACTTGGTTGAGGTGATCTGTGAGTTGAGTGATGCCATCTTTCTTGAAGATTTCCAGAATGTTATTCACGTATCTTTTCCACGGGCGAGGTTTGCATCTGTCGGGTGCCGACAGAGGGCCCTAGCTTCTAAGTTGTTCATGAATAGGCTGGCAACAATAGGGGAAACTGGACTACCAATGGCTGCACCAAAGGTCTGAAAGCGCAGTGCGTTGAGGTTAAAACAATT
Source organism: Mesocentrotus franciscanus (assembly GCA_037976565.1). Lineage (NCBI taxonomy): Eukaryota > Metazoa > Echinodermata > Echinoidea > Camarodonta > Strongylocentrotidae > Mesocentrotus > Mesocentrotus franciscanus. The sequence goes on from CP137668.1 coordinate 13,764,534, forward strand.
GTCATAAGGGAGATGATGTGTTGTACACTCATGTAGGTTCTGTCTTGGAGGGATCCATCATCTTCCAGTCGTGATTCGATGACTCGGAGGGCCTCCTTAATAGGTGTTTTGGGGAAGAGGGCGACTACGTCATGCGAGATGAATAATTCGTCCTCTTCAATCCTTTCGTATTGGAGGCTACCTATCAAATCATTTGTATCTTTAACATGGTGTTCTGTTTGTTCCACTAGAAGTTGGAGTGTGTCAACCAAGTTCCCGTCTTATAAAGAGTTGATATCAATCGCAACTTATTTGCGATTGATATCGATCGCAACTATGTACATAAGAGATAGAAGACTGCAAACTTGCGATTGATTGGAGGACTTACGATTGATTTGGATCAGTCATAACTCTTTATAAGAAGGGTCCAGAGCTCTAGGAAGTTTAAACAAGATGGAGCCTGTATATTCCACTATATGTCTGTAAATTTTAGGAGTGCAATACAGTCTTGGCGTGGACTCTTGAGTAGGATACAAGTGCTTGCATTGATTCTCAGTTATTTTGTTATCCTTTTTCAGAGCCTGTAATATTTGGATTAGTTTCTTCTTGTAGCTTTGGGTAGGATCATGGTTCAGTTTCTGGTAGGTGTTCTCATCATCTAGCATGCATTTGACATTGTTTTCATACCTTTCCTTGTCCAGTAAGACTGTGCATTTAACTTTATCTGCTGGCAGTGTGTGGATTTTTTTTCCCCCTTCTTGTGTTCTTCCAGAGCATTCTTCTCTTCTTTGTTGATGTTTGAAGGAGGAGGTTTAAAGGAACATAACAACCCTTCTACTTTCATTTCTGGGTTTGTTCTTATTAGCGCTAGTGACGTATGCTGCTGCTTGTTCAGTAGCTACTCTGAAATCATCAATGGGTAGCTTTTCAGTAGGTGAGATTACAGCAAAGTTACAAATGTAGTTGATGATCTGACCTATCCACCAAACGGTGGGTTTAGTGTGTACTCTCCTCAGTCTCTCCGAGATGTCTTCTTTAATGGCCAATGGCAGGAATTCTGTTTTGGTGTTCTTTCCAGCAAAGTTTGATTAGATGGGGAGGTGCACCACTTTGATGCTGTCATTTCCATCACGAACAGGTTTTATGGCATGATCGAAGGGTGGCGGCGCGGGGGAGTTCATTTAGAAGGTCAAATTTTCTGAATTTACCACGAAAATCAAGTACTAAATCACTTAAAATTACAAATGTGTCTAGTGTTAGTCTTTTATTTAGGTATGTCTTATTAATTTTTGGAAATACTAATTTGGTCCAATAATCTAAGATATTATGTTGCCACCTGGTGGCCGGGTGATAACTTTACTTGCAGTGCCAGCTGCAGCGGTCCATCGCATTACAGCGCTGCAGTACGCGGGATAAGTTAAAGAGCATGTTTGGCTCTGATTCTGGTTGTCTCTGGCTCACGTTTGGCTCTGGTTCAGAGTTATTGAAATGACCCTTGAGTTGATTTTCTAGTCTTTGCAATTGTGTTATATTCTGACCGAATGATTTCGATACATTTCATTATATCGAACGAGATACATCAATACGTTCTACAGGTAGTCACATGCTCTTGCAACATAATACGAATCTCAACTATGGTGTGCGCATCTAATTTTAAAGACATTTACACGTAAATTGTCGATCTCAACTCTCACATTTTAAATTGTAAGTTTGTTAATACGGTAATAAAAAACCTTTCAGCCGCAAGGCTGTTTTTCAGCAAGTCTGTACACAAAAGAAGACAACATTACAAAAATAACATAGTCATTACAAATTATTTACAAAGGATTAATACAAATTACAAAAAGTAAATACAAGTTATACACAAATTATTATTAAAAAAACAAAACAATTCGAGTAGAGATAACAGAGATAGTAGGTAAAATATATAAATCAGACAAACAATATTTACAAGTATCATGATCAAATCTCGGTACCTTTTTTTAAAAACTCACTGTAAAGATATGTTGGATGCATTTGATAAAAGCCGGTAGCTTGGTTTGCGTTCTTGCAGTTTGAGGGAGGTTATTAAATAATTGACTGGCAGTGAATATTGTGCTTCTTTCAAACAAAATTGTGTGAGGTTTGGCAAGGAGAATAATCCGTTCGATATTTCTGAGGGAGTGGTGCGCTTGTTTAACTTTTGAGGCTTAGGGATACCTTTAGGCTTTGATACCTTAGGGAACAAATCGTTTAACAATTTTAAACATCAAAATAGCAAGGTCTTTCTTTATTTTACATTCAAACAAACAATCTATATAGAGAGGGTTTCATACAAAAAACTTCTACTGAACCGGGAATCCACTTGTGTTAGTGCTCTGTTTTGAAGTAGTTGGAGCCTTTTCAGAGACATGGAATCAGTTTCATCCACACAGGGTAATAATAATAGAAGTGAGGGTGAATCATTGTTTTGTATAAAAGAGTAGCGGTGGTTACGTCTTTGTATGGTCTTATTCTCCTTAGCATAAACACATTTCTTAAGACTTTATATCGGATAGTATCGATATGTGGTCTCCAAGAAAATTCCTTGTTAATAATAACACCCAAATAATTCCATTTATCTACTCTTTCCAGTACATGGCCATTAATCATTACATTAACATTGTCAAATAATTTGATCTTAAGCTTAGAACCTATTAGTATCAGCTTGCATTTTTGTTACATTCAACAAAAGCTAATTATTAGTTAACCAGTACTGAGTGTCATGTCATGCATTTGTTTAGGGTCTTTTGATGAAACATACAAGCAAGTATCGTCAGCATAAATCGACATTTTTCAATGTTTTATTAATTTAGAAAGATCGTTCATGTACACTGTACAGTATAAAAAAAACATGGCCCCAGAATACTCCCCTGTGCAATTCCACAATAAACAATTGATTCACAAGATTCATTACCATTTATAACTGTTGTCTGAGTTCTAAATTGAAAATGATCTTTAACCCAGCGAATGCATTCATTATCAAATCCATAATAATTCAGTTTTGAAAGCAATATCTTATGACTAACCATATCAAACGCCTTTTCCAGGTCTAATGCTATCGAATCACCTCGTTCAATTGATTTACTTATATTTTTCCGTTATCTTTAAAAGAGCGAGGCTCCTTGAAAAGGTTGGACGGAAACCAAATTTATTTGGTATCAATATGTCATTTTCGTTAAGGTATTTATTCATTTGTTTGAAAACCAGCTTTTCAATAGCCATGTAGTACAGCATCACCACCTTCGAACAATAGAGTGATTCTTGCCTTTTTCTACTCATGTGGAACATGCCCTTCTTTGAAGGATAGATTAATGACATGCGTCAGTGCTGTAAAAATACAGGCAGACGAGTCTTTCAGAATACCTGATAGAATTGTGTCCAGACCTGTTGCTTTGTTACGCGGTATTTCAAAAGTAAGTTTCGGACTTCTTCTGCCGTTATCTGTATATAAGAAAAAGTAGAGCTTACACATGCCATAAACTGATGTGAATTTCCTTTGAATGGAACATGTTGAATAGATTGTTTCCTATTCATAGCTATACGAAAAATATATAATTTAGTACATTTGCAATATCTTTTCTTCTTATGTATCCTTCACCTTTATACAACATTTTTCGTATACCTGTATTCCTATTCTTATTTGGTAAAAGATCTCGTAAAAGTTTCCACATCATAGCTGAATTACCAACATTCTTTTTAACACTTTCTGTGACGTATCCTCGTTTCGCGGATCGCTGGGAGGAGGTTGCACGATTTCTCATTTTCTTAAAATCGTTCCAATCATTTTCATCTTTAGATAACTTAGCCATTTCTTTAGCTCTGTTTCTTTTACGCATAAATTCTAAAATGTCATTTGTCATTCAAGGCGACTTTTTGCGTCTTACTCTTTTTCTTTTAATTGGAGCATGCTTATTTAGAACTAATTTAAACCTCTTGATCCACATCTCATAAGTCTTTTCTGTTCTACCTTCATAAATGACGTCTTCGTTAGGAGTATTTAATTTAGTAAACAAAAGCTTCAATATCGATATTTTTAATATTACGTGAATGTACATAACAATGATCAGGGGGAGTGTTGGCTTAACCTTTCCCATTACCATGTAATGATCGCTTAAACCAATAGGTACAACCATGAATCTGTTTACGTTATCACAGTTTGAGGTAAATAATGCTCTATCAGAGTTTCTGATGACTCAGTAACTCGAGTCGGTGAATTTACAAGTTATGTTAAATTGGAATCCTTGAAAATTTCCAAAAGACGCTTTGTTTAATTTAAAGCTTTCTTTGAAGTAGGTCACAGTTTAAATCTCCAATCAAAACAAAATCAAGGAGCCGTACTTTTACATCTTGAAGAGCTTTCTCAAAAATATAAAATACTTTTTCACTTTACACAAGTCTAGTTTAAGATAAGGTTAAAATATGAATTTTAGCTTCATTTAAAATAGAACGGATTTCTTCGATATTTTTCAATAACGAACATACATTTAAAAGGGCAATAGTGATACCAGAAAATGTTCTGAGCGTGTTAAATACATCTTCGTTAAAGATACTATGTCCCTTTTGCAGCCAACATCAAATTCTGTAGAACTTTGCAGGAATTATGAATATGTCATGTATGTCCTATCTGTGAAATTTAAACGTTAGCAGTGTCCTAATATTCAAATTATGCAAGGAAACCCGTTTACTTGCTAGACTTCACTGTCAGACACTATTGAGTGACTGACTGGCTTTTTCATCTTTGGTAATAACATACATAAAATGAGCTGTAAAGGGTACATGAGCATTTGTCTACATCAATAACCCACTTCTTGTAATGGCCAAAATTAAACTGATTGAATCTTTGCGCAGCATAAAACGTACGACCATTCGGTACAATGGTCTGGAAAATCAGACTATTACTTACTGGCTCTATAGCTCCTAAGTCGATTCGACAACTAATAGTCGTTATTTTCCCACTTAAAGACATTTTCAAGCCCCCTTTTTTAGGGAAGTTCTAAATTAGTATTGTCTTTCAAATGCCGTTGGAACTTAACATTTTCATTTTTTTGGCCTGCAAATGGGACATAGTACCTTTAATACTTAAAGTAGATGTGTTCCCTGTAGAACTGTTTACATTTGAGATATTTTCCCTATCGTTTAAAGAAATATCAAAGAATGAAAATTCATAAAAAAAGCATTTATCACAAAACCAATCAGAGTTCGATAAAAAGAAATCAATCAAGAGCATGGTAAATGGATCCATCTGGCACATTTAACAACAGCATTTTGATTTGATTTCACCGACTTGTTACACTTTGCACATGAAAATTCAGAGCCATGAGTTTGACTAAGCATGTTCAATGAAGTCTTTTTCTTAAAGTTGTAGTATTTTCCTCATTTCATCCTTCTTCATTTCTCAATTTTATTTCTTATTTTGCAAAACTAGTTTGGCAGGATATTGTCCTCTGATACCAGTCACTACCACTCCTATGCTATCAATCAAAAAGTGGTCAGCTTAATGGCCCTGTACAAGGCAATCACTAGTTACTCACTCTTAACTCCCGGGATTGGTTTCAGTACTCTCTTTGTCTTCATCCTGCTTCGCAAGAAGGAACAGAACAATATCTTCTTTCTCATCCTCTCTTCTCTCTTCAAAAACACGATTCTCAAAGTTTTCTCATCGAGTCAACACGTTAATTTGAGAACGTCATCTCTACACGTCTTAATTTATTTCCTGCATTCATTCGGAGGAAATTATCTAAATTCTCTATTCCAACCTCCTTCATCTCACTTGGAGAATCTTCATGCATCTAATTTCTCTGCATTCAACTCAGAGAACAACGCTAAAAATCGCTGGTGCTAACCAAGTATAGTTTTGTGATATTATCTGTGGTGATTTTGTGAAATACGACTCGGGAATTGTGCAATATTTGGAACATTTGATTATTTTAGAGGATTCACGCCTGGGTATCTGCGCAATGCATACAGTCGGTAAGTGGTGATTGGTTTTCATTATCGTTTCATTCTGCTCAGCGACCAATACCAGCTTCAAATTTTATCTAAGTCACTGATTTTTCGTAGTTTTACCTTGGTATCCAGTAAGAGCGGTATAACACTACCGTCATTTGTCCAAACTCTCTTTATTTGTTCGTGCTTTCGGGCTTCGTAGACCAATTCACTTCTCATTTTGGTCAGGTCTTCGTGGATCGAGACGTTTGACCGCTTTAGATTCGATCTCGCTTTATAAACTGAAGTTCGGACATTGTAACGGGCGAATTTGGCAATGATGGAGTTGGCTGAAGTTTCCTCAGTGTTTCCTTGGTCGTCGTGCTGGTTTTATTTGTGCCGACCGCGGTTTCGCGATCGTCGACGCTGTTTATTCTTTTCACGTGCGCGAAGAGGTATCCTGTGTGAGCGGTCAATATCGGACAGCTGAATGTCGATTTTGGGTTTTTCACGGACGACATTGATGATGACATCATCGGTGAATTCGTTGGTTGCTTTTGTGAGTCCGTGGAAGCAAAGACAGTTTCTTCTGCTGTATTGCTCCTATTTCTCCATGACGTCATGAAGTGAAGAGATTTGATTTTCCATGCAACTAAGTTGTAGATCAATTAAGTTCTGCTATTTTCTCCCTTCTTTACCTGGATGTCAAAGTCGATTGCTGTTTATAAATGTACTTCATTCTTTACGTTCTCCAAAATAGCTTCGGAGACCGTTTTAACAATAGCTGAGATTACCGCTTTTGATAGAAGGGCATCCTCTATTCTCCGCTGTTGAAGATCATTGCCAAAAAGAGTATCACTGTCCTGCTTGATGTACAGTCTAATCGCTGTACATGAGTTAGCAGCCAACGAACTGGACATTTGAGGTAGGAGGGTAAAGATTCCGCCCCTTGCTGACCCCGTTGGATTCCGCCGGCAGATCGTTGGTCAGACTGTGAAGTTTGAGTCTTTGCCGTGGCTCTTGCTGAGTTTTTTTTACCTTATTTCGTGTTTCCATCGTCTCCAATATGTCCGTATATCCACAAGAGCAATAAGAGTAGCATATCCTCATAGGAACAGATAATAGTAATACATGTATCAGGACTATATGCAATATAACGAAACAATGTCAACAAAAATCACGGAGCAATATGTTCGGTCAGGTCAATTTTAGGAATGGGAGACATTAACTTATTATATTACACATAGAGCACGAGTTCTTTCATCTTGCATTCATCATCATTTTCTTCTCTCAAAAATCCGTTATTTTGTTATTCTTTTGTGTATCCGAGGAACGTGTATATTCATATGTAGACTATATAAACACTGAAAATATTTTGTTCCTTGAAATTGAAGCTGCCTATTCGGGATATTATATATTTGTTATGTTAAGTGGTTTAAGTTGAAATGAAAAACAGTTCAGAGGGGCTTTAATTTTTTGTTTTAAAAAATATGAGTTAATAGCCTTCAGGTTCCAAACAGATGATATATTCCATTTTTAACTTTTTGAAATAGAAACAAATTAGAAAATTCTCAATCGTCTAGAAAGTGTAATTTACTGTTTTTCAAGGTATTTTCTCCAGTATTTTTTTCTCCATTTATATATCTTCCATTTTCCGTGTTCAGCCTACTTTATAGTCATTCCTCTTTCATATGAGTCTCACATATAACATTCCTCTGTTTCTCCTGTTTATTTTTTTTAAACTGATGTAGTATTCTATTTCTATTCAATGGTGGAATGCTTGTATTCTATTTCTATGAGGAATATTCACACAAAAAATGTGAAAATTGAAAATATTGCTGTGTATGTTGGGTGAATATGTAAAATCATGATTTATAAAATCTGCGATATTCTCTTTCCAATCGTGTTTTCAATCACTCATTTAAGGAAGCTTTGCTCAGTTAGTGGCAAGTCTATTTTAAATAATAACAACAACAACAAAAGCTTTCTCTGTACTACATCATGAATGAAAATCTTCTTTTGGTGTAATTTAAGGTTAAATTGTGTACAAGTGTTGGTGAAAGTTGTGAATTAGTGAAAAATAAAATATTATGCAAGGGACCTTATTTTTTCTGCAAATTATATTATATGTTCACTTAAAGCTAATTGCCAAGTGTTATGTTGCTAACACTAGAATCAAAATCATGACGAGGGACTAAGAGTTTACCGGTGTATGTTTTATTCACAGCCAAGATTCGGGATGGCTGCGCCTGGACTATCCG
>CP137668.1:13773219-13788471 GCA_037976565.1 Mesocentrotus franciscanus
TGTGAAGAAATTAAATGTTAATTGAATTTGATTTGATTTTAGCTTGGTCGCCACGTTCCCTTGAATATTGACAGATAAAGCCTAAGTATCTAGAGTAAGCATCGGAAGCTAGGTGGTAGATGCTTCATTTATTAAAGTGTGTGTGTGTGTGTGTGTGTGTGGGGGGTAAACAGCTCTTGTACCCTACCTCTTATAAACCTGAAGCTAGGTAAAAAATTCTTTTCGGGACATTAGGACACATTTTGAAATGGGACAATGGGAAACATTGTTAAAATAGGGCACTTATCAGATATGAAAAAGGCACTTTCAATGAATAAAAAGGCACTGCTAGTGTAATTGAACATTGCCCTGGGGTATTTGAGCTGCGGGGGAAGTTTCGTTTCGTTTAGTCTGGTAAGCAAGTTCGTAATTCGCGATGATACATTACGTCGGTGGAATCTACCCACTCACGAAAAAAAAGACATGAAAGCACCTCTTTTGATTCAGAAATTCAGAAAACTTGCCTGTCGATACCCTCGATATCATCGTTACTGGATTCAGACGATGAATAATGCAGATCCGAGTTACTGTCTGGCCTAATTACACTCATTTTATGGAAAATAAATCATGAAAATTGATGATAATTGTCTTGATAATATACGGCGTTGTGTGAAGCCGGAAGTGGCATTGCTTCAATCGCCTATGTATCATTGAAGCGCCCAGTTTGTATGATTTTGGTTTCGTTTGTTTGGGGTTGCAAAGATTCAATTTCAAATTTATGATTGTGGTCACATATGTATTTTTAAGTAAAACATATGACACGTTTCACTTTCTTTCGATCATGAGCTTTTATTTTACATGCATGTCTACTAAATACCCTTGTTCGTCTAGTGATATTTGTATATATATTTGTATTTGTATATATGTTTGTATTTATATATATATATATATATATATCATGACAAACATGAATGTTTTTGCATTATTTTTGATTTCTTAAGTAATCCTATTTTGTTTTCTTTTGCATCACGTTTATGTGCGAGTGGAATTAATTAACCTATTTTAATCAATGTGATTTATTCAACCTGTAATAATACCAAGCACTCATTTCGCCAATTTTCCCCCAAATCATTACATTTGATGAACATATTTCCATATTTTGCCATTCGAAGGTCAAATCAAATGTTATCGTATGAACTCATGATAAACGAAAGCCGTTACCGATGAAAACAATCATTATCCGCTTTTTTTAACGAGTGAAATACATAAGTTGTCATAATTATATGATTGAAATCACCTCATATACACACAGAAAAGTGGACTGTCCTTATTGTTCAAAATTTTAATATAATCCGTCAATAACATATAATGATGTACATAGGAGAAAAACAACAATTAATTTCTTACATCAGAGATTAAGAAAATCTAGATTTTTGTTTGAACTTTCATGCTTAGGTGGGCAGATTAATTTAACAGTTAGAAGGTCTGATTAAGAAAATTGCAAAAATAGAGTAAAAATAAAGTAGCCATTCAAATGTTAATGAGCATGTGCATAAGTTAGATATTCTTGTTCAACAATGAAAATAACACGTCACGTTCGGAGGATCCATATCAGGGCCTATATAACAACGATCTTTAAATGACAGAAATGAGAGAAAAATAATTACCGAATTTTGTAAAATAAATACTTTAACATATTATAACTGATTTACGACGGTTGAAAACTTATCAAACGTATCCTCCTGGACACACTAATGCCCATTGCACATAAGCTGTCATTATTTGCTGACGCAACCACGGCGACTGGTGCGGCCTTTGACGTGTTCGTGAACGTGACATCGTGCACAAAGTAACGGGCATGCAAACATTGCTTTTTTAATTACTTGAGCATTTAAATTACACATTTTGATAACACAACCAATAAAATTGACGCCTCGTGTGTAACGAGCTCTAATGATGTTGGTTTGCACCAGTTTATATAATCCCCTTCTCTGTCATTATCAAATGTTACATAGAGTGCAAACCACATTATGGGTTCCTATGGACACACTGGAGAACCTCCAGTCGGATCATCTGTGAGTCATATGACTTATATTACCTTGAATGTTGTATGTTCCTGTGCATGTCTTATTTAATTCGTCGTCATAGATGAGTGCAACCACATCATGGGTTCCTAGGGACACACTGCTCCCAACTGGGGAACCTCCTAGAGTAAGATTAACCGAGACATCACCTCCATGATATCTGTATAAAAAAGAGTTCACTAGTACGACGTCATCTGCACCGAAATCTGGGGTAAATGTATACGTCGCCCGGTCTTGATCAGTGTCTACTGTGCGATTCAAGTCCGGACAGTCCACTGGCAACTCGGTGACTGTAAAAATAACAGAAATAAAATGGCTTTGTTATCAGCATGTATATATTGGGAAACTTCGAGTCCAACTTCTGAAATCTGTTATGCATATAAAAGAAAAAGCCACCAGGGGGCTACTATATATGTTTATGCCTCCGCTCACCGAAGGTGTATCGGGAGTATCATGTTTTCGGGTTGTCCCTCCTTCCGTCCCTCTTTCTCGTTATCGCAATATCTCAAGAACCACTTGAGGTATGAACAGGGAGAGTGTAAGAGATGGAGATACTGTCTCGAAAGAGTTTCCCGAGGGAAATATATTCAGGATTATCTTGGCCTAACAACAAGAAATGTAACCCTCTCCAGCCATCAAATCTAGCTGTCGAAAGCTGCCCTTATCAAAACAAATGATCCCCGCTGGCATTCCAAAAATTACGAAATGTTACGCAACGCCATCTGCTTCCATAAGTTCTCTATTCACTCGTTCGTAAAAAAAGCTTAGAAGTCATCCATAGCATCGCAAAAATGACGTCATGTTCAGTGAAGATGTACATACTTAGCTATAAAATTTAAAATACAGAATCCACAACATATGACCAATGCAACTTTCTAATGGTTATCAAATGCCCTTTTCGTGCTCGGATATTTCTACTGAATATAACCATTTGAACCAGCAAAATCGGCCAAGGAAATCGTGAGTTAGAGCGAATGTACCGTACCGGTGTGTTGGCTCAGTCAGTAGAGCGTCCGCCTCACAACCGGGAGGTCGTGGGTTCGAACCCCGGCCGCGTCATACCAAAAGACGTTAAAAGATGGGAGTTGCTGCTACCTTATTTGGCGTTCAACAATAAGGGGATAGAGCAATGTCGATCTGGCGCTGCTCAGTGGCTGCCGGGCTCACGATCAATTGGGCAAAAAGAATTTCCATTTTCGGTTTAACTTAATAAAATTTGGAGTCGACTTTAAAAATTATTATTATTATGTAAGGTTCTAATTATCATGATTTTCTAATCAAATTAATAACATTTTCCGAAAATTTCGGAAAATGTGGGTGGAAAGGAGGCTTCGTGCTACTGCGGTCTCGGAGGGGATTAAGGGATTACGGTAGGGAAACAAAGGACGCGGGTTGAAACGGATGGCTTCTAAGGGGCCTCTTGGACGGTATCTCCATCTCTTACACTCTCCCTGGTATGAACTCCAATCTTGTTGATAGTATGTATCACCATAGGAAGGCGATCTGATTATATTTTTGGGAAAGGAGGTCAAAGGTCAAATGTCACTGAGATCTGGTTTTGAAATTAAAGGCCGGTATGAGTTTTCAACATGGTGATAGTATGTATCACCATGGGAAGCTGATCCGATTTTGAGGTATATAAGGATAGGAGGCATAGTAGGTAAATGCCAAATAACAAAGAGGTCAATTTACATGAAATTTCAGGGTTTTAATAAGCCCCATCTTAAGGACAATTTGAGCTATGAAATTCCAATGTAGTGTTAGTATGCATTATACCATAGGTCGTAGAGATCACTTGTAATTTGATTATGGGCTTTTTTTGTTCTCTTCCTGATTATTCACGAATAATCCAAGGCATGATCGTTAATGAATTAAGGCGGAGGTATACTGGAAACGCAGTCGCATTTTTCCAGTTTTCATTATGTGTTTAGTCCAAAAATTGGTTTATTAAATATAATTCAGTTATCCGTGCGTCAAATTCGAAAACAAAGCTTACACACCTATGTTAATGTCTATAAAAAAGTATGTAACTCCATCTTCTGTCGATGAAATGAAGCAAGGTATTATATAAATATCTGTCATATTTTGGGAGATAACCGGAAAAGGTGAACATTGATAGGCTGTCGCGTATCCTTGTTATCCTTGTTTATATGCATAACTTTGAGGACACTCTACATAGATTAATGGGAAAGAATTGCCAATTTTGAACCAACAGTGGGTAATATGCTGTCCAGTACATTTTTAGTTAAAAGTTAACAAACTGATTCGTGTGATTAGTGAGATGAAAGTTGGTCTAGCGAGAATGATCAGCCCCCTGTCTTTGCCTACAAACTGACTCAAATGATACCCAGGTTGGAAACTGCGTCATGTTTTTCAGATGGGGAACTTAAACACACACACACACACGCACGCACACACGCGCATGCACGCACGTCCACACACTCATCCTTTATCTATAGAAGAGAACGGTAATAGCGGTGGAGAAAATAACCCATCACTAAAATATTCAAGTAGCTAGCCCACGATGTCGGAATGGCTTCTATGTCATGGATACCTAAAGGAAATATAATATAAATAACCACTTTGGGGGGCATTTCCTAGGAATAGCAAAGTGGATTAGTAACGTGCATGAATGAACGTATTTTGAGAGAAAAAAATCAAATTGAAGATTCAGGCAAAATGGTTACAGATGGATTAGAATGACAATATATAAAACTATATCATTTTAACCCGTTCCTTCCGACATTATTCAGCCCGATAGCCGCCTCACAAACGAGAATAAAAATCAAAGACTCGACCAGTTCGCTGCCGTGCGTGCGTTCAGCGGCCGTACAAGGCGTGTGCGTTCAAGCCTGGCCAGTGGCTTCGACGAGCAGGAACATTGCGCATGCGCAGATCTGGCCCACCTCTACAGCTAAGTTACGTAAGAGGAACAATGGTCGTGGCCGAGGGTATGGCGCGCCGTTTGACCAATAATTCAGATAAACACTGTTTATCGCCGATAAACACTGTTTATCGCCGATAAACACTGTTTATCTTCGAAAAACACTGTTTATCGAGCGATAAACACTGTTTATCGAGAGAAACTGTGTTTATCAGTCGATAAACTGTGCTTATCGCCGAAAAACAGTGCTTATCGCCGATAAACAGTGTTTATCGAGAGAAACTGTGTTTATCGCCGATAAACAATGTTCAAGTATCTGATTTATTTGGCAAATGGCGCGCACTCGTAGGCCTACTCGAGATCAGAGCCGTATGCACTACTCCGCACGTTAGTCAGGTGGCTTAGTGAAATTACCGTTACTTAATTGCCTGATAAAGCACCATTTTTGGTACAGGGTTTCCTTAGGACCTACTCAACGATATTAGGCTAGGAGCCCCGGCAAAAATTCAATTTAAGGCTGTGGGGCAGGGGCGTCTTTGGAGCCCCCCAAATAATTTTATAACATTGATTTGTTGTTGTGCAAATGCCATTTTTGGTACAGGGCTTCTTTAGGACCTGCTGAATGATGGTAGGATAGGAGCCCCCGGCATTACTATTCATATATGTGTGATTGGAGGCCCCATGGCATTTGTACAACAAAAACTCAATGGTATATTACCTTATAAATTATTTGTGGACTACGAGGCGATGCCCCCGCCCCACACCCTTATATGATATTCGTGCCGGGGGCTCCTACCCTAATATCTTTCAGTAGGTCCTAAGGAAGCCCTGCACCAAAAATGGCATTTGTATAACAACAAAGCAATGTTATAACATTATTGGGGCTCCAAAATACGCCCCGCCCCCACACCCTTAAATTGATGTTTTGTTTTTTTGCCGGGGCTCCTAGCCTAATATCATTTAGTAGGTCCTAAGGAAACCCTGTACCAAAAATGGTGCTTTTATCCGGCAAGTAACGGTAATTTTACTAAGCCACCTGACTAAGAATCATTACAGCGATATTAGTGATTATATTCGCTATATGATTGAAAGAGATAGAGAGAGCATAGCCCGGGTTCAAATTCAGTATTCGTTAAATTATTAAACCCGGTGCTCATGATCATTATATGCCATGTTATTGTAATGCAACGCTACACACAAATAGTACCAGATTGCCGTTTATTGTCTTCAAATATTGTTCAAATAGCATTGTAGAGACGATGTCACGATGAACAAATAAGAATAATAATGCAAGGTCGTTTTAATAGTCATGAGAATGTCAACTTCTATCTCTCTCAGCTTAATAGTCCGAACAATAGAATGAACCGAGAGGAAGCAACTGAAATTTCTTAACAACGGAAACTTCTCCAATGGAGCCTAACATTAGATTTGTTTTCCCATTCAAATAGCATTGTAAAGGCGGTGAAAAACAAAGGAATAATACTAATATTCCGTCGTTAATGGTGAGAATGTTCACGTCTATCTCTCTCAGCTAATTACGGCAAACAGTGGGCTCAACCAAGCGCAATCAACTGTTCAACGAATTTGTCATGAGTCCTGAAATTTCAATTTGTTACTGCACGTCATAGTAGCATTAAAGAGTAGCAATGGCGAACGATTATCGCTAAAATTGAATAATAGTTGCTTAATTTGCTTTCCTAAAAATAACATGAGACATCAAGCTACATAGAACTATGCTCGACAAACATGATATTGTCTTGAAAACAGTCAGAAAACATTGGAACTAGAATTAATAAGAGATAATGCGATCATATAAACATTTTGTCCATGTTCATCCTCCAGTACCAAATACCCAAGCAAAACTCGAGCCAGATGCAAATGAAAAGCTTGCAACCAAAAGGCGCTAAATCCACTCTTCACCAAATTGCATGTTTTACACGATTTGAATAGACCTCTCTCATGTGTATCTAAATCACTAAATTTTCCCTCAGAATTCATTGTTTCATGAAAATATTGATATGAAATTTACACTTTCAACCAAAAGGCGCTAAATCCATTTCAGATTTCAACTCTTACTCTTTAATGCTACTATGACGTGCAGTAACAAATTGAAATTTCAGGACTCATGACAAATTCGTTGATTGCGCTTGGTTTAGCCCACTGTTTGCCGTAATTAGCTGAGAGAGATAGACGTGAACATTCTCACCATTAACGACGGAATATTAGTATTATTCCTTTGTTTTTCACCGCCTTTACAATGCTATTTGAATGGGAAAACAAATCTAATGTTAGGCTCCATTGGAGAAGTTTCCGTTGTTAAGAAATTTCAGTTGCTTCCTCTCGGTTCATTCTATTGTTCGGACTATTATGCTGAGAGAGATAGAAGTTGACATTCTCATGACTAACGACCTTGCATTATTATTCTTATTTGTTCATCGTCTCTACAATTCTATTTGAACAATATTTGAAGACAATAAACGGCAATCTGGTAATATTTGTGTGTAGCGTTGCATTACAATAACATGGCATATAAATGATCATGAGCACCGGGTTTAATAATTTAACGAATACTGAATTTGAACCCGGGCTATGCTCTCTCTATCTCTTTCAATCATAGCGAATATAATCACTAATATCGCTGAAATGATTCTTAGTCAGGTGGCTTAGTAAAATTACCGTTACTTGCCGGATAAAAGCACCTTTTTTGGTACAGGGCTTTCTTAGGACCTACTAAATGATATTAGGCTAGGAGCCCCCGGCAAAAAAAAAAAATTCAATTTAAGGGTGTGGGGGCGGGGCGTATTTTTGGAGCCCCCAATAATGTTATAACATTGATTTGTTGTTATACAAATGCCATTTTGGTGCAGGGCTTCCTTAGGACCTACTGAAATATATTAGGTAGGAGCCCCGGCACGAATATCATATAAGGGTGTGGGGCAGGGCATCGCCTCGTAGTCCACAAATAATTCATAAGGTAATATACCATTGAGTTTTTGTTGTACAAATGCCATGGGGCCTCCAATCAAACATATATGAATAGTAATGCCGGGGGCTCCTACCCTACCATCATTCAGCAGGTCCTAAAGAAGCCCTGTACCAAAAATGGCGTTTGTACAACAAAACTCAATGTTATATTACCGTAATTATAAATTATTTGTGGGCTACGAGGCGACCCCGCCCCACACCCCTATATGATATTCTTGCCGGGGACTCCTACCCTAATATCGTTCAGTAGGTCCTAAGGAAGCCCTGTACCAAAATGGCATTTGTCCAACAACAAATCAATGTTATACAATTATTTAGAGCTCCAAAAGACGCCCCGCCCCGAGCCTTAAATTAAAATTTTTGCCGGGGCTCCTAGCCTAATATCGTTGAGTAGGTCCTAAGGAAACCCTGTACCAAAAATGGTGCTTTATCAGGCAATTAAGTAACGGTAATTTCACTAATCCACCTGACTAACGTGCGGAGTAGTGCATACGGCTCTGATCTCGAGTAGGCCTACGAGTGCGCTCCATTTGCCAAATAAATCAGATACTTGAACATTGTTTATCGCTGATAAACACTGTTTATCGACTGATAAACACAGTTTCTCTCGATAAACACTGTTTATCGGCGATAAACACTATTTATCGACTGATAAACACAGTTTCTCTCGATAAACACTGTTTATCGGCGATAAACATTGTTTATCGAGAAAACTGTGTTTATCAGTCGATAAACATAGTTTCTCTCGATAAACAGTGTTTATCGCTTGATAAACAGTGTTTATCGCTCGATAAACAGTGTTTTCGACGATAAACAGTGTTTATCGGCGATAAACAGTGTTTATCTGAATTATTGGTCAAACGGCGCGCCATACGAGGGTCAAGGTCGTTGTCATGGTTATAAACTCCAACAATAGAAGAGCGGAAATAAGGTAATGGGATGCTGACATACAGCATTGATGATCCATGTATACTACATGTATATCGGGTTCAAATAACCCTGTTTTTCGGGGGTCTTCTTGTTTTGCAGTTGTCGTTACTGTTTTCAAAGAATGTTAACGGGATCACGTTCCGACGTAATCCTAAATAAAAATTGTTAATAAACAAATAACATAGAACCAAAGTTTACCCTATTTGGAATAATCATTCAAAGATATACAATCATGCAAGATAAAGGAATGAACAAGAAGATGTGATGAAGCAAAATGTCACAAACAAACAGATGATTGTGAGAAATTATTGTTTCTCTCTCTCTCTCTCTCTCGCACGCTTTATCAGTGCCATTTTCCATCTTCATCTCTGGCACTGTTTTCCGTTCCGCTATTTGCTTTTATTCCGAAAGTATTCCATTCGATCTCGAGATAAATTATTATACCATAACCTCGATATGAAGAAGAAAACATAGAACGAGCGCCTGATGATATCGAAATAAGAAGAATATTACTGTACAATAATTATAAAAAGTAAAACCTTTGAACGTAAATCATGATAAATGGAAACTAAAGAGGAATCCAGAGCGGGTGGGGTTGATCGGAGAGACAAATAGCATAATAATAAATGGCAATACGCACAACTTTCTCTCTCTCTCTCTTTCTCTCAATGTCGTTTTCAATCTTCATCTCTCATAGTGATTTCTGTTCCGCAAATTTTAATGAGATCTCGTTTCCACGTACTCCTAAATAAAAATAGCTGATTATAATTATAACGTAGTACCGAATTTGACCCTATCTGAAATGTTAATTCAAATATATAACAATCAAGGAAAGATAAAGGAATAATACAAATGTGATTTAGTAAAATGTCACTGACGAAAAGATGACATAAGAAATGATTGTTCCTCTCTCTGATTGTCTCTTTCTTTGTCTCTCTGTCTCTTTCCCGCTTTCTTTTTCTCTCTCTCTCTCTCTCTTTTTCTCTCCCTGTATTTCTCTCTCTTTCTATCTCTCTCTCCTGCTCGCTTTCTCAGCGCCATTTTACATCTTCATCTCTGGTACCGCTATTTGCTTTTATTCCGAAAGTATTCCTTTCGATCTTGAAACAAATTATTATACCATAACCTCGATGTGGAGAAGAAAACCACGGAACGAGCGCATGATTATAATCGAAATAACAAGAATATTACTGTACAATAATTATAAAAAGTAAAACTTTCGAATGTAAATCATGATAAAACAATGGAAACTAGAGAGGAATCCAGAGCGGGTGGGGTTGATCGGAGAGACAAATAGCATATATAGCGGTAATAATAAATAACAATACGCCCAACTTTCTCTCTCTTTCGTTTTCTCAATGTCGTTTTCCATCTTCATCTCTCATAGTGTTTTCTGTTCCGCGATTTTTAATGAGATCGCGTTTCGACGTACTCCTAAATAAAAATAGCTGTTCATATTATAACCTAAAACCAAATTTGACCCTATCTGAAATATTCATTCAAATATATAACAGTCATGGAAAGATAAAGGAATAATTAAAATATGATTTAGTAAAATGTCACAGACGAACAGATGACATGAGTAATGATTGTTTGTCTCTCTGTATGTCTCTTGCTCTCTTCCGCTTTCTTACTCGCTTTCTCAGCGATATTTTCCATCTCCATCTTTGGTACTGTTTTCCGTTCCGCTATTTGCTTTTATTCTGAAAGTATTTATTTCGATCTTGAGATAAATTATTATACCATAACCTCGATATGGAGAAGGAAAACACAGAACGAGCGCCTGATGATTTCAAAATGAGAAGAATATTACTGTACAGTAATTAAAAACAGTAAAACTTTTGAATGTAAATCTCTGTTGCATCAAAATGATACGAAGGAAAAAAAGTTTATTATGCTATATTGACGGTACTTATTTACGTCGGACAGATATAAACAAACAAAAAAGAAAGTAACTTAAGAAAAAACATCAGAGCTGGGGTGATCGGAGAGACAATTATCATAATAATAAATACAGTACATACTACGTCCACTTTCTATCTCTCCCCTCTCTCTCTCTCTCTCTCCCACTCTCTGTCTGTCTGTATGTCTGTCTTTCTATCTCTGTCTTTCTGTCAATGTCGTTTTAGCCATTTGCTTGTATGCCGGCATCATCCCTTCCTTGAGATAAATTATTATAACATATCCCTAATGATGTACACATTATACCTTATATTTATTATAGGGGACGAAAATAGAGAACGAGCGGCTGATAATGTCGAAATGAGAAGAATGTTACTGTACACAAATTATAGAAAGTAAAAGTATTGATTTGGTATGTAAATCTCTGTTGCATCAAAATAAAATGATACGTTCATTATATGTTATTGACAGAAATAATATACATCGGACATTATATACTTTAGCACAAAAGGGTTATCTAAAAGACGGTGGACAACATTATAAGTGAAAGAATAAAACTTTCTCTTTTATTTATAAAAAGAAATAGCATAACCACCCTACAAAAACAGAAGAAATATTGAAGAGGGAGACAAGAAAAAATATAAAAGGACACAACAGCTAATCTAGATAAAACCAAAAATAGGGTTCTAGAGCGGAAGATGATAGGGAAACGTAATAGTTCGTAAGTATTGGCAAATTTTGACAATTATAGTTTGTAAGTATTGACAAAGTATAAACAAATAAAAATGACAGAGAAATATTTGAACGTATTTTAGACCTATATAGAATATACGAAAAGAGTTATGTCTTAGGCCCACCTACAGTTACGTAAGAGTTACGTAAGAGGAACAATGAACGTGGCCGAGGGTCAAGTTCGTTGTCATGGTTATAAACTCCAACAATAGAAGAGCGGAGGTAATGTATTTGGGTGCGTGCCGTCATAAGCTTCTAGAGGGCGAGCGCGGATTACGCTGCTCCAGTACCAGCAGTATCAGTATTTGTGTATGGAAAGGTCTCAGCGAAAGTCAATATCTATGGGACAGACACCACGGAGCTGTATACGCTGCTATACGAATTTCTTGTGAGAGAAAACTTGACATGTTTATGAAAAAGTACAAATATAGTGAATAATATGAAAGTACACAAAACGGGAGCAATGGATAATGATAGTATATACTTTGGAAATACACTCAAATCAACTATTTTAGTGAATTAGTGGCAGGAAAAGGCAATTTTAGGCTTGTAAAGACGTCATTTACCTGCCTATTATGGGAACCTGGTATACCAGGTTCCCGTCTGTGAGTGCGCTCCACGGGAACCTGGTATAGCAGGTTCCCGGAAGGAACGGGTTAATGATTACAGTGCGAAACACACTGCTCGAAACGCTGAATTGAGTGACCAAATTGAGGCTTTGATTTGGATTGATAATACAGGTATTCATAGTGTCTATGCTGAATTAGATCAACGTGTTTGATCCAACTTACAAATAAAAGCGGTCGGGAACTAGCATTAAATGTTCATACTTACGTGTGTTCTCTACATAGAAGAGGCAAGTAGCTAAATTATCACAAACATCTTCTGCGAACATTGTTACAGGTGTGTGTCCTGGAGGGAACAGGGTCGAGCTGGTGAAACCCACTGTGATGTTGAACGTGACCCCACTTGGGTCATGGTTAACATCCATGTTGGTGTAATCTATACCCGGTGTCAGTCCGAACAAGAAATTTCCCGGCTGACTAAGCGTAACATTTGAACATGTCACATTTGGTGGATCCATGTCCACCGCACACGGACCTGGAAGTGGAAGAGGTGGAACAGAACAGACTTTGTCAGCAATAAACTATGTATCACAGGAACAGTTTGTTTCCCTTAAATACAATGGCATTTGATGTAATTAAAAGAAGCCTTCGCGTGCCGTATAGAGAGAATAATATTTCACATACTTTACAGCTACAGTATATGTAATGTAATTAATTGCTTACTAATGAACAAAACTGAACGAAATATTCGTGTGCTCCTATAACACTGAATATCTTACACACTATTGGCAATTATATTCTGGACACATGTAGCACCTAACATACCCGCAATGTCTCTACGCGTTCACTAAAATAATGTAGGATTACTCCGGTCAACGAATAGAGTGGATTCACTATTAACAGCGCCCCTACCGGCAATCCGCGGCAGGTCCATTTTTTTCCGCTTGCGGGTTCACATCTCTCAACCAGTGCAGCGCAGCAAAACGCTAGCCACCGATCGACATATATTTTCAGTGTTGTCTGTTTAATTTTTTATTTGTGTCCTTCTCTTCTATTTCTTCATTTTGTAGCTACTTTATGTAAATAATAATCATTATGTAATGTATATGTAATATATTTCTGTTTTGTTATTGCGACCCCACCATAATCACTGGGCTTGACGGTAATTTCGCCTCCTTCCTACATTGTAAATATGTTTTTCATGATGTTCATTTTTATTTTGTGAAGAAATTAAATGTTAATTGAATTTGATTTGATTTTAGCTTGGTCGCCACGTTCCCTTGAATATTGACAGATAAAGCCTAAGTATCTAGAGTAAGCATCGGAAGCTAAGTGGTAGATGCTTCATTTATTAAAGTGTGTGTGTGTGTGTGTGTGTGGGGGGGAAACAGCTCTTGTACCCTACCTCTTATATACCTGAAGCTAGGTATAAATTTCTTTTCGGGACATTAGGACACATTTTGAAATGGGACAATGGGAAACATTGGTAAAAGGGCACTTATCAGATATGAAAAAGGCACTTTCAATGAAAAAAAGGCACTGCTAGTGTAATTGAACATTGCCCTGGGGTATTTGAGCCGCGGGGGAAGTTTCGTTTCGTTTAGTCTGGTAAGCAAGTTCGTAATTCGCGATGATACATTACGTCGGTGGAATCTACCCACTCACGAAAAAAAAAAGACATGAAAGCACCTCTTTTTGATTCAGAAATTCAGAAAACTTGCCTGTCGATACCCTCGATATCATCGTTACTGGATTCAGACGATGAATAATGCAGATCCGAGTTACTGTCTGGCCTAATTACACTCATTTTATGGAAAATAAATCATTAAAATTGATGATAATTGTCTTGATAATATACGGCGTTGTGTGAAGCCGGAAGTGGCATTGCTTCAATCGCCTATGTATCATTGAAGCGCCCAGTTTGTATGATTTTGGTTTCGTTTGTTTGGGGGTTTCAAAGATTCAATTTCAAATTTATGATTGTGGTCACATATGTATTTTAAAGTAAAACATATGACACGTTTCACTTTCTTTCGATCATGAGCTTTTATTTTACATGCATGTCTACTAAATACCCTTGTTCGTCTAGTGATATTTGACTGGAGATGGCCACTCTGCCTCTATACATTATACATGTATATTCAAAAAAAGATTTTT
Organism: Mesocentrotus franciscanus; assembly: GCA_037976565.1. NCBI lineage: Eukaryota > Metazoa > Echinodermata > Echinoidea > Camarodonta > Strongylocentrotidae > Mesocentrotus > Mesocentrotus franciscanus. The sequence continues at coordinate 13,787,439 of CP137668.1, forward strand.
ACCTAATGTTTGTGTAAATGACATCAATCTGAATTCTTAACATTCGGTTTGTAGCAAGAAGTAAAATCAATTTAGGAGCTTGGCACGAAATGTTCATGTGCAATGTATACGTTTATTGGGCACTGCTGCTATTCAAAGCACTCTATTTGCAAAATTTGCAAAATACTACGTCTTACAAAAATGCTCATAACATTCTTGTGAATTTTACAAAAGTATTAGAAAACTTCTACAAAATTAGCTACGAAATTTCATCGAGAATGGTCGAGTAATGTTAGGATGTTATAATCACAATTGTGTACCATTTTAGAAACCTTTTACATATTTGGTTTCGTTTTCAATTTATAATGATGAAGATATATATATATTTATATATATATATATATATATATATCATGACAAACATGAATGTTTTTGCATTATATTTTGATTTCTTAAGTAATCCTATTTTGTTTTCTTTTGCATCACGTTTATGTGCGAGTGGAATTAATTAACTTATTTTAATCAATGTGATTTATTCAACCTGTAATAATACCAAGCACTCATTTCGCCAATTTTCCCCCAAATCATTACATTTGATGAACATATTTCCATATTTTGCCATTCGAAGGTCAAATCAAATGTTATCGTATGAACTCATGATAAACGAAAGCCGTTACCGATGAAAACAATCATTATCCGCTTTTTTTAACGAGTGAAATACATAAGTTGTCATAATTATATGATTGAAATCACCTCATATACACACAGTGGACTGTCCTTATTGTTCAAAATTTTAATATAATCCGTCAATAACATATAATGATGTACATAGGAGAAAAACAACAATTAATTTCTTACATCAGAGATTAAGAAAATCTAGATTTTTGTTTGAACTTTCATGCTTAGGTGGGCAGATTAATTTAACAGTTAGAAGGTCTGATTAAGAAAATTGCAAAAATAGAGTAAAAATAAAGTAGCCATTCAAATGTTAATGAGCATGTGCATAAGTTAGATATTCTTGTTCAACAATGAAAATAACACGTCACGTTCGGAG
>CP137668.1:13788971-13961442 GCA_037976565.1 Mesocentrotus franciscanus
AAAACCTTTTCAATCAATCAAACCTTTTCAATCATAGAGAGAATTCGGTCCATATCTGGAAATTCTTTAGAAATGATTCATAAATGTTTCTTCTGAAGTAAGCCGTTTCTAAACTAGCGGACTGTTTTTTTTTTTTTTTTTTTTGGGGGTGGGGCACAACGACTCATGCCCTCCTTTCTTCAAAGCCACTTGGAATACAAAAAGTAATTCGACCCCAAAAGGACCTACAAATAGGAAAACGCTCTTTGTCTCTCTCTCTCTCTCTCTGTTTTTGGGGGTTTTTTGTGAGTGTTTTTTTTTTTTTGATTGCTTTCTTGCTTGCCAAGGTTGTTTTTCGGAATACCCTCCTCCCCCCCTTTTTTTTGGTGGGGGTAAAAGCTGTCTTCGTTTTGTTAGGGCTATTCTTGTTTCCGAGGTGTTATTTACCTTGCCTGTGAATCAGACCTTCGAAGACGTGAAAATATTTGTTGCGGCAACCTTCAGTACACACAATACAAGCGATATTCCAGACATTTACGAAAACAACGTTGAAATTGTGTCAATAGTCATTGTCTCTCTTTCAATCGCCTGTCTGAGCCACTCGTGCCATTGAATTGAAGCACATTATGAACACATCACATTGCGCCATGTAATGAAAATTTGCGAGTTAAAGGTATAGACCAGTTTTGGAAACGCCCCCCTCTCAAAAAATGAAATGGCAGCTCTTATTACAAATCATGTGAAAGAATATGTTTTTACTAATACGTGATGGTACAAATTTTGCCGGGAAACCGCCTATTAATTGATATATTTGGTAAATTATCATATCTATCCGGACTATATATAGGGTAGTCCCATATACATCTTTCTGTGTGCAGTGCTTGTAACTTTACCAAGACTGAGCCAAATTTCTTATCATTTTGCTGATTCCAGAACCTTGCAGTACACACCAATACTTATATGCTAGATGATCAACCTTTTCTGATCGATTCCACAACGTTTCTTTCACAATGCAATCGCATGACCAGAACTGGTCAATAAACTCTATACCTTTAAAGAGTAGAGCTCTGGTAAAAGGGATTAATAATTTGTGTCTCATTCATTGTATGTCAGTTTGGAAGATAATCATAGAGCAGAGATGTACCATGACGATGACCACCCTTCAAGTGTCCTTAAATTTCAAACATGATGAGAATTAGCAGAAAAGTTTGGACCAAACGTTCATGCCTCATGTATGTGTAGCCCCATATATGTTCATTTATGTGCGCATTAAGCCGGATCGAGGCAAATTCTTCTCATTTTGATCATTCCAAAAACTCTTCCAACAGTTCTTCCATCTTACATAATCATCTCTTTCCATTTACTTCAAGACTATTTCTTTCACAGTGTAATTGCTAGACACGTTTTTAAAAATAATCTTTATTAAGTACACATTATTTTGGCGAAGATGTCAAATGGGATTTCTGGAATTAAGTATAGGCACATCAGATCTTAGAATTAACGAAGGACTGCGCGGTGAAAAGAATGGCCACTGCTTACAAGGTGTCATTGGCTTGACGTAGCACCGCATCATAACGGCCGTTTCCGTGCCTAATTAATAGGCACCTGATTTGTTTTTCTTTTTCGTGTTTTCCCCTTCCTTCTCTTTTGTTGTTCTTGTTTAGTTTTTTTTTTGTTTGTTTGTCAGATCTGGAATTCGCCCTTGCAAGACCACATCACAATGATAGGAAGTGTTCATCTACCTAACAGTGGTTTAGTCCCAGAAAGCTTGTTTTAGTATAGGTTATTTTCTATGGGCGGCCAAAGGGGTCAAAATCAACGTGACTTCAAACAAAAAAAGGACAGTCATAAACAGACAACGGACGTAGCGAAACAAACAAAGACTTCGAATGGTGAAAGGTCCATGCCAAACGAACAAAGGTCGTTTAGACACAAACAAAGGACGATAAAAAATAAACAAAGGACGATTAGAAACAAACCAAGGACGATAAGAAACGAACTGAACATACAAGGACAACAGAGGGCGTACTCGAGGTTTTTCTTATTAATCTACTACCTCATAGGGTCAGTCTATGGCTCAGTCAGTCCGCAGTATAGTGTGTGTGAATCTCGCTTAGAGAACGTACTGCGTAGACCGTATGCACACTGCATTCAGAATGGTTATGAATACGTAAATGAGTTTACGGTGCATGTATCACTCATTTTAAGTCATCGTAATGTAGCGTCCTTTAAATGGTTTTGCCTCATTTTGGTACCAAATGAAAGGAAATAAATAGAACTTTCACCTCTTCGTATCCTATTGATTATACATATATGATGACACTACGTCTATACCCAGCACCCAGGGTATATGACGAAGTGCGTTGACATCATCTTTGACCTATCATAATCCTATTTTGTTAATATTTGTTTTAAATAAATCTTTTAAAAGTTGTATTAATCAAGTAATTCGTACATACATCATGTAGGTAACAATAATTATAAAAAAATCACTGCACAATAATTACAAAAGGTAAGAAAACAAATTAAAAACGTCAAACAATACGACAATAATGGGTAACACGTCCCTTTCTACATCATATATCGTAGAATATAATCCTGTCTTTCACGGTGGCCGCAATGGGAGTATTTGCGCTGTGCATGGATACTTTTGCTGGATCTCGAGCGGTATACAGTAATTGAATATGAAATATGATTATATTTTGGAGGCAAACACATCATGTATATTTTTTAACATACTAAAAGATAGATGCATGATGGTTTTCACTCGATTTACACCACTTATTTCCCCCATATATTTTTATATTTTTGGCATGATTTAATTATTCGCATTTCCCGCCGGGAACCAATGTAAACCAATTTCGGTTCTCTCGCTAAAACTTGGACAGAGCCTTGCATGCAGCTCTGCGTGCATGAGAGATTATGATATTGGATTGCAGCTGTATACTCTTCATCATCTTAGGTAATAGTGTTAACAAACTCTTACTGGGGCTCTGGCTGAAAGGAAATGAGAAGTAGGAAATATATATTTTGCTTGTTTTAATATATTTTCATGTCCAAAAGTCACTCATAATTAAGATGAAGACCAAAATGAAAGTTCGAACGAAGCAAAATGACCCAGAATTGGCGATATAATAACAATTTTAACTGTGAAAACTATCATTCTTTCTCCCGTCCTATTTCCCTCTATCATGCTTATCTCTCTCTCCCTCTCTTATATCACCCCTTCCAGGTCTCGGCAGGAGGGGGAGGGAGATTACATTGGGTTAAATGGGGTTTCAATTTTAAACGAAGAGTTTTCGTCATCTACCCAAATTACGTTGAAATATCATCAAAAGGATATGAAGAAATGAAAGTTCTATTTATTTCCTTTCATTTGGTACCAAAATGAGGCAAAACCATTTAAAGGACGCTACATTACGATGACTTCAAATGAGTGATGCATGCACCATAAACTCATTTACGTATTCATAACCATTCTGAATGCAGTGTGCATACGGTCTACGCAGTACGTTCTCTAAGCGAGATTCACACACACTATACTGCGGACTGACTGAGCCATAGACTGAGCCTATGAGGTAGTAAATTAATTAGAAAAATCTCGAGTACACCCTCTGTTGTCCCCATATGTTCAGTTCGTTTCTTATCGTCCTTTGTTTGTTTCCAATCGTCCTTTGTTTGTTTCTAATCGTCCTTTGTTTGTTTCTAATCGTTCTTTGTTTGTTTCTAAACGTCCTTTCTTCGTTTGGCATGGACCTTTCACCATTCGAAGTCTTTGTTTGTTTCGCTACGTCCTTTGTTTGAAGTCACGTTTATTTTGACCCCTTTGGCCGCCCATACATTTCATCATTTCATTTACTTCAACAAATTCACACTACGCTGCATGAACGGGGGCAGGCTAATCTTATGAGGCGTATCGAAAGTTTGGTACTTCAAGTGAAGAAATTATAGCCTTAATTGCATTATTTGCATGGCTGAACTTGTTGCTTCCAATTCAATGCAAGCAAATGTCATTTTGATCAGCACTATTTACCAAAGGATGACAGAATACAATGCCTCTTCAGAGGGGATTCATGGATTTCCAATTTCTTAATATTTTGTTAGATATTTGACTTCCTGCCAATTGGAGAAAACGACGAGGTGGAACAGTGACATAGATGTAGGCCTATTCCAGACACGACTCTTCAAACGCAGTGGGATAGCATGAGACCAGACATTGAGGGGGAGGGGGCAGTAGCATCATAGGGAGGAAGGGATCGGTCTTACTTGACATATGGGTTCATCAGCTTCTTCTTTTCATGTTTCCTTTTCCCACCTCCCCTAGTATTCCCTCCTTGAAAATAATGTGGGGAAATGGTTTAATTTTTTAATCACGTTAACTATGTTTTACATTGATATATTAATACTAGATTATATAATACACTCAGCAAGAAAAGAATACGGACACTCTTTATATTAAGATTTTAAAGAAAGGCCCTATTATGCTCTGTAGCTCTCATGCGAAAAGCAATTAAATTCTTTTTGAAAACAAGTGAGCTCTGAAATCGTAAACTGAGAGAATTACTTACGCTCATGCTATTTACCCCCAAAAAAAAAAAAAACACTCCTCAGTCTTTTGTCCCTTGTTTTTCGCTTTATAAAGATAAAGGACAGTTCTGGTCATGCGATAGCATTGTGAAAGAAACGTTGTGGAATCGATCAGAAAAGGTTGATCATCTAGCATATAAGTATTGGTGTGTACTGCAAGGTTCTGGAATCATCAAAATGATAAGAAATTTGGCCCAGTCTTGGTAAATCTACAAGCACTCTACACCGAAAGATGTATATGGGACTACGCGACCACGTGCGCGATATCTATTTGGTCCCAATAGATATAATAATTTACCAAATATATCAATTAGTAGGCGGTTTCCCGGCAAAATTTGTATCATCACGTATTAGTCAAAACATATTCTTTCACATGATTGGTAATGAGAGCTTCCATTTCATTTTTTGAGAGAGGGGCGTTTCCAAAACTGGCCTTTACCTTTAAGTTGTGCCAGTCACAACTTTCCTAACCACCGGCAGTTATTCATCAAATAATCTGACCTGGAAGCTAATTATCAAGGTTTTATGGGGAGAAAATTACAAAAGGAATAAGGCTAATACGCCAAATGAATAGACCTGTCCTTGATTTCCATAAGTAAATATCTTTGTTTTTGTCGAATTTGACTCCGTCTGTTTGTAGGTCAGATAACTTTTTACCTAAATATTATTCTTCAGTTTTCTTTAATTCTAGTTGAAAAAGAGGAAGATAACAATTCTGTTAGTCGCTGGTATATTTTAGTATTGTAGTAGAATATAAATATGAAGGGTTGTGTAATATTTGTACATTCCTACTTCTCTTATTTGCTGATGGGTGGACATCTTCTCTTCAAGGAATCACATCGTTGGAGTTCAATATAGGGTGGAATCAGCTACTCCGAAGAAGTGATTTAAATTACTCTTTTTAGAGTGGTTTCCACTATTCTGAACGTACTTCTACGTTTCCACAAAAAAACAAAGTAATCCTAATATTTATGACTCCTCAAAGTATGGATTTGCACTCCTTTACATTAAGAGAGTACATAGAGCAGAATGATGTGTGTAAAATTAAATTGATGTGGATGGTCTTGTAAGAACTGTGATCCGACAGGTGCTCTGGCGATTTTTTTTCTTTCTCAGTGGACTTTATTTCGTCAAAGATATAGAGATAAATTTGCAATTAGGTTTTAGGTTAGGTTTAGTGGTCATTGTGGTCGAAGCATGTGCCTTACAACTGCGTGGACCTTTAGATCTGAGAGCTTGGCATGGCTCGTTCAGCGATAAATAGTCTCGATTGTGAGTTACACATTTGTATAATTTCGGACATATTAGATAATTCTTTACATTTCATCAGAAACCATGAACAGAATGTCAGAATACATGGCACATGTACTTTTTCGTATACAAGTGTAACAATATGGGGGCATATACAAGGAATTTAATTCCAGTTTCCATTTTCTTTCTTCTCCTTTTGTTTTAATTCTGTTTTTGGTACTATGATGGTTTTATGGAGGCGGTTAATTAAATCAAATCAATGTAATTGTTATTGCTACATCCATTGTAGGTGAAATACACACTGACACTAAAGCCGATTGCAATATTGCTGTTATATACAGACACGCACACATACACACAGACCACACGCCCACATTCCACCGCGCCTCCACAAACACAGACAATGATACGTGCAGATTGTATGCCTTTCAGTATATTGCAATGCATGTACATGGCCCCTTGGTATTGCCAAAGTGTTTGTGCAATCTACATCCACCTGAAAGTTCATAGGAAGTTGAAAGCTTGATAATAATGGGAGGGGGTGGGATGGTTTAATGTGTGATCACGTTAACCACGTTTTACATTGATACATTAATACTATATTCTATAACACACTCGGCAAAAAAGAATATGAACACTCGTTATGGTTAAGTTTAATTATTAAGTAACTTTTTAATATAAACTTATCTTTCATATACAATATCTAAGCGGTATTTTCTTTTGTATATGATTTTGTTTTATATTGATACAGCTTTGGAATAAAAACATATTAGACAAAGATCCGAAAAGATCATCGTTAGAGAAGTCGACCCTTTTTTTATTCTTTGTTTCTGAGTGCGCGTCGCTAGCTTAGGGGAGGGTGTAAAAAGAATTACCCACTAATTGTCACTTTAGAAGACTTTTAGAAGTACATGGGTGTTTTTTGTGCGCTATCTCCCATCAACAACCGAATAAATTAATAATTAGTACATTTGATTGTGGTTATGATTATAGTGAGTTATTTGGAACGCTGTGACCGAGACTTTAGTGATCGGCATTTTTATATCTGATTTGACCAAACGGCAGGACTATGATATTTTGAATAATCGTGTTTATCTAACATGGATGAAATTATATTAGTACAAAGTACAGTCGTTTGTATAAAAAAATCCTAACGTGTTGTGTCTTGTTTATAATATATACCTCAAATGCACCTCAGCTTCGAACGATTTTGAACAAAGCAGTTTCGTGCTTGATTACACGTTTAATCAGGAATGTGTCTCTTTTTAATTAATGGGAGAGTGTATGAATACTTGTTTTCTTCACCTCGGTAGGAAGAGTCCGGAGACAGGCACCGTGATTTCGAGTGTGGTTGCGGTTTGTTAAAGGCCGAGTTTCAGATTTACACGGACCAAAGTGAGTGAAGTATATTAGTGAGGAGAATTATTATGATTATGGACCTGTTAGGTTCGTGAAATTCCTCCATTTGTTAGCATATTACAAATTCATATCAATTTATTTTTTTGAAAAGAAATAAGATAAACAATTAATTGAAAAGCAGGTTGTATAGGCCATTTCGCCCCATTAAGTACATGGGTGTTTATTTACTCAACTTAATGAAAAATACACTTCACATCATTTATCTGGATTTTAAAGTATTTTGCAATTTATCCGACATGAAACCAACAGTATTGTACAGAAAATGATCTTATTGTAAAGTCGATTAGAAAAGCCTACTACATAGGCCTATACTAAGCACACATGTAAATGGATCCAGGGCAGAAACGGTTGCGGTCCCATTATGTGGAAAAAAGGGAAGAAAGACTTTTCAGAGAAGAAAAAGATCTATAGAATATAGTCCACCCCATGTAGGGGGGACAACGGGGAAAAAATATTTTTTACTCTCACCACTTGCCCTCCCTCTCTCGCTGAATGTTTGGAGAGGGTCTGTGAGATGCCCGAAATTATTCATTCTGGATCCCCCCTTAAAAAAAACCTCAACCAGCTCAAGTAGACGAAAAGGGATATTTTGGAGGACAAAAAAGGCTCTTTTAAAAATGATGCGACCCATAATTCATAATAGAATAGTCGCAAAAAATCAACACGGTTGTTGAACTTGATTCCTATCTTGTATTCTGTTTTGCTATTGTAGTTGCCGAACCCGGGAAAATCAATTGAATTTCATTGTTACTATGCACGCTACCCCTGTGCACGTGACGCATTTCAAGTTTCAAAGGAACAAATCACGTGCACTTATATGAACGATTCAGGGGAACAGCATACCGTCGTCGACGGTCACGTGACCACGACCATTGGTTTCATTGTGCTATAAAACGGGTGTGCATGGGCAGGCTCCTTCTGATGTAAACATATTTGGTCCAGTTCAGTTTATATTTACTCAAGGAAATCTAGTAAACATCCCTCAAACTTCTTCAGCAATTAATTTTATACTCAGAATTAAACCGAGGAACGTTCTGAAATACAGATTTTAAGCAACGTTCTTGCACCAAGTGTTACATCTTTTCCTTCTCGAGGAAACCAATTTAATGTCTACAGTCTACACCATAATAAACACAATAGCTATATATATAATAAAATAATCCCAGCTTTTGCTGGTCGATTGTGTATTTTAATATCCGTTTTATCCATCATCATCTCCATATTTAAGAGCGCGCATTCTCAGTCAGATTTAATGCTACTGAAGCCCACCTCACACTGCACTATCGTCCTGTCATCCAATTTTCGAAGAAATGGAAATTGTATTACATAGGGAATCTAAACAAACATCATCTTCCTGATTTAGCTTCTAAGTAATGACAAGAATAGTAACATCCGGAATGTTCGTGCATGCTTCAAATCGTAGACAATCGCACTACTGCTCTGATATCACTACGATTCCGAGCCGATTTAGTTTTTCCTTTTCCGAGGAAGCATAAAATCTCTTAAAATTTTGATTTTCTTAATCACACGACTATTGAGATCTTCGGGCATTAAAGGGAATTGATAACATTGTTCAGATGAGAGAACATTGTGCTAAGGTAGTGACTTCAATGCTAGATGTACAATTAAAGATAATCTGAAAGTTTGAGTGAAAAGAAACCATTATTAATGATAACAGTTGGGAAAAAAACTGATATGATAGATTCCTTAATTCTCCCAACTATTTTATCATAATTTAATTAAATTTTAGGTAAATGTAAATCGTCACAACGCAATGAATTGGCTCTTTATACTATTCCAAACATTCAAGTGTTGAAACGTTTTTTAAAACCTGTTTTATGTCTTATTTTCATGGAAACACAGTTGGGAAAATTCAAAAATTGGTTGGGAGAATTTACTGTCAGAGGGTGTCCCACAGTGACGTCTTCAAAGAAAACCATTAATATCTGTGTGGTTTGAGAATTTTTTCAGGATTTGTTGCATGTTAGAGGGTGAGTACAGTAGAAGGAATATAATAAGCAACATTTCATTAAAAAAAAAAGTTTTTCATCAACCTTCAGCAATGTAACCGAGTCACTTTTATGATTGTGCATGTTTTAATGTTCGTATCAAATTCTATTGCAAATTCTTCCAAATCGACTCGTAGTCGGATCGTATAGCGTGCGGTTGATTTTCTGCTATGATATATTCAGTATTTGTCTGAAAGCAGATCAGATTTTGTTCCTAAGGAAGACGTAAGAGTATGTCTATGAAAATTCGACCTGTGACTTTAACAGTTGCCTACGGGAATCGGGCAGCCTGTTTATGCTTTACAAATGAAATACCTTATTAGTCCTTTTTTATAATTGGCTAAAATATCATTACAAACGAGAGTCTTGACTATTTATTTATGTGTCTCAAGTGTATATTTATTTATTAGGTTAGATTGTTTTCGTATCTCAGAGGCTATTGATCAGTTGTTATTTTTCTTTAAAATATTCAATACTAGCTTCTTACTTTCACCGATACCATGGATACATTCTCAAGTATCAATGAACATGATGAAACTACACGTAGGCCTATATTAATGCACAATGTACAAATAAATGTAACCTTGTATGATAAAAGTGTACTTGACATAACATTTTTAAGACATTGCCAGTTTTTCCAATATTCTATTTGACGGTCCCCATTATATACTGTCACGTATAGACTCAATTAAAGTGGGTTATCTACAGTAATCATTTGGCCTTCCCATTCATGCAGGCCTATTTTATTGCTAGACCAGGCCCTTTGCATTAAACTTACCACTGATGTTAACTTTCTCTCAATATTAATTATCAAAGCATTATCACTCAACAGCCACTCAAATGAGGCTTTCCTTGGACGTTACCATTAATGGCAAAGTTACCATGGATGGTAAGTTTTATGCAACGGGGCCCAGGGGCGAAGGAGGAAAGCACAAACCTTTTTTTCTCATGAGTTTATTGCTTGAAATAGCATTGCATACAACCAGTCAATGATATTTCATATATACCTTGTTCAATCATGCAAACCATGACGCACAAAAGTAGTATGCAATTGAACTGAGTTAGTCGCTTCAGTTTCCTCATCAATCACAACTGCGACCTTTCTTCTTTTTTCTTCCAAACATGCACTATACAAATATGTCGATGTGCTGCATGCGATTCCGACTACCTATCTGAACGTGACGTCATAATGAAGTTTTGAGACGTGACCCTCCCATTCTCCCGCACACGGCCGTATGCAAGTGAATCACAGAACTCAAGCTTGCATTATTTGTGTATTACATTTCAATATTAATAGAGAATATTTCCGCCAGGCGAATACGGTGTAATCAAATACAGACAAAAACGCGAGCGGCCCGAGCGACTGGTTTTTATTTAGAGTTTATGAACTTTAGTCTGACTGTTTATTTAATTCGGTGGAGGTCGTGCAGACATGGATAATAATAGTACTGGAGAGATATCAAAGAACTGAGATTGGATTAAGTTACATCACTGTTGAACTTGCTTAATTGAATTCATCGACGAAATGATCTGGGATTCAGACAGCAATTTGAATCTGCTCATGATGCAGAACTAATATGTTGAGGAGGTTTTGTAAGTTGTATTGCAATTAAGGTTGGATTCCTTATACCGACACTACCCATCTATCTTAACTTGCAATCTTGTATTTCTATCTCTAGTGGACAAACTGTAACAACCTGACAGCAGCTTGCTTGGTCTGTCAGTCTCTGAACATAAATATTTAGTGCTTGCGGCTGTGGAAAGGTCAATCAAGTAAAATTATGTATTGTACTTTTACAGAGTGGACGCACGACGCTCTTACATCTACTTACGTATCATACGTAGCTGTGCATCCTCAAACTTCTTTCAACTTGAACCCAAGATCACGATGACACACGGGTACAAAAGAAAAGAAGAAATACAAATAGATAATTGAAAAATATTGTTCGATTGTGAACAAACCTTTGAACATATAGGCATTACGAACAGCAGTGAAAAGCTTAGCGATAAAACTCGTGGAACCTCTCATCCTTTGTATACTGGTGCGCTCTGTGAATACTGATTGATATTTTCTTTCTTTCTTTGATATTTTGAAAGTGATCTCATTTTTTGAGCCCAAGGACACTGTACAATTTTACTTTCGTTTTTACGGAATAGCAGGCATCATAGTTTTGACGCCATGTCGGGACATCGCTCAAGAGAAAGACTGGCTATCGCCATGGTGGTTTTGCTAGTCGCATTTAATTTGACGGAGTGTCAATTAGAAGGTATGTTTAAAATACTTTATGGTCACAATATCAATTACAACAAGAATTATACTAATGACAAAAGGAGGAATGATGATAGCAATGATGATGATGATGATAAAAATGATATTAATTATAACAATAATGATAACAATAATAACAATAATAATAGTAATAATAATAATAACAATAATATAATGATAGTAACTACAATATTAATAATAGTAACAATAATAATGATATCAACAACAGCAACAATGATAAGTATGGTTATAGCAATAATGATTATAATGACAATAATTATAATAGGAAAATGAAGAAGAAGAAAATAATAACTCGTGGTTTATAGCCGTTTGTTCTACAACCAGTTCGTCTACTACCCAATTAGTCTATTCCCATATGGTCTACACCCAGCTCGTCTACTATCCACCTGGTCTAATAATCATTTCGTCTACTTATCATTTGGTCTAGTGACCATTTAGGCTAATTATATAGTCATTGTTTTTTTTTCTCCATTTGGTCTAATCTCCAATTAGTCTGCTACACATTTGGTCTTCTGTTCATTTGGTCTAATAATTAGTTAGTCTAGTTTCCAGTTTGTTTAACGACAATTTTGCCTACCATCTATAAATTCTAATAATCATTTAACCATAAATAACAAACATGCACCATTGGTTACTAGGCAGTTAGGAAAAAAGAGAGCTGCTAAAAAACACGGATAACTCGAGGGATCATGAAATTTATTCGTGTAGAATATACAATGTATTCAAAAGTTAAGAAAATCAAATCATCGTCAGGACCTTGTTGATAAGTACATCAAGTACAGAAATATACTGACCACTCTACTAAGAAATGCAAAAAGGAATTACTATTGCGATTTGCTACAAAATAATATAAGGGGCACAAATAAAACATGGGCCATTATCGCTGAATTGTTGAATGAAAACAAAACATCACCGAGAAGTGCTAGGTAGATAGACTTATCAAGAAAGTTCGTGGAGAAAATATGCAACTTACATCTGCATCTGATATCTGATGATTTTTTTTTTATAAATATAGGACCAACTTTAGCAGTTTAAAGCCCAAGTCCACTCCAAAAATAACTTACTTTCAATAGAACTAGAAAAATCAAACAAACCAATCAAAAAAAGTTTGAGCAAAATCGGATAACTAATAAGACATAAGACAATAACGACATGAAAAACTTTGAAAATCACTACACAAATTGGCAACTCACTCATGAGTCTGTGACGTATGGTCCTCACTATCCACTAATTATTTTCTTTATATTGATAATATAATTTTCCTATTTTCACCCTAAGAATCTTATTTCTTCACACCAGCATCCAAGTTAGATTGTTAGTAATATAATTTTGTGTGGATGCACAAATAAAGAGTAATTTTTGTCCAGTTAAATCATGAAAAATTGAATTTTGATAAACTATATAAAAATCAATAATTATGAAATACAATATTCAGAAAATAGTATCAATTCTTCAAAATTCATTAAAAAAATTTGGGAAATGTCATGCACGCAATATGATACAAATCATATAACCTGGGCAAAGGCATGGGGAAATCATGTTTTGGGGGATAAAAAAGGGAAATTAATGGGATTAAACTATATAAAGCAATTGATAAGTTGTGAGGACATGACGTCACAAACTGATAACCATCTTGGCAATTTGTGTTGTGATTCTCATTGTTCCAAATTTGTACATACTTTTTCAAAAATTCATTACTTTCTTATTAGTTATCCGATTTTCCTCAAACTTTTTTTGATTGGTTTGTCTGATTTTTCTGCTTTTATTGAAAGTAAGTTACTTTTGGAGTGGACTTGCCCTTTAATTCCCGAATAAACATGTAGCATATGGTAATTGGGGGAGAATATAGAGCAATCTGAATTTTGGAAACCAATAACTGCAGTTGAAGTTAGAAGTCAAGTTTTGCTACTTGATACCAAATAGGCATGTGGTCACCAAAAAATTCCAGTGCAAATAATTGAAGATAGTGCACCATATATGTCACATCCACTGGCATATAAATTTAGCTTGTCATTAGAAACTAGCAAGGTTTCAGATGAAATAAAGATTGCAAAGGTTACTCCCTACACAAAATAGGGCCAAGAGAAAAACCAGGTAACTATAGACCAATATCGGTTGTACCTGTCAAAGGTAAAGTTTTTGATAAATTGATAAATATCGGATTAATCCAATTTCTAGAAAAAATGATACATTCTATTACCATCAATATGGATTCAGTACTAAAAACTAAATTACCATCAATCAACATGATAAATTCAACTTTGAAATCTATAGATCAGGGAAAAGTAACTCTTGGTATCTTCATCGATTTAAAAAAAGCATTTGACACAATTAATCATAATATATTGTTAAGTAAACTATCTGGTAATGGCATCCAAGGGTTACCTCTTGAATGGTTTAAGGACTATCTCAGTAAACGATTTCAGTTTGTGCAGTGTGGTCAAACGTTATCTGAAAGGAATAAAATAAGATGTGGTGTTCCACAAAGATCAGTATTAGGGTCAACACTGTTTTTTTATCTATAAATGATTTGCCAACAGTTACTGATTATTTCAATTTTTGGGATGTTTGATGTTTCGGATGAAATTGATGTAAATGAAGTGAATAACAACATACAGACGATACATGAATGATGCATTGCTAACATACTTACGATTAATTCAATGATAACTAATGTCATGTTAATAAGTAGTAGGAGGAAAATAATAGGTATGAATGGTAAACGAAAAATCGCTGGCGAGGAAATTGAAGAGGATGATGTGGCCATTTTTGTTGGGGTTCACATTGATTGACATTCGTCTTAGACTAGTCATATTCGTTTTGTAAATCAGTGTATTAGAAAATAAAGTTGGAGTGCTATTTGGATTGCGATATTTTTTTCCTAGCCGTACTCTTATATTATTATATAAAGCATTTATACAACCAAACATTTCTTACGGAAAAGAGGTGTGGGAAAGCACTTATAAGACTAGCTTTAAAAGCCTACTGTATTCACAGAAAATGACAGTACGTGCTGTAACATTTAGTGAATGGAGAACTCCTACAGCTCCATTATTTAAAAGATTGCGATTCCTAAATTTGTATAGTTTACATGTTTTATCAATATCTGCTTTCATGTTTGATCTAGTCAATGACAATTTGCCTCATTTTTTTAGTACTGTGACATTATAGAGCAGGGCTTCTAAAAGTCCGGACCGCCGGGAGACTCTGGTTTTTGTAGACGCTAAAAGAGTCGGGGGCAAAATTCATCCGGCCCCTATCTTTTGAAACCAAATTTATATTATTTTAACCAAAAGGTACTATTGGTACTGCGTAGCGACCAAATTCGCCGCGCTGCACGCGGCTAAAATGATCATTCCTCCTTGGATTATTTAATGTATACAATGCAGAATTGTCACTTCGCGGATATGTGAACCGATAATTAGTAATCATTAAAAATAGTTGAGACATAAATATAAAACTTCACAGATTTATACTTTATGAGATACTCTATCAATATGCGAGATTAAGGATTTTTCGTCATTCCATGACCGAGGATCCCAGGGGGCACCCCACCCTCTTCGGCTGAGAGAGTACCAAAATAACCCGGCCTTTTTAGGGTTAAACTGTTACAATTCTTCTAAGATCAGATATAGACCTAAAAGTTTAAAACAAGTATCAAGTTATTCAGTATACAAATGCCGTATTGTAAATTTTAGGAGTATATTTTCATTTCGGAATATTTGCACCACTCCTTACGTCTTCCAATCAATCCATTTGTGACAATGTTTACTGGTTTAAGCAGCTTATGGCCGGGAACCAGATCACATCTGGACTGTCTAGGAAAAAGTTTGAGAACCCCTGTTATAGACAATAACTATTCCACGAGACAAAAAGAAGGTGGACAATTACGTCTTCCAAAATTTAGAAAGACACATCGTCAATTTTCAATGTCTTTTGTGGGCAGTGAATTTTCGAATAGATTACCTATTAATGTCAGATTAGCAAGGTCTATAAATAGGTTTCTGAATTTTGTTACTAGTCATTTGTTGAACAAGTCATGAATTGAATACCAAGTTAAATATTCTGCCTACGTACAAAAGATCTATTTTGCGGCATTATCAGTTTGTATATTGTAAGATATTGTTAAAGAGAAGGCTCATTAATTTTGAACTTGACTGAATTTGGTATTATTGCAATCGTAAACTTACACTAAGTAGAATATCACATTTGTTTAACTTGTAAATTTAAGCGAAAATTATAAAAGTTGATTAAAATTGACGAAAAATCAACCCATTCAAAACCCCGAAAACTATCGTAGTACAGCTGAATTTTCAGTGACGTCACTGACCTAGAAGTAGAACTAGAAGATTTTGCCGATGTACGCTCACGTACGGTAATATGTATAACCTGCCTGCAGCGCATGTACGATAGCTGGCTTGCTATATAGCCATAGACAGCCCGGCGGGCGATCGAGCTAGCCCTGAATCTCGAACAGGACTAATCTTGGCCTTCTCAGTAGTTATGACAGTGAAACGGGGGACGGCCATAGGTTTTGTACACAAAAATTTTCGTACTTATACTATTTCTAATTGACTCGTGTACATTAACTTTGACATTTTTTTGACAAAAAACGGACTTATAACACGCGTGTCTATGGGGTTTTGACTTTTTGAATCTAGATAGGGATTTGTCATTTTGACTTGTAAATTTTTTCGAAAGTGACTTATAACACGGTTGACTATGGGGTTTTGACTTTTTAATTTAGATAGGGATTTTTTCATTTTGAACTTGTAATTTTTTCGATCAAAACCTGACTTATAACACGCGTGTCTATGTGATTTTGACATTTTGAATTCTACTCGTGTGTTTCTATAGGAATTTTCGACGTTTTGGATATTGGATAGGTATTTTTTTTTAGGAACTGACTTTTAACACATGTGTCTATGGAATTTCGATTCTTTGACTTTCTTTCTATACTTTGTGTTTGACTTTCTGAGGAATGTTTACAACGCCGTTGGTGGTTGGACCAATATCTATTGTTCGTTTGTATTTAACCATACTACGAACCTCGCATAGCAACGAGCGTAACCGTATTGTTGTCTATTTGTAAAGGGTAGGCCTATTTATTTGTGTATAGGTCTATAGTGTCTTTTGTATTTGAATCACCTCTTTTCAGCAATAGAACCGTTGTTTCTTATTGATCGTGCATTGACTTTATGACCCTCTCACAAGACTTTCGACAACTGAAGTTAATTTTACTCCGACCTGTTCATACCGACGACTTCTTTGGTGACTTTTTGAAATTTACATAGAGATTTCTCATTATCCTCTGGACTGTTAATTTTATTATCCTTTATTTTTTATGTGTTTTCAACTCCTCTTTCATACATTTCACCATTAAGACTCAATATCATACTTTCTCCATTTCGACTCTATGAACTCTGTAACTTCATTTTCATACATTTCAACATAAAGACTCATTATCACACTTTCATACTTTCAACAATAAGACTCAATATCATACTTTCTCCATTTCGACTCTATGACCCTGTAACGTCATTTTCATACATTTCACAATTAAGACTCATTATCATACTTCCACCATTTCGACTCAGTGACTCTATGACTTTCTTTCTTTACTTTGTGTTTGACTCTCTGAGGAATGTTTACAACGTCGTTGGAGGTTGGACCAATATCTATTGTTCGTTTGTATTTAACCATACTACGATACTCGACCGACAACACCAGGCTGTTTTAAAGGGTATTGATCTAGTGTCTTTTGTATTTGAATTACCTCTTTTCAGTAATAGTACCGTTGTTTCTTATTGATCGTACATTGGCTTTATGACCCTCTCACAAGACTTTTGACAACTGAAGTTTGTTTTACTCCGACCTGTTCGTATCGACGAGTTCTTTGCACTTTCCCACAACACTTTGATACATGCATAGCTGTGTTTGAACTCTCTCAAAACATCCTTCTGGACTTACTTTGTATCTTGTACGACTATTCCGACGTAGAATACACACATCCATGAAATAAAACACTATGTACTACAGAATTTTTTACTTTATTTTAATTTTATTTGTTTACGTTTGAATGCAGACAACTTCATGCAAAACAGATTTGAAAACAAAGATAACAATTACAATTTAGTGATGTTACAAGAGAACAGAGATAAAATATATTTAAAAAAATTATTTTATTATATTATTTCACCGTAAGAATGTAAAAACTGTTAACATAAATGTACAGCGTACGTAATGTATAGGTATAAATATCTTAAAAACAAAGCAAGTTTAAACTCAGAAAGGTCGATTGATGTACATGTTGAAATAGAGTAAATGTGTCATCTATATTATTAGGATTGTCTACGAAATATTCTTTGTCAAGATGATGTCAAGACTTAGTTGTCGCTTCCATCTGTTTCCTCCGTCTCTTCTTCACTATCATCGTCATTCTCATTCTCGCTCTCGCTTTCATCTGCACCCTCCGTCTCTTCTTCGCTGTCATCGTCATCGTCATTTTATCCTGATACTGGAATAAGCCCTCGAATTGTGAACCGTGTCTTGCTAAGACTCTTTTCACGGCTTTCCGAAGATTCACACCATTTTCTACATTTTCCGTGAGATCAGACATAATTTCATGATTGATGTCAGCTCGTGCAAGGTACACGTTCTGCTGCAAAAACTTGGAGTAAAGATAAAAAGGTACGTTTGACGGCCCATAGAACTTTCACGTGAGCCTTTTCTTTAGCTTCTTCTTCGTCCATTCCCTCGGAGATATATTTTTGGTATTTTTCATCCCTAAGGTCCTCGGTGTTTGTCATGGACTGTTCTAACCATTCTTGATAAGCAAGGTTGTCCTCATCAAGTTCTTCCATGTTAGGTATCTCTGACTTTGACGATTCATCCTCTCCTTCACTTTCGGAATCACTTGTTTCAGCATCATCGCTAGATTTTACAACAGCTCTTTGCTTTTTAGAGGGTGGTTCTGAGAAATCATCTTCAATGGTTTCTTCACCAACGATGGAATCTTCATTCTCGTATACATTCGTATCAGGATGTACATTCTGTTCGTGTCTCTGCATGTCGAACTTGCGACTATAGGTCTTATCGCATAGTGAACAACCGTAACGGTCGGACATATCGAAAGTATTCGTGTTGACTCGATGATGTTTAGCTCGGAATCGGTCAGAAGAGATTGAATCGTTATAATTATATAGTGTAACGCCGTAAATCCGTAGTTTATCGCCGTAAATCCGTAGTTTAACGCCGTAAAACCTCGTAAATCCGTAGTTTAACGCCGCAACACCCTGTAAATCCGCAGTTTAACGCCGTAACACCCCGTAACGCCGTAATTTAACGCCGTAACACCCCCGTAACGCCGTAATTTAATACCGTAACGGCGTATCGACACCGTTGACGGATCATTCATCTTTATGCTTCATCGACAATTTTTATAGAGCATCAACTCTCTTTTTGAGATCTACCACTCTATTATTAACTCCGTAACATCGTCTTTGCCCCATGCACTACGTCTTAACTACACTCCTATCAATCTCTTCTGACCAATCCCTCTCTTCTACCCACTCTGATTCTTGTTCGATCACCGGGTCTTCTTCTTCTTCTTCATCATCATCCTGGTAAAACAAATGCAGACGTAAAGTAAATGTAAAAAAACTAAACAAAAATCAAAACAAAAACAACGAAAATACATGAAATGCAGCGTGAAAAACTTTGTCAACATATTAGGGATATATCTCGGCTTCTGTAGAAGCCCGTCGTCACAGACTTAACAACTCGCTCGGCTTCTGTAGAAGCCCGTCGTCTCCAACCATATCCGATGAAAATACAACTTTATAAAAATGGAAAACTGAATGAATGTAGAATACAAATATAAAGCAATACAAAATATTTACCCTTTGATTATTGCACAAAAGCAAATTAAAATCTCGTTTCCGCGCCCCTCCAAATTACGGGTCAACAGGGGTCAAATTTGCCGAAGTTAGAGTGAAGACATAACATGTGGACCTCATCGGTCCACCTATATAGCTGAGGCGATAAGCCGTTTTTAATTAATGCAAAGTCATTGTGAAAAAGCGTACTCCACATAAGATGATGTCATCAGGTCGATAGCAAGTTTTTAGGTCGACAACTTCCGATTTTCAAAGCTTTGGATTTTGAGTTTTCAGAGAGCGGATACTCCCTTGGCAGACACTAAAATGGCATATAATTGATATTGTTGTAATATATGGCTTAAAAGCTTTCCGTTGATATATAATTCATCCATTTCATTTTTTCAGCTCGGATTTGGTCTTTAAGTATTCGTATTCTTTTAAAGTATCGATTGTAATATTAAATTTATATGTTTGTTTTGTTACGTTTTCTAAACTGATTTATACCAAAATACTTGTTGAGCTGTTTAAGGGGTTAGGCTCGACTAGCACATGTGCTATTATCTGGTCCCTTTTACCAACCAATAGTTTATCTTCTTGCATATTTAAACACATTGTTTGAAATGTATTACTGTCTTGCTGTTGGTAATTTAAGAAATTTAACATCAAATCAAATAATAATCACCAAATGATTATAATTAGACCGAATTAGCCTACATGATCATTAGACCAAATGATAAGTAGACGAAATGATTATTACACCATGCGGATAGTAGGCGAGCTGGGTGTAGACCATATGGGAATGGACTAATTGGATAGTAGACGAACTGGATGTCGACCAAACGGCAATTCACCACCACTCGTCACTCGACTGTTGTATTGTCCATCGAGTCTCGAGAGGTCCAGAGATTACCGAGCTCATAGTCCGTTGTCAATTGATCAGTTATGGGGAATTTTGTGAGGATTTGGGGGAAAAATATTATTAGAAAGATATTGTCAAAAAATAAGACTTCGATCATTATTCCAATTTTTTTAATGGGTCTGAGGTTACTGTTCAGTCATTTTATAAAATTGACGATTTGGCCTTTATAATGATTTGTTTAATTAATATGTTTTTCAAATAATCTAAAAGGTTATAGGGAATATATTCTATAGAGTTGTATAGAATAAAGTTAGAGATGATTTTAATAAAGAAATTAGGGAGAAAATTTTATGATTATAGCTAATAAAGGCCTTTCATGAAATTTATTTCCCCGCCCTCTACGATGACTATGAGAAATTGTTATCTGCGTTTACTATAAATTATGATTATTTTTTCCACAGCCTTTTAGTCTGATCGAAATGCATATTTATGACAATCATTGATGTATGGCATAATTCTAAACATTCGTTATTCTAAAACTGTATCTTTACATGGAGTTGGAAAGAAATGAAATATGTTAAACGTGTGTAAAAAAAATATATTGATATATAAGTGATATGCAACAACTCTCCAGATGGCTCGTTTTAATTCTATTTTTTATCTAAGTCTTCTTAATTAGTAATTTTTTATTCAGTAAATTACTTTTTGGGGGAGGTATTAAAGTTCATTACGATGGTCTCTGTCGGTTCATCGACTACTGCGTTCTTGGATCTTTTACCATTCAAATTTGTGGGGATGTATTTTTTCGAATCTTATAAAGCTGTGAAAACAACCTTTCTTACAAAAGTACTAATATGTAGATAATATGTTAGTGTGCCAAGATTCGATAGTCATTTGCTAAACTAGCGTAATTTTCAACATAACCTGTAATTTCAAAAATAAAATCCACCTTTCCATTTTATTGAAACGAACACCTCTCTCTTTCTCTTTCTCTGACTTCTCCGTATATTCTTTTTATTCCCAATCTATAATCACACCGAATTAAGCTTCTGTTATTGCAGATTAAATATTATAAGTTTCTCTCTTTTCTCTTTGCAGTAATTACTTTTTTGACAATTGCTTTGTTAATGTTTTCTCATGATGAATGATCTAACATAATAAAATACCCAGCTCTCTCTATTAATATTTTATTTGGTAAAACATCAACGCTTGATGAAAAACGAGGTGCACATGTAGTGCTGAAAGAAGGATTTGAAGTATATCTTCAAATTCAATTCATTTTTTTTAAAATAAATATTATAGCACAAACATGGTTCAGAAAAATACAGTTTCACACGAAAGACAGCCATGGCTGGTATATTCATGTTTACATGTTAGGCACAATAGATAACACCTTTAAAGATATACATGTAAAAACTAATAATATACAAAATAGTACTTAGATTCTGTAACTAAAAACCATAAACACATTGCACAAGTTATCAGAAATACAACAAAAACATGAGCTGTTATTGTTTACAAGTTTCCTATTCTGTCATAAAAGTCAATACAAGCATGGTAAAAGGATTAAAATCGATATATACATTTAAAATAGCCGAATTGGGGGTGGGGGAGAGGAAACAAGCACTCAGTATACCTGCAATAACGATATGTTTAGTCGCTTCGGATGGATGCCTATTCAGACAAGTTTCCAGTTTGGACGTGCAGTGATGATGTATAAATCAATGCATGACATGACACCAAAATACTTTAAAAAAGATTAAAGTCATTTTATTTCACTACATGATCACAACACAAGACATGATGTGAGGGATGCATTGGTGCAGGTACCTACATTTAGGACGGACACGTACAAACTTAGTCCGCAGTCTAATTTTTGGAATCAGAGTATGGAACCAACTTGAGAGTTCTATCAAGACGTCACCTACTTTGAACAGTTTTAAACACACTCTAAAAGCCCTGTTATCTGCAGATGACGTGTAAGTGAACTTTAGGGGTTTTTTCATGCGAAGCTAACCAATTTTTCCTATTTGCAAATATATTAATCGAATGTAAATATGTATATAACAATTTTGGTATCCTTTGTGTTAAGCTATAATATCAGATTTTATACAACACCTACGTGGGTCCTTGTCATTTGATTGGAGGATTGTTGGTCACATGATATTCAATAGATATACTATTGCACGGGCGTTCATTTTTTGGTACTATTCGCCGTAGTACTATTCAACGAGCGTGCATTTTTGGTTATATGCAGACTGCGTACGTACCTCTCTGCCCTGCGCATACCCATTGTTATATTAGCTGCGCGCATCTGACGCGAAGGCAATCTGAATGTAATCGAGAAGGCCTGACTCCAATTTTAATTTATCTTTAATATAAGGAGCAAAGCTTAATTTGTTGAAAGATGTTGTATAAAACAAATAATGAATGTTTTCATTCGGTCAATAGTTATTTTCATTCGTTGAAAGATTAAGGTTAATCCTATTCAACTCGGCTGACGCCTCGTTGAATAGAACGTTAATCTTTCAACTCATTAAAAATATTCGCACTATTGAACTCATAAGCATTCATTATTTGTATAATATTAGATAGCTTAGACAGATACCGAGATGTGATTGGTCCAGAGCTCGTCACGTGATATCAATTGCAAGGATCATAATTGTTATATTTTTCTGGCCGGTCACTTTACAGTGTTATATTCACCAGCTGGTAAAATGAATATATTTTTAATCAATGCATGTCGCCCTCTTGAGGACTGTATGTCACCAATTACACACATTATACCAATATCCGAGGTCAATTTTCTTATCATTATTTTTTTCGTGACCATATTTTCCCTCAGCTACGCGCTTCGGGAAAATATAACCACTTGGGAAAATATAACTCCGTTCAGCGGTCCGAAGAATGTTATATTACACCCCCTACCAGTCAATATCTGTATAATAAAAAATGAACATTTTCAATCACTGTTTTCTTTCTTTGAAATACGCGGTGATCATCTATTCTTTATTTTATTTTCATTTTATTTTATTTTCGTGATTAAATGTATTTTCTATTGACATTGAAAATCCATTCAAATATTTCTTGAAATGAGCAAGGATAATTCTTGAATGATCAGTTATTTCATGAGGATACCAATTAATTTGTATTATAACTGTTTATATGCTTTTTTATGTATCTATTTTGTTTTTGCTGCTGTTATTTGTTTTATTCTTACCAAACAGGGCCTCAGGGAAGACCACCAAATTGGTGATATGTGCCACCCTGTATAAATATCAGGAGAAAAAAATAATAAAAATAATAAATACTTTCCTATTATACAGATGTATGTTTTAAAGTCCTATCAACGCGGATAATATACTTTTCAATAAAAGATTCTTTAAAAGTCATAAGCATTTTAAAAACCCTGCGAGTTTGGTTCGGCGTTTTAAGGATTTTTGTATTCTTGCTTCACGGTCATTTACTTGAAGAAACAAAAAAGTCATGTCCATCCGCCAGGCTCTATGTCTAATTATGCTCAGCAACGCTAATCTTTCTTTTCGGCTACTACTAACATTACCCTGTTCATCTTAATGTAAAGTTGGTTTTAAGAAAAACAGAAAAAACGAAAGAAACAGATCAATAAAAGTGAGCAAAATCCCCCCTCCCCCAAAGAAGAACATCATGATTTTTTAAGTAGTAATCTAGCAAACACAAATTGACATCGCTATGCAATGATTATATATAAGGCCAGGTATGATTAAACATTTTCTCTATAGATATTATAAGATTATGTTTATAACAGAGAAACTCGTAGAGGACTTCGCAAGATCAGAGTTGCCAATTTGTGTTTGATTAAAACGCGAAAAAGTCATAACATATCCTTATTTATTATTTTTTTCTTCAGATTTTACTCAAACTTTCTTTGATCTGTTTCTCTCAATTTTCTGCTTCTACTGAAACCAACTTCAGATCAAGGTGGACTTCACTTCATATACACTCAGCAACAAAAAATGGGCCCTATTTGTACTTAAGATTTCCAAATACATATTTGATATAAACTTATCTTTCATATATCTAAGTAAACATACATTACTCCTCTTTAAGATGATATGTAATTGAAATCACACCATCCACGCATGAGTGAGCGTAGTCATTTAGCAATAACTGAGACTTTGAAAGAAAATTGCAAAAATGGGGCATCTGGTCATTCAAAAGGTTGATGAGCATTTCCATCTTGTAGAGTTAAATTGAAACAAAACATGAAAAACAATGACGATAAACACGAAAGAAGAGGCATCTATGACCAAACTATGACCAAACAAAATCTAGATTTTCTTAATCTCTGATGTTAGAAATTAATTGTTGTTTTTCTCCTATGTACATCATTATATGTTATTGACGGATTATATTAAAATTTTGAACAATAAGGACAGTCCACTTTTCTGAGTGTATATGAGGTGATTTCAATCATATAATTATGACAACTTTTGTATTTCACTCGTTAAAAAAGCGGATAATGATTGTTTTTATCGGTAACGGCTTTCGTTTATCATGAGTTCATACAATAACATTTGATTTGACCTTCGAATGGCAAAATATGGAAATATGTTCATCAAATGTAATGATTCGGGGAAAAATTGGCGAAATGAGTGCTTGGTATTATTACAGGTTGAATAAATCACATTGATTAAAATTAGTTAATTAATTCCACTCGCACATAAACGTGATGCAAAAGAAAACAAAATAGGATTACTTAAGAAATCAAAATATAATGCAAAAACATTCATGTTTGTCATGATATATATATATATATATATATCATTATCTTCATCATTATAAATTGAAAACAAAACCAAATATGTAAAAGGTTTCTAAAAATGGTACACAATTGTGATTATAACATCCTAACATTACTCGACCATTCTCGATGAAATTTCGTAGCTAATTTTGTAAAAGTTTTTCTAATACTTTTGTAAAATTCACAAGAATGTTATGAGCATTTTTGTAAGACGTAGTATTTTGCAAATTTTGCAAATAGAGTGCTTTGAATAGCAGCAGTGCCCAATAAACGTATACATTGCACATGAACATTTCGTGCCAAGCTCCTAAATTGCAACAAATCGGATGTTAAGAATTCAGATTGATGTCATTTACACAAACATTAGGTAAATTTTTTTTTTTTAATATACATGTATAATGTATAGAGGCAGAGTGGCCATCTCCAGTCAAATATCACTAGATGAACAAGGGTATTAAGTAGACATGCATGTAAAATAAAAGCTCATGATCGAAAGAAAGTGAAACGTGTCATATGTTTTACTTAAAAATACATATGTGACCACAATCATACATTTGAAATTGAATCTTTGCAACCCCAAAAAAAAACAACAAACGAAACCGAAATCATACAAACTGGGCGCTTCAATGATACATAGGCGATTGAAGCAATGCCACTTCCGGCTTCACACAACGCCGTATATAATCAAGACAATTATCATCAATTTTAATGATTTATTTTCCATAAAATGAGTGTAATTAGGCCAGACAGTAACTCGGATCTGCATTATTCATCGTCTGAATCCAGTAACGATGATATCGAGGGTATCGACAGGCAAGTTTTCTGAATTTCTGAATCAAAAGAGGTGCTTTCATGTCTTTTTTTTCGTGAGTGGGTAGATTCCACCGACGTAATGTATCATCGCGAATTACGAACTTGCTTACCAGACTAAACGAAACGAAACTTCCCCCGCGGCTCAAATACCCCAGAGCAATGTTCAATTACACTAGCAGTGCCTTTTTATTCATTGAAAGTGCCCTTTCATATCTGATAAGTGCCCTTTTTACCAATGTTTCCCATTGTCCCATTTCAAAATGTGTCCTAATGTCCCGAAAAGAAATTTATACCTAGCTTCAGGTATATAAGAGGTAGGGTACAAGAGCTGTTTACCCCCCCCCCCCACACACACACTTTAATAAATGAAGCATCTACCACCTAGCTTCCGATGCTTACTCTAGATACTTAGGCTTTATCTGTCAATATTCAAGGGAACGTGGCGACCAAGCTAAAATCAAATCAAATTCAATTAACATTTAATTTCTTCACAAAATAAAAATGAACATCATGAAAAACATATTTACAATGTAGGAAGGAGGCGAAATTACCGTCAAGCCCAGTGATTATGGTGGGGTCGCAATAACAAAACAGAAATATATTACATATACATTACATAATGATTATTATTTACATAAAGTACCTACAAAATGAAGAAATAGAAGAGAAGGACACAAATAAAAATTAAACAGACAACACTGAAAATATATGTCGATCGGTGGCTAGCGTTTTGCTGCGCTGCACTGGTTGAGAGATGTGAACCCGCAAGCGGAAAAAATGGACCTGCCGCGGATTGCCGGTAGGGGCGCTGTTAATAGTGAATCCACTCTATTCGTTGACCGGAGTAATCCTACATTATTTTAGTGAACGCGTAGAGACATTGCGGGTATGTTAGGTGCTACATGTGTCCAGAATATAATTGCCAATAGTGTGTAAGATATTCAGTGTTATAGGAGCACACGAATATTTCGTTCAGTTTTGTTCATTAGTAAGCAATTAATTATATTACATATACTGTAGCTGTAAAGTATGTGAAATATTATTCTCTCTATACGGCACGCGAAGGCTTTTTTTTATTACATCAAATGCCATTGTATTTAAGGGAAACAAACTGTTCCTGTGATACATAGTTTATCGCTGACAAAGTCTGTTCTGTTCCACCTCTTCCACTTCCAGGTCCGTGTGCGGTGGACATGGATCCACCAAATGTGACATGTTCAAATGTGACGCTTAGTCAGCCGGGAAATTTCTTGTTCGGACTGACACCGGGTATAGATTACACCAACATGGATGTTAACCATGACCCAAGTGGGGTCACGTTCAACATCACAGTGGGTTTCACCGGCTCGACCCTGTTCCCTCCAGGACACACACCTGTAACAATGTTCGCAGAAGATGTTTGTGATAATTTAGCTACTTGCCTCTTCTATGTAGAGAACACACGTAAGTATGAACATTAAATGCTAGTTCCCGACCGTTTTTATTTGTAAGTTGGATCAAACACGTTGATCTAATTCAGCATAGACACTATGTATACCTGTATTATCAATCCAAATCAAAGCCTCAATTTGGTCACTCAATTCAGCGTTTCGAGCAGTGTGTTTCGCACTGTAATCATTAAAATGATATAGTTTTATATATTGTCATTCTAATCCATCTGTAACCATTTTGCCTGAATCTTCAATTTGATTTTTTCTCTCAAAATACGTTCATTCATGCACGTTACTAATCCACTTTGCTATTCCTAGGAAATGCCCCCCAAAGTGGTTATTTATATTATATTTCCTTTAGGTATCCATGACATAGTAGCCATTCCGACATCGTGGGCTAGCTACTTGAATATTTTAGTGATGGGTTATTTTCTCCACCGCTATTACCGTTCTCTTCTATAGATAAAGGATGAGTGTGTGGACGTGCGTGCATGCGCGCGTGTGCGTGCGCGTGTGCGTGCGTGTGTGTGTGTGTTTAAGTTCCCCATCTGAAAAACATGACGCAGTTTCCAACCTGGGTATCATTTGAGTCAGTTTGTAGGCAAAGACAGGGGGCTGATCATTCTCGCTAGACCAACTTTCATCTCACTAATCACACGAATCAGTTTGTTAACTTTTAACTAAAAATGTACTGGACAGCATATTACCCACTGTTGGTTCAAAATTGGCAATTCTTTCCCACTAATCTATGAAGAGTGTCCTCAAAATTATGCATATAAACAAGGATAACAAGGATACGCGACAGCCTATCAATGTTCACCTTTTCCGGTTATCTCCCAAAATATGACAGATATTTATATAATACCTTGCTTCATTTCATCGACAGAAGATGGAGTTACATCATTTTTATAGACATTAACATAGGTGTTAAAGCTTTGTTTTCGAATTTGACGCACGGATAACTGAATTATATTTAATAAACCAATTTTTGGACTAAACACATAATGAAAACTGGAAAAATGCGACTGCGTTTCCAGTATACCTCCGCCTTAATTCATTAACGATCATGCCTTGGATTATTCGTGAATAATCAGGAAGAGAACAAAAAAAGCCTATAATCAAATTACAATTGATCTCTACGACCTATGGTATAATGCATACTAACACTACATTGGAATTTCATAGCTCAAATTGTCCTTAAGATGGGGCTTATTAAAACCCTGAAATTTCATGTAAATTGACCTCTTTGTTATTTGGCATTTACCTACTATGCCTCCTATCCTTATATACCTCAAAATCGGATCAGCTTCCCATGGTGATACATACTATCACCATGTTGAAAACTCATACCGGCCTTTAATTTCAAAACCAGATCTCAGTGACATTTGACCTTTTGACCTCCTTTCCCAAAAATATAATCAGATCGCCTTCCTATGGTGATACATACTATCAACAAGATTGGAGTTCATACCAGGGAGAGTGTAAGAGATGGAGATACCGTCCAAGAGGCCCCTTAGAAGCCATCCGTTTCAACCCGCGTCCTTTGTTTCCCTACCGTAATCCCCTTAATCCCCCTCCGAGACCGCAGTAGCACGAAGCCTCCTTTCCACCCACATTTTCCGAAATTTTCGGAAAATGTTATTAATTTGATTAGAAAATCATGATAATGAGAACCTTACATAATAATAATAATTTTTTAAAGTCGACTCCAAATTTTATTAAGTTAAACCGAAAATGGAAATTTTTTTGCCCAATTGATCGTGAGCCCGGCAGCCACTTAGCAGCGCCAGATCGACATTGCTCTATCCCCTTATTGTTGAACGCCAAATAAGGTAGCAGCAACTCCCATCTTTAACGTCTTTTGGTATGACGCGGCCGGGGTTCGAACCCACGACCTCCCGGTTGTGAGGCGGACGCTCTACTGACTGAGCCAACACACCGGTACGGTACATTCGCTCTAACTCACGATTTCCTTGGCCGATTTTGCTGGTTCAAATGGTTATATTCAGTAGAAATATCCGAGCACGAAAAGGGCATTTGATAACCATTAGAAAGTTGCATTGGTCATATGTTGTGGATTCTGTATTTTAAATTTTATAGCTAAGTATGTACATCTTCACTGAACATGACGTCATTTTTGCGATGCTATGGATGACTTCTAAGCTTTTTTTACGAACGAGTGAATAGAGAACTTATGGAAGCAGACGGCGTTGCGTAACATTTCGTAATTTTTGGAATGCCAGCGGGGATCATTTGTTTTGATAAGGGCAGCTTTCGACAGCTAGATTTGATGGCTGGAGAGGGTTACATTTCTTGTTGTTAGGCCAAGATAATCCTGAATATATTTCCTCGGGAAACTCTTTCGAGACGGTATCTCCATCTCTTACACTCTCCCTGTTCATACCTCAAGTGGTTCTTGAGATATTGCGATAACGAGAAAGAGGGACGGAAGGAGGGACAACCCGAAAACATGATACTCCTGATACACCTTCGGTGAGCGGAGGCATAAACATATATAGTAGCCCCCTGGTGGCTTTTTCTTTTATATGCATAACAGATTTCAGAAGTTGGACTCGAAGTTTCCCAATATATACATGCTGATAACAAAGCAATTTTATTTCTGTTATTTTTACAGTCACCGAGTTGCCAGTGGACTGTCCGGACTTGAATCGCACAGTAGACACTGATCAAGACCGGGCGACGTATACATTTACCCCAGATTTCGGTGCAGATGACGTCGTACTAGTGAACTCTTTTTATACAGATATCATGGAGGTGATGTCTCGGTTAATCTTACTCTAGGAGGTTCCCAGTTGGGAGCAGTGTGTCCCTAGGAACCCATGATGTGGTTGCACTCATCTATGACGACGAATTAAATAAGACATGCACAGGAACATACAACATTCAAGGTAATATAAGTCATATGACTCACAGATGATCCGACTGGAGGTTCTCCAGTGTGTCCATAGGAACCCATAATGTGGTTTGCACTCTATGTAACATTTGATAATGACAGAGAAGGGGATTATATAAACTGGTGCAAACCAACATCATTAGAGCTCGTTACACACGAGGCGTCAATTTTATTGGTTGTGTTATCAAAATGTGTAATTTAAATGCTCAAGTAATTAAAAAAGCAATGTTTGCATGCCCGTTACTTTGTGCACGATGTCACGTTCACGAACACGTCAAAGGCCGCACCAGTCGCCGTGGTTGCGTCAGCAAATAATGACAGCTTATGTGCAATGGGCATTAGTGTGTCCAGGAGGATACGTTTGATAAGTTTTCAACCGTCGTAAATCAGTTATAATATGTTAAAGTATTTATTTTACCAAAATCCGGTAATTATGTTTCTCTCATTTCTGTCATTTAAAGATCGTTGTTATATAGGCCCTGATATGGATCCTCCGAACGTGACGTGTTATTTTCATTGTTGAACAAGAATATCTAACTTATGCACATGCTCATAAACATTTGAATGGCTACTTTATTTTTACTCTATTTTTGCAATTTTCTTAATCAGACCTTCTAACTGTTAAATTAATCTGCCCACCTAAGCATGAAAGTTCAAACAAAATCTAGATTTTCTTAATCTCTGATGTAAGAAATTAATTGTTGTTTTTCTCCTATGTACATCATTATATGTTATTGACGGATTATATTAAAATTTTGAACAATAAGGACAGTCCACTTTTCTGAGTGTATATGAGGTGATTTCAATCATATAATTATGACAACTTATGTATTTCACTCGTTAAAAAAAAGCGGATAATGATTGTTTTCATCGGTAACGGCTTTCGTTTATCATGAGTTCATACGATAACATTTGATTTGACCTTCGAATGGCAAAATATGGAAATATGTTCATCAAATGTAATGATTTGGGGGAAAATTGGCGAAATGAGTGCTTGGTATTATTACAGGTTGAATAAATCACATTGATTAAAATTAGTTAATTAATTCCACTCGCACATAAACGTGATGCAAAAGAAAACAAAATAGGATTACTTAAAGGTAATACAAAGTTTTGGGAATATATTTCAATTTTTGTG
Source organism: Mesocentrotus franciscanus (assembly GCA_037976565.1). Taxonomy (NCBI): domain Eukaryota; kingdom Metazoa; phylum Echinodermata; class Echinoidea; order Camarodonta; family Strongylocentrotidae; genus Mesocentrotus; species Mesocentrotus franciscanus. Next base: position 13,820,324 of record CP137668.1, read on the forward strand.
GATCATGAAATTTAAAATTTTCATTATCATTGTGAAGCCTAGTGTTAGAACACTCAACTCTAACAAAATTGGGCTCTAAAACACTTTTGATTTGGAGAAAAAAAAATTTTAAAAATTTACCGGTGCTCCCGGTAAATTTGGTATAGCTCCCTCTCAGTTCGAAAATGTACATGTCATCTGAAGAGCATAACACATATATAACACTATTGTCAAAGTGTAATAATTAACATGTTTTGACACCAAATCATATTACCAGACTAATCAAATATATATAATCATGAAGATATATTTTTAAAGTCAAGTTGCCTTAGTGTATGATTTTTATACTGTCTCGTTAATTAAAAAAAAAAATACTTGTCTGTACACTGTAATCGTAATATATAATTTTATAATCGATCAGGACGCCATCTTTACTGCAATTACTACTGTACTTAATTCAGTACGTAAATCTATGCATTTCCTGCTCGGTCCTGCCGGAATATTCAGTGTTGTTCTCTTTAACTTATTTTTCCATTTCCATCTCTTAATCGTTTCTGTGTTTTCAAATTGAAATGCATTTGTTATGACTCGGCTATGCTGTTTCGCCAGCTCTGTGAACGAACCGGCCGTGTCTGTATGTTGTGGGAGTGATTGTGCATTGACACGCTGGCATTGATCCCAGGCCCAGTGCAGTGTAGTATAGTATGTGCGTTGGCTTGGCCCGGCCGAAGACGCATCCCAGGCTTGCATTTTCTGAGCACATGTATTTTGGGGATAATCTCAAAATACCCCGCAAGGCGCAAAGTCGTTGTACAGGGACAGTTTTGGGTAATCATTTATAGACAGAACGTAACATTATTTATTTTTTATTTCTTTATTTTAAAAGAAGAATATACGTTTAATCATACAAACAAAGATTTAATAATCAATAATTAGGTCGACTTGACGTTTTCCCCAACAGTCAATCATGTACTGCACATTCTTATTTTGAGATCATCCCTTATTGAGGAATGTTGTTCTGGCACTCGGACCTCGGGTAGAGGTCAGAGAGGTCAGTGATTCGTGAATTGCTACATGTGTTTTGGACTAATATCTCCCTTTCCGTATATAATATATACTATACGGCTATAGAAAGAGAGTCTCTTTCTATAGCCGTGGACCTATGTTACTCTCACTTGATATTCTCTCTCTCTCTCTCTCTTCGCTTCTATATCCCTCTCATCTCCCCTCCTCTCTCTCTCTCTCTTTCTCTCTTCGATATCCCTTCTCTCCTCTCTCTTCTCTATCCCTTCTCTCCTCTCTTCTCTAGCCCTTCTCATCTCCTCTCTCTCTCTCTCTCTCTCTCTATCCCTTCTCTCTCTCTCTCTCTATCTTTATATCTCCCACTTTCTATCCCTCTCCCTCTCTCTTTATTTCTCTACCCCATACCATTCTACTCTTTCTCTATTTATTTCTCTTTCGATGTATATTTCTGTCTCGATCTCTCTCTCTCATCGCTTCTCTCTTTAATTTATCACTCATCCCCTTCCTCTTTCTTTCTCTCCGGCTATTTCTCTCTCTCTCTCTCTCTTCTTTCTGTACCCCTTTCACCTTTTCCCTCTCGAATTCGATCTCCACATGCTTGCACTCTCTCTCTCTCTCTCTCTGTATCCCTTTTCTCTCTCACTCTCTCTCCTGAAGTATCCCTTCTCTCTCTCTCTCTCTCTCTCTATTGATCCCTCACTATCCTGTTACTCTCTCTCCCTCTCTCCCTCTCTCTCTCTCACATCCCCTCTCTCTTACCCCCTCTCTCTTTCCCTCTCTCTCTCTCTCTCTCTCTCGCTCTCTCTCTCTCTTTCTCTCTCTCTCTCTACCTATCTCTCTCAATTATTACTCATTCATCTTTCTTTATCTCCAACTTTCTTTCTCTCTCTTTCTGGAATTGAGAAGTTGGGCCTAAGCCCTAAGTGAATTGGATGCACACAAATACAATAACAAATAAAAACAACAACTGCATATTATTGTGAAGCTCGAAATAATCTAACTTTCAAATTTGATAGGCCTATTATTATGCAGCCTGGTGAGTAGAACAATTCACACTATTTTTAATGCCATTATGGTATGCCCACTAAACGCATATTGAAAAGCATTTGTTTTTGCTGTCCAGACTGATAATCTTCAAGTTGACATTGGACCTTCTTACCCATTTCTCAAACTGAGAGAATGGCACTGTCCACTGTCAAGTGAAAAGATAAAGTAATGTAGATGTATTCAGGGGCGGATCCAGCCGGCGGCAAGGAGGGGCCTAAAGGGCCCACTTCGTGCGAAAAATTTGAAAATCGTGCCGGTCGATTTTTCGCTCGGGGTGGGGGTGGGGGTGGGGTTGTGAGCGCAACTTTTTTTGGCACCCGAAAAAGTTTTCCATCCGGGAAGAGTTATTTTTTCCACCGCCACCACCCCCTTGGGCGCCAGGGTAGTGAGCACAATTTTTTGGGGGCATCCCTAAAAAAATAATAAACAATAATCACAAAAACGATAGAAGATCTCATTCGCGTGAAAGGGCCGTATTTTTTTTATTGGGCGGGGGCATGTAGATGAGGATGATATCACAAGGATAATAATAATCACAAAAACGATAGAAGTTCTCATTCGCATGATAGGACCGTATTTTTGGGTTTGGGACGTTTCGTTAAATTATTAGAGAAAGAAGACGATTCGTTGTACCGTTCTCGACTCTTAATCCTTGTCTGAATTGAGTTTCCTCTCGCGCGAAGCGCGGAAGCTTTGATGTTTCATTAAATTATTAGAGAAAGAAGACGATTCGTTGTACCGTTCTCGATTCACTTCCCGGAAGCTTTGACGTTTCATTAAATTAGAGAAAGAAGACGATTCGTTGTACCGTTCTCGACTCTTAATCCTTGTCTGAATTAAATTTCCCCTCCCGCGCGAAGCGCAGAAGCTTTGACGTTTCATTAAATTATTAGAGAAAGGAACGATTCGTTGTACCGTTCTCGACTCTTAATCCTTGTCTGAATTCAATTCCCCCTTCCGCGCGAAGCGCGCTTTGACGTTTCATTAAATTATTAGAGAAAGAAGACGATTCGTTGTACCGTTCTCGACTCTTAATCCTTGTCTGAATTCAGTTTTCCTCCCGCGCGAAGCGCGGAAGCTTTGAGGTTTCATTAAAATATTAGAGAAAGAGGACGATTCGTTGTACCGTTCTCGACTCTTATTCCTTGTCTAGTCGCTGGAAATTAGGGGCACGTTTAATAATGAGAGGAAAAGGGGACACTTACCAAAAGGGATAAGACACTTATTAGAATAGAAAAGCAGCACGTGTCAAAGTACAAAGGCTAATTACCAGAGGTGAAAATGAAGCACTTCTTACACCTAAACAAAGAGGCACTTATGAGAATGGAAAATGGGCATTTGTCGACGGAAAAGAGGCACCCATCAGATTTTGATAGGGGCTTTTGTAAGAAGTGAAAAGGGGCATTTATGAAAAAGGGATAGGTTCCTTATTAGAAAGAAAAAAGGGCACGTATTATTATTAAACTGGTAATTACCAGAGGTGAAAAGGAGCACTTATCGCATCTGAAAAGGGGCACTGACCATATATGAAAAGAGGCACTTATGAGAATAAAAAATGGGCACTAATAATAAAGGGAAATGTGCATTTGTTGAAAAAAAGGGGCACCGATCAGATTTTAATAGGTGCATTTATCGGAGGTAAAAGGGGGGCTTTTATTAGAAGGGGAAGTGGCTCTTATTAAAAAGAAAAAGAGGCACATGCTAAAATAAACGGGGCACTTATCAGAGATAAAAAAGGTAATCATGAGAAGGGGAAGGGGCACTTATAAGAAGGAAAAAGAGCTTTTATTAGGAAGGAAAAGGGAGACGTGTCAAAATAAAAGTGGCATTTATTAGAGATGAAAAGAGCACTTATCAGGTGGGGAAGGTGCACTTGTCAAATTAAAACGAGTATCTCTCAGAATTGAAAATAGGGTCATTTACAAGAGATGAAAAAGGGAACTTATTATGAGAATGAAAAGGAACTATTTTCATAGGTAAAGGGGCATTTATGAGAACGGGCTCTTTTTAATGGGGCACTTATCATAAGGAAAAGAGGCACTTATTAGAAAGGAAAGGGGCACATGTGAAAAGATAAGGTGCGTTTATCCGAGTTAAAAGGGTAGTTATTAAAAGAGGAAGGGGCACTTCTTACAAAGGAAATGGGGCACCTGTCAAAGCAAAAGGGCACCTCTCAGATTTGAATAGGACAGTTATCACAGGTGAAGAGGGCGCTTATCAAAAGTGAAAAGGGCGCTTCTCGTACCTGAAAAGGGGCACTTACTAGAGATTAAAAGGGCACTTATGAGAATATTGCAAAGGAAAATGGAAACTTGTTGAAGGAAAAGGGGTAAGTGTCAAAATAAAAGGGGCACTTATCAGAGGTGGAAAGGGAAGGGGCACTTTAAAAATTAATAGGGCACTTGTCAAAGTAAAGGGCACTTTTCCTATGTAAAAGGGCACTTTACAAAGTTAAAGGGCATTTTCCTATGTAAAAGGGGCACTTTTGGGGTTCTTGAAAAAGTGGGAGGGCACTGTGCCCCCTGCCCCCACCGGGAGCGCCGCCTCTGCCCCCGGAAGCTTTGATGTTTCATTAAATTATTAGTGAAAGGAGACGATCCGTTGTACCGTTCTCGACTCTTAATCCTTGTCTGAATTAAATTTTCCCCCTCCCGCGCGCGTAATTTTTTTCCCACCGCAGTTCTGGACCCCAGTCTGAACTCATTTGCATACAGCCAATCAGAGCTTATCTTGTCAATAACAAGCTTTACGCGTGCTAAAGATTTTACGGATGCGGATATACGGTGCGAAGCTCTTTCATTACACACGTACACATGCACACACACCGACAGCGCCTATATCAGTCTATATGTCAGTCAGCATGGTGTGCTCATAGCCATAGCATAGGCTTGCAAATGTTTCATTTGTGCTTGTGTACCAAGTCTCCCTTTAGCAAATTTATTATAGATCTACACCTCTAATAATATCAGCTTATGAAATTGCTGTGAAAAATTATTACTTAGCACTAAGTTAAAATTACTCTAGCAATCAAAGATAGGCTTATCGTCATCGAAGCCACTATATATCTAGGGACTCATTTCTAAATTTATTTATTTATTTATTTATTTGAACATATTTCATCAGGATAACAAGATCAGAGAGGATTGGTTTACATCCTGGTCCTGAATGTTAAAACTTACACTAAAACATCAAAATAAATTAATCATGCATAATTATATAGTCAGAACTGTCATGATAAAAATATTTAGCGACCACAATCTTAAGTAGAAACCAAGTAGAAATTACATGATATTTATTTAAATATATAAAAACACAATTATGGGATCAAATAATCAACTAATCTATTTAAAAGCAAATTCTGTCACACTACAAAATAATGATCATGAAGTACCAAACTAAACTTAAGGCACTGAGGAGCAGAAGCTACGATAATGATATTCATAATTTACTGAAATAGGTTTTCTTATGGCATGTTTTTAAAACAGTCGATGGATTGTGCATTGTGTAGATCAGTAGAGGGTAAGTTCATACTGCCGCCTGCATAGCATAGACTATTCTTACAAATTTCAATATTAGGTTTGGGAAGGACAACAGTCATTGAGTTATACTAATCTTGTATTCATTGGATGCCGATCAAATACCATGTCAATAGCATTGCACAAACGTAATGGAGCGTAGCCATGGATACAATTATACAATGTACAAGCAAGAAAGTTACGTCTTTCTTCTAATACCTGCCATTTCAATCTTTTGATAATATCAAGACCACTTTCATTAAATTCAAAGTTCTTTTCAACAATTCTTGCTGCTTTTTTGCAATCTTATGATAATATTCTTGTTACATACAGAACAACTCCCCCATAAAGATTTTACGGTTGAGAAATTTATTATAGATCTACACCTCTAAAACTGGTAAAAGGCATAATATCAGCTATGAAATTGCTGTGATGTTCATAGTTCTCAGTAAAAGAAGTAAAAAATAAAATATAAATAAAGCATGATAATTAGTGCTAAGTAATAATTGTTCACAGCAATTTTATTAGAGGTGTAGGCGTATAATAAATTTGCTAAAGGTAGACATGCTAGACAAGCACAAATGAAACATTTGCAAGCCATGGCTATACATGACATAGACAAGGCGCTGTCGTCTGTGTGTAAAGAGCTTAGCGCATCCGTAAAATCTTTAGCATGCGTAAAGCTTGTTAGATGAGCTCTGATTGGCTGTATGCAAATGAGTTCAGACTGGGGTCCAGAACTGCGGTGGGAAAAAAAATTACGCCTCCCGCGCGAAGCGGGGAAGCTTTGACGTTTCATTAAATTATTAGAAAAAGAAAACGATTCGTTGTACCGTTCTAGATTCAGTCCCCCGCGCGAAGCGCGGAAGCTTTGACGTTTCATTAAATTATTAGAGAGAGAACGATTCGTTGTACCGTTCTCGACTCTTAATCCTGGTCTGAATTCAGTTTCACCCAAGCTTTGACGTTTCATTAAATTATTAGAGAAAGGAGACGATCCGTTGTACCGTTCTCGACTCTTAATCCTTGTCTGAATTAAATTTTCCCCTCCCGCGCGAAGCGGGAAGCTTTGACGTTTCATTAAATTATTAGAGAAAGAAGACGATTCGTTGTACCGTTCTCGATTCAGTTCCCCGCGCGAAGCGCGGAAGCTTTGACGTTTCATTAAAATATTAGAGAGAGGAACGATTCGTATACCGTTCTCGACTCTTAATCCTGGTTTGAATTCAGTTTCACCCAAGCTTTGACGTTTCATTAAATTATTAGAGAAAGGAGACGATCCGTTGTACCGTTCTCGACTCTTAATCCTTGTCTGAATTAAATTTTCCCCTCCCGCGCGAAGCGGGAAAGCTTTGACGTTTCATTAAATTATTAGAGAAAGAAGACGATTCGTTGTACCGTTCTCGATTCAGTTCCCCGCGCGAAGCGCGGAAGCTTTGACGTTTCATTAAAATATTAGAGAGAGGAACGATTCGTATACCGTTCTCGACTCTTAATCCTGGTTTGAATTCAGTTTCACCCAAGCTTTGACGTTTCATAAAATTATTAGAGAAAGAAGACGATCCGTTGTACCGTTCTCGACTCTTAATCCTTGTCTGAATTAAATTTTCCCCTCCCGCGCGAAGCGGGAAGCTTTGACGTTTCATTAAATTATTAGAAAAGAAAACGATTCGTTGTTCCGTTCTAGATTCAGTTCCCCCGCGAAGCGCGGAAGCTTTGACGTTTCATTGAATTATTAGAGAGAGAACGATTCGTTGTACCGTTCTCGACTCTTAATCCTGGTCTGAATTCAGTTTCACCCAAGCTTTGACGTTTCATTAAATTATTAGAGAAAGGAGACGATTCGTTGTACAGTTCTCTACTCCTTTTCCCTTTTCTTCCTACGTCCTCTTATTTCGACTCTTAATCCTGGTCTGAATTCAGTTTCACCCAAGCTTTGACGTTTCATTAAATTATTAGAGAAAGGAGACGATTCGTTGTACAGTTCTCTACTCCTTTTCCCTTTTTCTTCCTACGTCCTCTTATTTTTTCTCTTCTCTCTCTCTCTCTCTCTCTCTTTTTGGCCGGCGTTTTTTTTTTTTTGGGGGGACTGCCCCCACCGTCCCCTGGCTACGCGCCTGAAGCCTGAAGAGGTCTTACGCATTCAATTACGGTCAGATGAGCATATTTTGATACCTTATTAGTTTGTGACACCTGTAGGTTACTAATTGGCTTGGGGTACAGGGGCGGAACCCCAGAAGCTCAGGGGTTTGAGGAATAAATTACGCGGTCAGATGAGCATTCAGGGGCCGGCCGTAGCGCCCCTGATGGGGTCCAGGGGCGGAGCCGCCGGAAGCTCAGGGGTTTTAGGCATTTAATTACGGTCAGATGAGCATACTGTGATAACTTATTTGTGACACATGCAGGTTACTAACAGGCGTGGGGTCCAGGGGGCGAAGCACCAAGAAGCTCAGGGGTTTCAGGCAATAAATTACGGTCAGATGAGCATGCATATTTTGATATCTCATTTGTGACACTGGCAGGTCGCTATTCTTTCTTTCTTTCTATCACTCTTTTTCAAAAGGTGAGGGGTTCGAGCCCCACCCCCGAGCACCGCCGTTCCGCAGGTCCTGACATGAATGCTTCTAAATAAGCATATTTTTTTGCCCGTCTGTAAATTTGGGAATGACTCATTTTCCAACAAACGCATACAAAAGTATAGTAAAGTAAAGTAAAGTGCGAAAAATCCAGGAAAATCAAGTCATTTCAGCAACATTTGTAAATTACTGGTATCGAATTAGAAATAAACCACGTTTGAATTGTATTTCGGTGGTCAAATCCCGGAAAATCATGTCATTTCAGCAACATTTGTAAATCACTGGTATCGAATTAGAAATAAACCATGTTTGAATTTTATTTGGGTGGTCAAATCCCGGAAAACAAGCCATTTCAGCAACATTTGTAAATCACTGGTATCGAATTAGAAATAAACCATGTTTGAATTTTATTTGGATGATATAATGACAAGGATAATAACCATAAAAACGATAGACGTTCTCATTACCGTGAAATTAAGAACCATATTTGTTTTTTTGATGGGGTTATGTAGATGTTGATGATATGACAAGGATAATGATATAATCACAAAACGATAGAAATTCTCATTTGCGTGAAGTGACCATATATTTTTGTGGGTTTGGGTTATGCATGTAGATGAGGATGATATATATGACAATGATAATAAGGGCCTATAATATTTCGGAGAGAGATCGAGAGAGAGACGCGGTGAAATATAATTGGTTATAATCCAAACGGTACAGGAAAAAACAAACGACGCTAGTTCAGAATCATATCAAATTTCGACCCGTAACTCCGGGGTGGAGATACCCTAAGTATTACGGTAGATAACTTCACGCAGGCGCTCGACCGCACGCAACCCACCATGTATTGTGCAGCGGTTTGCCGTGAAACCTGTGAGAAAGTGTATACTAAAGTGTTCATTTTCAGAAAAATACTCCTCAAAAGATAAGAAATTTGACAAAAAAACAGGTAAGAAACATAACGGCTTTTGAATCATGACCATTATTTGAACAATCGATGAAGATTTAGTTGATTTTTGGTATGTTTTAGTAGGGTATCTTCACGCCGGAGTTAGGGGTCGAAGTCTAGATATGATTCTGAACTAGCGCCAAACAATAGTACCGTGTTTTAGGAAAGAGAGAGGAAGAGGGAGAGAAATAAAGAGAGAGACAGGGAGAGACAGAGAGAGAAAGAGAGGAGACTATCTAGATAGACATATTTCTTGTATTTCTTACATGTAGGCCTATATCTGAACGATTTTGTGGTCATTCATTTTCATATTGCTTTCTTTCCGATATTCTTTCCTGAATACATTTCAGACATAAGAATTGAACAAATAATAAGAGTTCATGTATCCCGTAGGCTAGCTACTGGAAACTTGTCTATTATACATGTATATAGAGTACCGAAGCTGTGACGTCATAAAAATCTATTTTTGGAATTTCTCAATTTTTTCTTCATTTTCCGAAAGACCACCAAAAATAATGTCCAAATGTCGAAAACCAATTTAATATGTTAAGTATTGGCTGAGATATGACCATCTGAATGAAAAGATTGCCTATGGGAACTCAGTGTTATATTGCTCTGGTTCATAACATTAGGAGCCAGAGCAATATAACACTGAGTTCCCATAGGCAATCTTTTTATTCAGATGGTCATATCTCAGCCAATACTTAACATATTAAATTGGTTTTCGACATTTGACATTATTTTTGGTGGTCTTTCGAAAATGAAGAAAAAATTGAGAAATTCCAAAAATAGATTTTTGATGACGTCACACTTCACCACTCTATTGATCCAAGAGCTGATCAGTCGAAGCTGAGACTAGATTGAGACGGTTGCCGAAGAGGGTTTTACCATGGACCTACTAATCACGTAGGTCTATGCATTGTGCATATTGAACGGCAACGGAGATGTGTATCTGATTCATACACTACACAGACACACACTGTACCATGGATATAAGCCATGCGGATACAGTCCCTTCCCCGCTCAGCGAGGTCACCGCGGTGTCGAGGCTTGCGCCGAGACGTAACACAGTTTCAATATCGATTATACCAAGGACCATGTACGACAGTAGATGGCGCTAGTAAACAACACCAGGGGCTGTTTTATATACAGGCAGCTTGGAACTAATAATTGATTTATTAATTACTGTTTAATTTACTAAAAAAAAAATATTTGTATTTCAGCAGTGGAGATTGGTTTAAAATATTCCTATAACATCTTTTTATAAGATCAAACAGTTTCAGAGGAATTCAATATTTTTACCAACACTTTGTAATACCTTTAAGAAATCAAAATATAATGCAAAAACATTCATGTTTGTCATGATATATATATATATATATATATATAAATATATATATATCTTCATCATTATAAATTGAAAACGAAACCAAATATGTAAAAGGTTTCTAAAAATGGTACACAATTGTGATTATAACATCCTAACATTACTCGACCATTCTCGATGAAATTTCGTAGCTAATTTTGTAGAAGTTTTTTAATACTTTTGTAAAATTCACAAGAATGTTATGAGCATTTTTGTAAGACGTAGTATTTTGCAAATTTTGCAAATAGAGTGCTTTGAATAGCAGCAGTGCCCAATAAACGTATACATTGCACATGAACATTTCGTGCCAAGCTCCTAAATTGATTTTACTTCTTGCTACAAACCGAATGTTAAGAATTCAGATTGATGTCATTTACACAAACATTAGGTAAATTTTTTTTTAATATACATGTATAATGTATAGAGGCAGAGTGGCCATCTCCAGTCAAATATCACTAGACGAACAAGGGTATTTAGTAGACATGCATGTAAAATAAAAGCTCATGATCGAAAGAAAGTGAAACGTGTCATATGTTTTACTTAAAAATACATATGTGACCACAATCATAAATTTGAAATTGAATCTTTGCAACCCCCCCCAAACAAACGAAACCAAAATCATACAAACTGGGCGCTTCAATGATACGTAGGCGATTGAAGCAATGCCACTTCCGGCTTCACACAACGCCGTATATTATCAAGACAATTATCATCAATTTTAATGATTTATTTTCCATAAAATGAGTGTAATTAGGCCAGACAGTAACTCGGATCTGCATTATTCATCGTCTGAATCCAGTAACGATGATATCGAGGGTATCGACAGGCAAGTTTTCTGAATTTCTGAATCAAAAGAGGTGCTTTCATGTCTTTTTTTTCGTGAGTGGGTAGATTCCACCGACGTAATGTATCATCGCGAATTACGAACTTGCTTACCAGACTAAACGAAACGAAACTTCCCCCGCGGCTCAAATACCCCAGGGCAATGTTCAATTACACTAGCAGTGCCTTTTATTCATTGAAAGTGCCTTTTTCATATCTGATAAGTGCCTTTTTTACCAATGTTTCCCATTGTCCAATTTCAAAATGTGTCCTAATGTCCCGAAAAGAAATTTATACCTAGCTTCAGGTATATAAGAGGTAGGGTACAAGAGCTGTTTACCCCACACACACACACACACTTTAATAAATGAAGCATCTACCACCTAGCTTCCGATGCTTACTCTAGATACTTAGGCTTTATCTGTCAATATTCAAGGGAACGTGGCGACCAAGCTAAAATCAAATCAAATTCAATTAACATTTAATTTCTTCACAAAATAAAGATGAACATCATGAAAAACATATTTACAATGTAGGAAGGAGGCGAAATTACCGTCAAGCCCAGTGATTATGGTGGGGTCGCAATAACAAAACAGAAATATATTACATATACATTACATAATGATTATTATTTACATAAAGTACCTACAAAATGAAGAAATAGAAGAGAAGGACACAAATAAAAAATTAAACAGACAACACTGAAAATATATGTCGATCGGTGGCTAGCGTTTTGCTGCGCTGCACTGGTTGAGAGATGTGAACCCGCAAGCGGAAAAAATGGACCTGCCGCGGATTGCCGGTAGGGGCGCTGTTAATAGTGAATCCACTCTATTCGTTGACCGGAGTAATCCTACATTATTTTAGTGAACGCGTAGAGACATTGCGGGTATGTTAGGGGCTACATGTGTCCAGAATATAATTGCCAATAGTGTGTAAGATATTCAGTGTTATAGGAGCACACGAATATTTCGTTCAGTTTTGTTCATTAGTAAGCAATTAATTATATTACATATACTGTAGCTGTAAAGTATGTGAAATATTATTCTCTCTATACGGCACGCGAAGGCTTTTTTAATTACATCAAATGCCATTGTATTTAAGGAAACAAACTGTTCCTGTGATACATAGTTTATTGCTGACAAAGTCTGTTCTGTTCCACCTCTTCCACTTCCAGGTCCGTGTGCGGTGGACATGGATCCACCAAATGTGACATGTTCAAATGTGACGCTTAGTCAGCCGGGAAATTTCTTGTTCGGACTGACACCGGGTATAGATTACACCAACATGGATGTTAACCATGACCCAAGTGGGGTCACGTTCAACATCACAGTGGGTTTCACCGGCTCGACCCTGTTCCCTCCAGGACACACACCTGTAACAATGTTCGCAGAAGATGTTTGTGATAATTTAGCTACTTGCCTCTTCTATGTAGAGAACACACGTAAGTATGAACATTTAATGCTAGTTCCCGACCGCTTTTATTTGTAAGTTGGATCAAACACGTTGATCTAATTCAGCATAGACACTATGAATACCTGTATTATCAATCCAAATCAAAGCCTCAATTTGGTCACTCAATTCAGCGTTTCGAGCAGTGTGTTTCGCACTGTAATCATTAAAATGATATAGTTTTATATATTGTCATTCTAATCCATCTGTAACCATTTTGCCTGAATCTTCAATTTGATTTTTTTTCTCTCAAAATACGTTCATTCATGCACGTTACTTATCCACTTTGCTATTCCTAGGAAATGCCCCCCAAAGTGGTTATTTATATTATATTTCCTTTAGGTATCCATGACATAGTAGCCATTCCGACATCGTGGGCTAGCTACTTGAATATTTTAGTGATGGGTTATTTTCTCCACCGCTATTACCGTTCTCTTCTATAGATAAAGGATGAGTGTGTGGACGTGCGTGCATGCGCGCGTGTGCGTGCGCGTGTGTGCGTGCGTGTGTGTGTGTGTTTAAGTTCCCCATCTGAAAAACATGACGCAGTTTCCAACCTGGGTATCATTTGAGTCAGTTTGTAGGCAAAGACAGGGGGCTGATCATTCTCGCTAGACCAACTTTCATCTCACTAATCACACGAATCAGTTTGTTAACTTTTAACTAAAAATGTACTGGACAGCATATTACCCACTGTTGGTTCAAAATTGGCAATTCTTTCCCACTAATCTATGAAGAGTGTCCTCAAAATTATGCATATAAACAAGGATAACAAGGATACGCGACAGCCTATCAATGTTCACCTTTTCCGGTTATCTCCCAAAATATGACAGATATTTATATAATACCTTGCTTCATTTCATCGACAGAAGATGGAGTTACATAATTTTTATAGACATTAACATAGGTGTTAAAGCTTTGTTTTCGAATTTGACGCACGGATAACTGAATTATATTTAATAAACCAATTTTGGACTAAACACATAATGAAAACTGGAAAAATGCGACTGCGTTTCCAGTATACCTCCGCCTTAATTCATTAACGATCATGCCTTGGATTATTCGTGAATAATCAGGAAGAGAACAAAAAAAGCCTATAATCAAATTACAATTGATCTCTACGACCTATGGTATAATGCATACTAACACTACATTGGAATTTCATAGCTCAAATTGTCCTTAAGATGGGGCTTATTAAAACCCTGAAATTTCATGTAAATTGACCTCTTTGTTATTTGGCATTTACCTACTATGCCTCCTATCCTTATATACCTCAAAATCGGATCAGCTTCCCATGGTGATACATACTATCACCATGTTGAAAACTCATACCGGCCTTTAATTTCAAAACCAGATCTCAGTGACATTTGACCTTTTGACCTCCTTTCCCAAAAATATAATCAGATCGCCTTCCTATGGTGATACATACTATCAACAAGATTGGAGTTCATACCAGGGAGAGTGTAAGAGATGGAGATACCGTCCAAGAGGCCCCTTAGAAGCCATCCGTTTCAACCCGCGTCCTTTGTTTCCCTACCGTAATCCCCTTAATCCCCCTCCGAGACCGCAGTAGCACGAAGCCTCCATTTCCACCCACATTTTCCGAAATTTTCGGAAAATGTTATTAATTTGATTAGAAAATCATGATAATGAGAACCTTACATAATAATAATAATTTTTAAAGTCGACTCCAAATTTTATTAAGTTAAACCGAAAATGGAAATTCTTTTTGCCCAATTGATCGTGAGCCCGGCAGCCACTGAGCAGCGCCAGATCGACATTGCTCTATCCCCTTATTGTTGAACGCCAAATAAGGTAGCAGCAACTCCCATCTTTTAACGTCTTTTGGTATGACGCGGCCGGGGTTCGAACCCACGACCTCCCGGTTGTGAGGCGGACGCTCTACTGACTGAGCCAACACACCGGTACGGTACATTCGCTCTAACTCACGATTTCCTTGGCCGATTTTGCTGGTTCAAATGGTTATATTCAGTAGAAATATCCGAGCACGAAAAGGGCATTTGATAACCATTAGAAAGTTGCATTGGTCATATGTTGTGGATTCTGTATTTTAAATTTTATAGCTAAGTATGTACATCTTCACTGAACATGACGTCATTTTTGCGATGCTATGGATGACTTCTAAGCTTTTTTTACGACCGAGTGAATAGAGAACTTATGGAAGCAGACGGCGTTGCGTAACATTTCGTAATTTTGGAATGCCAGCGGGGATCATTTGTTTTGATAAGGGCAGCTTTCGACAGCTAGATTTGATGGCTGGAGAGGGTTACATTTCTTGTTGTTAGGCCAAGATAATCCTGAATATATTTCCCTCGGGAAACTCTTTCGAGACGGTATCTCCATCTCTTACACTCTCCCTGTTCATACCTCAAGTGGTTCTTGAGATATTGCGATAACGAGAAAGAGGGACGGAAGGAGGGACAACCCGAAAACATGATACTCCCGATACACCTTCGGTGAGCGGAGGCATAAACATATATAGTAGCCCCCTGGTGGCTTTTTCTTTTATATGCATAACAGATTTCAGAAGTTGGACTCGAAGTTTCCCAATATATACATGCTGATAACAAAGCAATTTTATTTCTGTTATTTTTACAGTCACCGAGTTGCCAGTGGACTGTCCGGACTTGAATCGCACAGTAGACACTGATCAAGACCGGGCGACGTATACATTTACCCCAGATTTCGGTGCAGATGACGTCGTACTAGTGAACTCTTTTTATACAGATATCATGGAGGTGATGTCTCGGTTAATCTTACTCTAGGAGGTTCCCCAGTTGGGAGCAGTGTGTCCCTAGGAACCCATGATGTGGTTGCACTCATCTATGACGACGAATTAAATAAGACATGCACAGGAACATACAACATTCAAGGTAATATAAGTCATATGACTCACAGATGATCCGACTGGAGGTTCTCCAGTGTGTCCATAGGAACCCATAATGTGGTTTGCACTCTATGTAACATTTGATAATGACAGAGAAGGGGATTATATAAACTGGTGCAAACCAACATCATTAGAGCTCGTTACACACGAGGCGTCAATTTTATTGGTTGTGTTATCAAAATGTGTAATTTAAATGCTCAAGTAATTAAAAAAGCAATGTTTGCATGCCCGTTACTTTGTGCACGATGTCACGTTCACGAACACGTCAAAGGCCGCACCAGTCGCCGTGGTTGCGTCAGCAAATAATGACAGCTTATGTGCAATGGGCATTAGTGTGTCCAGGAGGATACGTTTGATAAGTTTTCAACCGTCGTAAATCAGTTATAATATGTTAAAGTATTTATTTTACCAAAATTGGGTAATTATTTTTCTCTCATTTTTGTCATTTAAAGATCGTTGTTATATAGGCCCTGATATGGCAGCAGTGCCCAATAAACGTATACATTGCACATGAACATTTTGTGCCAAGCTCCTAAATTGATTTTACTTCTTGCTACAAACCGAATGTTAAGAATTCAGATTGATGTCATTTACACAAACATTAGGTAAAATTTTTTTTAATATACATGTATAATGTATAGAGGCAGAGTGGCCATCTCCAGTCAAATATCACTAGACGAACAAGGGTATTTAGTAGACATGCATGTAAAATAAAAGCTCATGATCGAAAGAAAGTGAAACGTGTCATATGTTTTACTTAAAAATACATATGTGACCACAATCATAAATTTGAAATTGAATCTTTGCACCCCCAAACAAACGAAACCAAAATCATACAAACTGGGCGCTTCAATGATACATAGGCGATTGAAGCAATGCCACTTCCGGCTTCACACAACGCCGTATATTATCAAGACAATTATCATCAATTTTCATGATTTATTTTCCATAAAATGAGTGTAATTAGGCCAGACAGTAACTCGGATCTGCATTATTCATCGTCTGAATCCAGTAACGATGATATCGAGGGTATCGACAGGCAAGTTTTCTGAATTTCTGAATCAAAAAGAGGTGCTTTCATGTCTTTTTTTTCGTGAGTGGGTAGATTCCACCGACGTAATGTATCATCGCGAATTACGAACTTGCTTACCAGACTAAACGAAACGAAACTTCCCCCGCTGCTCAAATACCCCAGGGCATTGTTCAATTACACTAGCAGTGCCTTTTTATTCATTGAAAGTGCCTTTTTCATATCTGATAAGTGCCCTTTTTTACCAATGTTTCCCATTGTCCCATTTCAAAATGTGTCCTAATGTCCCGAAAAGAAATTTATACCTAGCTTCAGGTATATAAGAGGTAGGGTACAAGAGCTGTTTACCCCCCCCCCCACACACACACACACACACTTTAATAAATGAAGCATCTACCACCTAGCTTCCGATGCTTACTCTAGATACTTAGGCTTTATCTGTCAATATTCAAGGGAACGTGGCGACCAAGCTAAAATCAAATCAAATTCAATTAACATTTAATTTCTTCACAAAATAAAAATGAACATCATGAAAACATATTTACAATGTAGGAAGGAGGCGAAATTACCGTCAAGCCCAGTGATTATGGTGGGGTCGCAATAACAAAACAGAAATATATTACATATACATTACATAATGATTATTATTTACATAAAGTACCTACAAAATGAAGAAATAGAAGAGAAGGACACAAATAAAAATTAAACAGACAACACTGAAAATATATGTCGATCGGTGGCTAGCGTTTTGCTGCGCTGCACTGGTTGAGAGATGTGAACCCGCAAGCGGAAAAAATGGACCTGCCGCGGATTGCCGGTAGGGGCGCTGTTAATAGTGAATCCACTCTATTCGTTGACCGGAGTAATCCTACATTATTTTAGTGAACGCGTAGAGACATTGCGGGTATGTTAGGGGCTACATGTGTCCAGAATATAATTGCCAATAGTGTGTAAGATATTCAGTGTTATAGGAGCACACGAATATTTCGTTCAGTTTTGTTCATTAGTAAGCAATTAATTATATTACATATACTGTAGCTGTAAAGTATGTGAAATATTATTCTCTCTATACGGCACGCGAAGGCTTTTTTTAATTACATCAAATGCCATTGTATTTAAGGAAACAAACTGTTCCTGTGATACATAGTTTATTGCTGACAAAGTCTGTTCTGTTCCACCTCTTCCACTTCCAGGTCCGTGTGCGGTGGACATGGATCCACCAAATGTGACATGTTCAAATGTGACGCTTAGTCAGCCGGGAAATTTCTTGTTCGGACTGACACCGGGTATAGATTACACCAACATGGATGTTAACCATGACCCAAGTGGGGTCACGTTCAACATCACAGTGGGTTTCACCGGCTCGACCCTGTTCCTCCAGGACACACACCTGTAACAATGTTCGCAGAAGATGTTTGTGATAATTTAGCTACTTGCCTCTTCTATGTAGAGAACACACGTAAGTATGAACATTTAATGCTAGTTCCCGACCGCTTTTATTTGTAAGTTGGATCAAACACGTTGATCTAATTCAGCATAGACACTATGAATACCTGTATTATCAATCCAAATCAAAGCCTCAATTTGGTCACTCAATTCAGCGTTTCGAGCAGTGTGTTTCGCACTGTAATCATTAAAATGATATAGTTTTATATATTGTCATTCTAATCCATCTGTAACCATTTTGCCTGAATCTTCAATTTGATTTTTTCTCTCAAAATACGTTCATTCATGCACGTTACTTATCCACTTTGCTATTCCTAGGAAATGCCCCCCAAAGTGGTTATTTATATTATATTTCCTTTAGGTATCCATGACATAGTAGCCATTCCGACATCGTGGGCTAGCTACTTGAATATTTTAGTGATGGGTTATTTTCTCCACCGCTATTACCGTTCTCTTCTATAGATAAAGGATGAGTGTGTGGACGTGCGTGCATGCGCGCGTGTGCGTGCGCGTGTGTGCGTGCGTGTGTGTGTGTTTAAGTTCCCCATCTGAAAAAAACATGACGCAGTTTCAAACCTGGGTATCATTTGAGTCAGTTTGTAGGCAAAGACAGGGGGCTGATCATTCTCGCTAGACCAACTTTCATCTCACTAATCACACGAATCAGTTTGTTAACTTTTAACTAAAAATGTACTGGACAGCATATTACCCACTGTTGGTTCAAAATTGGCAATTCTTTCCCACTAATCTATGAAGAGTGTCCTCAAAATTATGCATATAAACAAGGATAACAAGGATACGCGACAGCCTATCAATGTTCACCTTTTCCGGTTATCTCCCAAAATATGACAGATATTTATATAATACCTTGCTTCATTTCATCGACAGAAGATGGAGTTACATAATTTTTTTTTTTTTTTTTTTTTTTCCATCATTTATTAATTGAATAATTAATACTGACATAATTATATTGATTACAAAGAAAAACACATGAATTATATATCACAAAAAATAATTATACTTTTTTAACATAGTTAACATTTTTTTCCAGAGGTGAAACTTTTCAACATTTGCCCTCCATAAGATTTCCTTTACATAAATGTCGAATATGTTTATAAAATTACGTTTTCTTTTTTGTGTATATAAAACATAAGAAGCTAAATTAATTAATAGGTTTTTAAAAACTACATATTTTGAATTTATATAATCACATTGCTTGCCTACAATTATATCACTGTAATCAATTTGTTCATTATCAAACAATACTTCTGTTTTTCTGAGAAAAATTAAGACCTTGTTCCAAAATATTTTTGAGTAAACACAATCATAAAATAAATGATAATAATTTTCTGTGCATTTGCACTTCAAACAATAATCATGATCAGATTTTTTGAAACGATATAGATATTCTTCACATGCTAGTAACTTATAGAGTAGTTTGAAATTAAACTGTTTTAATCGTATTTCTTTGACGTATGTCAAATTAATTTTCAAATATTTGTCCAGGATAACTTTTTCCAAAAAAATATTCCCAATAAATTTGAACATTTGGATTTATAAAAGTTCTATCAACTAATACCTTATATATAACTTGTGACATCTTTTTTTTTGTAACTGATATATTGTGACATACTTTTGGTGTCAATTCAAAATAATGAAGACGTGTATTTTCATATGAACAAAAGCCACTTTCACATTTTAATTTTCTTTTCCAGTCACGAGGTATACAACTCCAAAGCAATTTAACCTCACATAAATAATTGTTTTTAATACAAAGTAATTCTTTTGCCCGATTTATATCCACATCCCCTTTGGCGTCTGTGATGTCCCCAATAAATAATATTCCAGATTTTAGCCAATGTTTCCACCATAAACATAATTTTTGTCTTTTATATATGTGTTTCCCCATAACAGCTGCATTCTAATATTAGTGATCTCATTACATGATTTATTTACACATTGACATTTTTTCCATGCCGAAATACATTGTTGATAAAATAAAGGTATATCTTTTAGAACTTTTAAATCTTCGTATTTTAAGAAACTCATCTTGAGAACTAAAAAGTTGGGGCCAAGATAGTTTAAATAATAATATGGGAGAATCTTCCATCTAAAATTATGATCTTTATTTTCCATAATCTTAAAAAGCCAGTTTACTTTTAAAGCAAAGCTTTGCAAAACAAAATCTGGCATATTCAAACCTCCTTTATCAGTTGACCCGATTATAGTTTTTCTCTTTACTCTATCTAAACCATCCCATACAAAATTGTAAATTAGTTTTTCAATTTGTTTATTTATCAAATCGATATTTGGAAAAACTGACATAATATAAGTAATATTTGACAATACAAGTGATTTCAATACAGTTATTTTACCAAAGTATGTCAACTTTCTACATTTCCACTGTTTAATTTGGTTTTCAATTTGTTCTACCTTTTCCTTCCATGTTTTTCATAAGCTAGTTTCATGTTCTTACTAAAATAAACCCCGAGTGTTTTTATAAACTGATTAGACCATGTGATTTCTTTATATCGTTCTACATTAAATTCACCAAAATGAAAACCTTTTGATTTTGATACATTTAAAGTAGGTCCTGCTACACAACCAAAAGTTTTTATTTTACGCATGGCATTTTTCAAAGAAATTTCGTTCGCAACGAAAATTGTTGTGTCATCTGCTAACAAGCTAATTTTCACTTGAGTGCCAGGCATATCTCCTGATCCCGGTAATTGAACACCTTGAATAGCTTGATCTGATCTAATATCAATTGCTAATATTTCAATGACAACTAGGAACAATAGAGCGGACACTGGGCAACCTTGCCGAAGACCTCTTTGCAGAGAAAAAATAATGATTGCCAATTATTATTAACAATACAACTTTGAACATTTGTATAAAGAGTTTTTATATATCCAATAAATATACTACCAAAATTAAATTTTTCTAAACTTTTATAAAGAAAATCCCAACTTATTTGATCGAAAGCCTTTTCTAGATCCAAAAAGATAACAGCTCCGGATTTCTCTTTTTCTTCAAAATAACATATTACATCATCGATCAAACGAATATTGTTCCCAATAAAACGTCCTTTAAGATATGCATTTTGATCTGAATCAATACAAACATTTAACACTTTTTTCAACCTTCCTGCTAAAGCAGATGCTAATATTTTATAATCAGTATTTAGGAGACTTATCGGCCTCCAATTTGAAATGTTTTCTTTTCGCCTTTCTTATGTAGAAGGGTTATGACAGCTCTAGTTTGTGAAATGGGTAAATTTCCTACTAACAATGATTTTTTGAATAACTTTAACATAATATATTTCAGCTTATTCCAAAAACATTGGTAAAACTCAAAAGTCAAACCATCTGAGCCTGGACTTTTTCCTTTTTTAGTCCCATTTAGGGCGTCATTACATTCTGTAAGTGTTATTTCTGAATCACAGTATCTCTTTTGCTTTTCACTTAATACATTATCAACCTTGATGTTCTTAAGATAATCATTTACTTCATTCTCTTTTCCTCTAGCCGAATACAAACGAGAAAAATATTCAACTTCAGCTACAATTATATCTTTCATATTTCTGTATATTATTCCATTAACATTTACTTTAAACATATTCTTTAACTTAAAGTTTCTTTTTTCTAAGCCTAAAAATATTTATTATTTCGCTCACCATCTTCATACCACTTGATTTTGGACCGTATTTGTGCACCATGTATTTCATATTCATAAAATTCTGACAATTGTCTTCTAACATGAGACAATTCGTTATCTTGATCTTCATTTAATATACCAAGACTTGATAAATGATTTAATCTATCTTGTAAGAAAAACTGTAAACCTTTTCTTACCCTTGCCTTATTAATACAATAGTTAATAGACATGTGTCTTATTTTCTGTTTGAAAATGTCCCACAAAACCGATATATTCTCTTTTTTTAATTGTAATTTGTCTTCTAAGTCATTAATAATTTTTTATAGACATTAACATAGTTGTTAAAGCTTTGTTTTCGAATTTGACGCACGGATAACTGAATTATATTTAATAAACCAATTTTTGGACTAAACACATAATGAAAACTGGAAAAATGCGACTGCGTTTCCAGTATACCTCCGCCTTAATTCATTAACGATCATGCCTTGGATTATTCGTGAATAATCAGGAAGAGAACAAAAAAAGCCTATAATCAAATTACAATTGATCTCTACGACCTATGGTATAATGCATACTAACACTACATTGGAATTTCATAGCTCAAATTGTCCTTAAAGGTGAAATTCTAGGATAATCCCAAATATTGAGATAATCACATCAATAGAAAGCTTTTAACCCCCAGAATAACACTAAATGGCATTCAACCGACAAAAAAAATTCAGAATAGTAAATTTATGCGAGTAAACTCCACCAAAATCTCGAAGTCGGAAACCCGGAAATGCACGGAATTGCCGGGTCCTCTATTCTTGACGTCACGACCGGGGATCATGGGCTGAGTGAGTGAATGCCAATGATATGCCCACGTAAATGCTATCCTGTTAGAGCTTAGAATTTTTCTTGTTAACGAGTTTATGTGATAGATTTTCTGTTTTTATTTGAATGAAGAATAACTAAGCAACGTTTTCCAGTCGCTGATTTCTTTTTATATCCTCACATTATCCTTTTTGGTAGAGTTTTAAGACGGGTTTACTGCTTGGAAAATAAGGTTAAATCATATGCAGGTATGAATAGGTGGGTGTACATATACATTATCTTGTCATCAGATATGGTACAGGAACAGTTTTGTGAAACGAATTGGCCTAGAACTGTGAATGTAATTATCATGGATGTGTTTGACTGCCTCAAAAAAGGATACAGAACCAGTTAAATATTTGTTTTAAATATATATATATCACACTTGAACAAGATCAAGCTTCCTCTATTTAGCGGACGACGTCTATGAACGATATTCATCCGCAATTAAGTGATACGGCTCTTGCACGAACGTTCGTGAAGCGAGCGGAATCGGCAGGTAAGACCAGGCCGCTGCTCTAGGCGGCTTGTTGAACGTACATCGCCGAAATTGAGCTCCGTGTTGAAATGCTTGCAGCCGTATTTTAAACTGTTACTGTCAATGGATGACGTCATCTTCCTCCATGCGCAGTAACAGTTTAAAATACGGCTGCAAGAATTTTAACATGGCCTGGAGCTCAATTTCGGCGATGAAAATCCGGAAAAAGATCGTTCTCGTCAAACTCTCCAGCCATTATCAATTGATATAATTATATAATATGTACCGTACGTGAATCGAAAGTGTATATGTATCCGGAAATGTATAAAGCGAGCTAGACCGAACGCGAGAAAGACTCGAACGAAGCCAAACGACCGGATCTACTTTACCGAGCACACGAAAACAATCTCACCAAATTCAACACACTCAAACAAAATTACATGGTGAAAATATCGACTAATAGCGCATCGTTGGCTTGTTAATGTCATAATTCTGAAAAGGGGAATTGATATTAGTACTATGAAATATTAGGGGAAGGTGAAGAATTCTACATAGAGTTATGAAACTAAACTTTGAAACTAAATAGCAGAAATTCGTATCTCTCTGCCCATGTTTTTCTATGGAACATCCGGGTACGTGAATATACTCGTCCCGGGCGTGACGTCACAAATAGTGGACCAGCTCCGTGACTGACTTTCTAGGCAAAGAGAGGAGGCTATTTTCGACATTTCAATTGAGGATATCCAGTAGCTAGAAGATTTTTGTGATATGCAATGAAAATGAACAACTTCGAAATAGCATAGGCTTGCCGTAGGTACCAAATTAATGGACATTTATTGTCCTAGAATATGAGCTTTAAGATGGGGCTTATTAAAACCCTGAAATTTCATGTAAATTGACCTCTTTGTTATTTGGCATTTACCTACTATGCCTCCTATCCTTATATACCTCAAAATCGGATCAGCTTCCCATGGTGATACATACTATCACCATGTTGAAAACTCATACCGGCCTTTAATTTCAAAACCAGATCTCAGTGACATTTGACCTTTTGACCTCCTTTCCCAAAAATATAATCAGATCGCCTTCCTATGGTGATACATACTATCAACAAGATATTGGAGTTCATACCAGGGAGAGTGTAAGAGATGGAGATACCGTCCAAGAGGCCCCTTAGAAGCCATCCGTTTCAACCCGCGTCCTTTGTTTCCCCTACCGTAATCCCCTTAATCCCCGTCCGAGACCGCAGTAGCACGAAGCCTCCCTTTCCACCCACATTTTCCGAAATTTTCGGAAAATGTTATTAATTTGATTAGAAAATCATGATAATGAGAACCTTACATAATAATAATAATTTTTTAAAGTCGACTCCAAATTTTATTAAGTTAAACCGAAAATGGAAATTCTTTTGCCCAATTGATCGTGAGCCCGGCAGCCACTGAGCAGCGCCAGATCGACATTGCTCTATCCCCTTATTGTTGAACGCCAAAATAAGGTAGCAGCAACTCCCATCTTTAACGTCTTTTGGTATGACGCGGCCGGGGTTCGAACCCACGACCTCCCGGTTGTGAGGCGGACGCTCTACTGACTGAGCCAACACACCGGTACGGTACATTCGCTCTAACTCACGATTTCCTTGGCCGATTTTGCTGGTTCAAATGGTTATATTCAGTAGAAATATCCGAGCACGAAAAGGGCATTTGATAACCATTAGAAAGTTGCATTGGTCATATGTTGTGGATTCTGTATTTTAAATTTTATAGCTAAGTATGTACATCTTCACTGAACATGACGTCATTTTTGCGATGCTATGGATGACTTCTAAGCTTTTTTTACGACCGAGTGAATAGAGAACTTATGGAAGCAGACGGCGTTGCGTAACATTTCGTAATTTTTGGAATGCCAGCGGGGATCATTTGTTTTGATAAGGGCAGCTTTCGACAGCTAGATTTGATGGCTGGAGAGGGTTACATTTCTTGTTGTTAGGCCAAGATAATCCTGAATATATTTCCCTCGGGAAACTCTTTCGAGACGGTATCTCCATCTCTTACACTCTCCCTGTTCATACCTCAAGTGGTTCTTGAGATATTGCGATAACGAGAAAGAGGGACGGAAGGAGGGACAACCCGAAAACATGATACTCCCGATACACCTTCGGTGAGCGGAGGCATAAACATATATAGTAGCCCCCTGGTGGCTTTTTCTTTTATATGCATAACAGATTTCAGAAGTTGGACTCGAAGTTTCCCAATATATACATGCTGATAACAAAGCAATTTTATTTCTGTTATTTTTACAGTCACCGAGTTGCCAGTGGACTGTCCGGACTTGAATCGCACAGTAGACACTGATCAAGACCGGGCGACGTATACATTTACCCCAGATTTCGGTGCAGATGACGTCGTACTAGTGAACTCTTTTTATACAGATATCATGGAGGTGATGTCTCGGTTAATCTTACTCTAGGAGGTTCCCCAGTTGGGAGCAGTGTGTCCCTAGGAACCCATGATGTGGTTGCACTCATCTATGACGACGAATTAAATAAGACATGCACAGGAACATACAACATTCAAGGTAATATAAGTCATATGACTCACAGATGATCCGACTGGAGGTTCTCCAGTGTGTCCATAGGAACCCATAATGTGGTTTGCACTCTATGTAACATTTGATAATGACAGAGAAGGGGATTATATAAACTGGTGCAAACCAACATCATTAGAGCTCGTTACACACGAGGCGTCAATTTTATTGGTTGTGTTATCAAAATGTGTAATTTAAATGCTCAAGTAATTAAAAAAGCAATGTTTGCATGCCCGTTACTTTGTGCACGATGTCACGTTCACGAACACGTCAAAGGCCGCACCAGTCGCCGTGGTTGCGTCAGCAAATAATGACAGCTTATGTGCAATGGGCATTAGTGTGTCCAGGAGGATACGTTTGATAAGTTTTCAACCGTCGTAAATCAGTTATAATATGTTAAAGTATTTATTTTACAAAATTCGGTAATTATTTTTCTCTCATTTCTGTCATTTAAAGATCGTTGTTATATAGGCCCTGATATGGATCCTCCGAACGTGACGTGTTATTTTCATTGTTGAACAAGAATATCTAACTTATGCACATGCTCATTAACATTTGAATGGCTACTTTATTTTTACTCTATTTTTGCAATTTTCTTAATCAGACCTTCTAACTGTTAAATTAATCTGCCCACCTAAGCATGAAAGTTCAAACAAAATCTAGATTTTCTTAATCTCTGATGTAAGAAATTAATTGTTGTTTTTCTCCTATGTACATCATTATATGTTATTGACGGATTATATTAAAATTTTGAACAATAAGGACAGTCCACTTTTCTGTGTGTATATGAGGTGATTTCAATCATATAATTATGACAACTTATGTATTTCACTCGTTAAAAAAGCGGATAATGATTGTTTTCATCGGTAACGGCTTTCGTTTATCATGAGTTCATACGATAACATTTGATTTGACCTTCGAATGGCAAAATATGGAAATATGTTCATCAAATGTAATGATTTGGGGGAAAATTGGCGAAATGAGTGCTTGGTATTATTACAGGTTGAATAAATCACATTGATTAAAATAGGTTAATTAATTCCACTCGCACATAAACGTGATGCAAAAGAAAACAAAATAGGATTACTTAAGAAATCAAAAAATAATGCAAAAACATTCATGTTTGTCATGATATATATATATATATATATATAAATACAAACATATATACAAATACAAATATATATACAAATATCACTAGACGAACAAGGGTATTTAGTAGACATGCATGTAAAATAAAAGCTCATGATCGAAAGAAAGTGAAACGTGTCATATGTTTTACTTAAAAATACATATGTGACCACAATCATAAATTTGAAATTGAATCTTTGCAACCCCAAACAAACGAAACCAAAATCATACAAACTGGGCGCTTCAATGATACATAGGCGATTGAAGCAATGCCACTTCCGGCTTCACACAACGCCGTATATTATCAAGACAATTATCATCAATTTTAATGATTTATTTTCCATAAAATGAGTGTAATTAGGCCAGACAGTAACTCGGATCTGCATTATTCATCGTCTGAATCCAGTAACGATGATATCGAGGGTATCGACAGGCAAGTTTTCTGAATTTCTGAATCAAAAGAGGTGCTTTCATGTCTTTTTTTTCGTGAGTGGGTAGATTCCACCGACGTAATGTATCATCGCGAATTACGAACTTGCTTACCAGACTAAACGAAACGAAACTTCCCCCGCGGCTCAAATACCCCAGGGCAATGTTCAATTACACTAGCAGTGCCTTTTTATTCATTGAAAGTGCCTTTTTCATATCTGATAAGTGCCCTTTTTTAACAATGTTTCCCATTGTCCCATTTCAAAATGTGTCCTAATGTCCCGAAAAGAAATTTATACCTAGCTTCAGGTATATAAGAGGTAGGGTACAAGAGCTGTTTACCCCCCACACACACACACACACACTTTAATAAATGAAGCATCTACCACCTAGCTTCCGATGCTTACTCTAGATACTTAGGCTTTATCTGTCAATATTCAAGGGAACGTGGCGACCAAGCTAAAATCAAATCAAATTCAATTAACATTTAATTTCTTCACAAAATAAAAATGAACATCATGAAAAACATATTTACAATGTAGGAAGGAGGCGAAATTACCGTCAAGCCCAGTGATTATGGTGGGGTCGCAATAACAAAACAGAAATATATATTACATATACATTACATAATGATTATTATTTACATAAAGTACCTACAAAATGAAGAAATAGAAGAGAAGGACACAAATAAAAAATTAAACAGACAACACTGAAAATATATGTCGATCGGTGGCTAGCGTTTTGCTGCGCTGCACTGGTTGAGAGATGTGAACCCGCAAGCGGAAAA
Organism: Mesocentrotus franciscanus; assembly: GCA_037976565.1. NCBI lineage: Eukaryota > Metazoa > Echinodermata > Echinoidea > Camarodonta > Strongylocentrotidae > Mesocentrotus > Mesocentrotus franciscanus. The sequence goes on from CP137668.1 coordinate 13,848,357, forward strand.
AATGGACCTGCCGCGGATTGCCGGTAGGGGCGCTGTTAATAGTGAATCCACTCTATTCGTTGACCGGAGTAATCCTACATTATTTTAGTGAACGCGTAGAGACATTGCGGGTATGTTAGGTGCTACATGTGTCCAGAATATAATTGCCAATAGTGTGTAAGATATTCAGTGTTATAGGAGCACACGAATATTTCGTTCAGTTTTGTTCATTAGTAAGCAATTAATTATATTACATATACTGTAGCTGTAAAGTATGTGAAATATTATTCTCTCTATACGGCACGCGAAGGCTTTTTTTAATTACATCAAATGCCATTGTATTTAAGGAAACAAACTGTTCCTGTGATACATAGTTTATTGCTGACAAAGTCTGTTCTGTTCCACCTCTTCCAGTTCCAGGTCCGTGTGCGGTGGACATGGATCCACCAAATGTGACATGTTCAAATGTGACGCTTAGTCAGCCGGGAAATTTCTTGTTCGGACTGACACCGGGTATAGATTACACCAACATGGATGTTAACCATGACCCAAGTGGGGTCACGTTCAACATCACAGTGGGTTTCACCGGCTCGACCCTGTTCCCTCCAGGACACACACCTGTAACAATGTTCGCAGAAGATGTTTGTGATAATTTAGCTACTTGCCTCTTCTATGTAGAGAACACACGTAAGTATGAACATTTAATGCTAGTTCCCGACCGCTTTTATTTGTAAGTTGGATCAAACACGTTGATCTAATTCAGCATAGACACTATGAATACCTGTATTATCAATCCAAATCAAAGCCTCAATTTGGTCACTCAATTCAGCGTTTCGAGCAGTGTGTTTCGCACTGTAATCATTAAAATGATATAGTTTTATATATTGTCATTCTAATCCATCTGTAACCATTTTGCCTGAATCTTCAATTTGATTTTTTCTCTCAAAATACGTTCATTCATGCACGTTACTAATCCACTTTGCTATTCCTAGGAAATGCCCCCCAAAGTGGTTATTTATATTATATTTCCTTTAGGTATCCATGACATAGTAGCCATTCCGACATCGTGGGCTAGCTACTTGAATATTTTAGTGATGGGTTATTTTCTCCACCGCTATTACCGTTCTCTTCTATAGATAAAGGATGAGTGTGTGGACGTGCGTGCATGCGCGCGTGTGCGTGCGCGTGTGTGCGTGCGTGTGTGTGTGTTTAAGTTCCCCATCTGAAAAACATGACGCAGTTTCCAACCTGGGTATCATTTGAGTCAGTTTGTAGGCAAAGACAGGGGGCTGATCATTCTCGCTAGACCAACTTTCATCTCACTAATCACACGAATCAGTTTGTTAACTTTTAACTAAAAATGTACTGGACAGCATATTACCCACTGTTGGTTCAAAATTGGCAATTCTTTCCCACTAATCTATGAAGAGTGTCCTCAAAATTATGCATATAAACAAGGATAACAAGGATACGCGACAGCCTATCAATGTTCACCTTTTCCGGTTATCTCCCAAAATATGACAGATATTTATATAATACCTTGCTTCATTTCATCGACAGAAGATGGAGTTACATAATTTTTATAGACATTAACATAGGTGTTAAAGCTTTGTTTTCGAATTTGACGCACGGATAACTGAATTATATTTAATAAACCAATTTTGGACTAAACACATAATGAAAACTGGAAAAATGCGACTGCGTTTCCAGTATACCTCCGCCTTAATTCATTAACGATCATGCCTTGGATTATTCGTGAATAATCAGGAAGAGAACAAAAAAAGCCTATAATCAAATTACAATTGATCTCTACGACCTATGGTATAATGCATACTAACACTACATTGGAATTTCATAGCTCAAATTGTCCTTAAGATGGGGCTTATTAAAACCCTGAAATTTCATGTAAATTGACCTCTTTGTTATTTGGCATTTACCTACTATGCCTCCTATCCTTATATACCTCAAAATCGGATCAGCTTCCCATGGTGATACATACTATCACCATGTTGAAAACTCATACCGGCCTTTAATTTCAAAACCAGATCTCAGTGACATTTGACCTTTTGACCTCCTTTCCCAAAAATATAATCAGATCGCCTTCCTATGGTGATACATACTATCAACAAGATTGGAGTTCATACCAGGGAGAGTGTAAGAGATGGAGATACCGTCCAAGAGGCCCCTTAGAAGCCATCCGTTTCAACCCGCGTCCTTTGTTTCCCTACCGTAATCCCCTTAATCCCCCTCCGAGACCGCAGTAGCACGAAGCCTCCCTTTCCACCCACATTTTCCGAAATTTTCGGAAAATGTTATTAATTTGATTAGAAAATCATGATAATGAGAACCTTACATAATAATAATAATTTTTAAAGTCGACTCCAAATTTTATTAAGTTAAACCGAAAATGGAAATTCTTTTTGCCCAATTGATCGTGAGCCCGGCAGCCACTGAGCAGCGCCAGATCGACATTGCTCTATCCCCTTATTGTTGAACGCCAAATAAGGTAGCAGCAACTCCCATCTTTAACGTCTTTTGGTATGACGCGGCCGGGGTTCGAACCCACGACCTCCCGGTTGTGAGGCGGACGCTCTACTGACTGAGCCAACACACCGGTACGGTACATTCGCTCTAACTCACGATTTCCTTGGCCGATTTTGCTGGTTCAAATGGTTATATTCAGTAGAAATATCCGAGCACGAAAAGGGCATTTGATAACCATTAGAAAGTTGCATTGGTCATATGTTGTGGATTCTGTATTTTAAATTTTATAGCTAAGTATGTACATCTTCACTGAACATGACGTCATTTTTGCGATGCTATGGATGACTTCTAAGCTTTTTTTACGAACGAGTGAATAGAGAACTTATGGAAGCAGACGGCGTTGCGTAACATTTCGTAATTTTTGGAATGCCAGCGGGGATCATTTGTTTTGATAAGGGCAGCTTTCGACAGCTAGATTTGATGGCTGGAGAGGGTTACATTTCTTGTTGTTAGGCCAAGATAATCCTGAATATATTTCCCTCGGGAAACTCTTTCGAGACGGTATCTCCATCTCTTACACTCTCCCTGTTCATACCTCAAGTGGTTCTTGAGATATTGCGATAACGAGAAAGAGGGACGGAAGGAGGGACAACCCGAAAACATGATACTCCCGATACACCTTCGGTGAGCGGAGGCATAAACATATATAGTAGCCCCCTGGTGGCTTTTTCTTTTATATGCATAACAGATTTCAGAAGTTGGACTCGAAGTTTCCCAATATATACATGCTGATAACAAAGCAATTTTATTTCTGTTATTTTTACAGTCACCGAGTTGCCAGTGGACTGTCCGGACTTGAATCGCACAGTAGACACTGATCAAGACCGGGCGACGTATACATTTACCCCAGATTTCGGTGCAGATGACGTCGTACTAGTGAACTCTTTTTATACAGATATCATGGAGGTGATGTCTCGGTTAATCTTACTCTAGGAGGTTCCCCAGTTGGGAGCAGTGTGTCCCTAGGAACCCATGATGTGGTTGCACTCATCTATGACGACGAATTAAATAAGACATGCACAGGAACATACAACATTCAAGGTAATATAAGTCATATGACTCACAGATGATCCGACTGGAGGTTCTCCAGTGTGTCCATAGGAACCCATAATGTGGTTTGCACTCTATGTAACATTTGATAATGACAGAGAAGGGGATTATATAAACTGGTGCAAACCAACATCATTAGAGCTCGTTACACACGAGGCGTCAATTTTATTGGTTGTGTTATCAAAATGTGTAATTTAAATGCTCAAGTAATTAAAAAAGCAATGTTTGCATGCCCGTTACTTTGTGCACGATGTCACGTTCACGAACACGTCAAAGGCCGCACCAGTCGCCGTGGTTGCGTCAGCAAATAATGACAGCTTATGTGCAATGGGCATTAGTGTGTCCAGGAGGATACGTTTGATAAGTTTTCAACCGTCGTAAATCAGTTATAATATGTTAAAGTATTTATTTTACAAAATTCGGTAATTATTTTCTCTCATTTCTGTCATTTAAAGATCGTTGTTATATAGGCCCTGATATGGATCCTCCGAACGTGACGTGTTATTTTCATTGTTGAACAAGAATATCTAACTTATGCACATGCTCATTAACATTTGAATGGCTACTTTATTTTTACTCTATTTTTGCAATTTTCTTAATCAGACCTTCTAACTGTTAAATTAATCTGCCCACCTAAGCATGAAAGTTCAAACAAAAATCTAGATTTTCTTAATCTCTGATGTAAGAAATTAATTGTTGTTTTTCTCCTATGTACATCATTATATGTTATTGACGGATTATATTAAAATTTTGAACAATAAGGACAGTCCACTTTTCTGAGTGTATATGAGGTGATTTCAATCATATAATTATGACAACTTATGTATTTCACTCGTTAAAAAAAGCGGATAATGATTGTTTTCATCGGTAACGGCTTTCGTTTATCATGAGTTCATACGATAACATTTGATTTGACCTTCGAATGGCAAAATATGGAAATATGTTCATCAAATGTAATGATTTGGGGGAAAATTGGCGAAATGAGTGCTTGGTATTATTACAGGTTGAATAAATCACATTGATTAAAATTAGTTAATTAATTCCACTCGCACATAAACGTGATGCAAAAGAAAACAAAATAGGATTACTTAAGAAATCAAAATATAATGCAAAAACATTCATGTTTGTCATGATATATATATATATATATATATATATATATCTTCATCATTATAAATTGAAAACGAAACCAAATATGTAAAAGGTTTCTAAAAATGGTACACAATTGTGATTATAACATCCTAACATTACTCGACCATTCTCGATGAAATTTCGTAGCTAATTTTGTAGAAGTTTTTCTAATACTTTTGTAAAATTCACAAGAATGTTATGAGCATTTTTGTAAGACGTAGTATTTTGCAAATTTTGCAAATAGAGTGCTTTGAATAGCAGCAGTGCCCAATAAACGTATACATTGCACATGAACATTTCGTGCCAAGCTCCTAAATTGATTTTACTTCTTGCTACAAACCGAATGTTAAGAATTCAGATTGATGTCATTTACACAAACATTAGGTAATTTTTTTTTTTAATATACATGTATAATGTATAGAGGCAGAGTGGCCATCTCCAGTCAAATATCACTAGACGAACAAGGGTATTTAGTAGACATGCATGTAAAATAAAAGCTCATGATCGAAAGAAAGTGAAACGTGTCATATGTTTTACTTAAAATACATATGTGACCACAATCATAAATTTGAAATTGAATCTTTGCAACCCCAAACAAACGAAACCAAAATCATACAAACTGGGCGCTTCAATGATACATAGGCGATTGAAGCAATGCCACTTCCGGCTTCACACAACGCCGTATATTATCAAGACAATTATCATCAATTTTAATGATTTATTTTCCATAAAATGAGTGTAATTAGGCCAGACAGTAACTCGGATCTGCATTATTCATCGTCTGAATCCAGTAACGATGATATCGAGGGTATCGACAGGCAAGTTTTCTGAATTTCTGAATCAAAAGAGGTGCTTTCATGTCTTTTTTTTCGTGAGTGGGTAGATTCCACCGACGTAATGTATCATCGCGAATTACGAACTTGCTTACCAGACTAAACGAAACGAAACTTCCCCCGCGGCTCAAATACCCCAGGGCAATGTTCAATTACACTAGCAGTGCCTTTTTATTCATTGAAAGTGCCTTTTTCATATCTGATAAGTGCCCTTTTTTAACAATGTTTCCCATTGTCCCATTTCAAAATGTGTCCTAATGTCCCGAAAAGAAATTTATACCTAGCTTCAGGTATATAAGAGGTAGGGTACAAGAGCTGTTTACCCCACACACACACACACACTTTAATAAATGAAGCATCTACCACCTAGCTTCCGATGCTTACTCTAGATACTTAGGCTTTATCTGTCAATATTCAAGGGAACGTGGCGACCAAGCTAAAATCAAATCAAATTCAATTAACATTTAATTTCTTCACAAAATAAAAATGAACATCATGAAAAACATATTTACAATGTAGGAAGGAGGCGAAATTACCGTCAAGCCCAGTGATTATGGTGGGGTCGCAATAACAAAACAGAAATATATATTACATATACATTACATAATGATTATTATTTACATAAAGTACCTACAAAATGAAGAAATAGAAGAGAAGGACACAAATAAAAAATTAAACAGACAACACTGAAAATATATGTCGATCGGTGGCTAGCGTTTTGCTGCGCTGCACTGGTTGAGAGATGTGAACCCGCAAGCGGAAAAAATGGACCTGCCGCGGATTGCCGGTAGGGGCGCTGTTAATAGTGAATCCACTCTATTCGTTGACCGGAGTAATCCTACATTATTTTAGTGAACGCGTAGAGACATTGCGGGTATGTTAGGTGCTACATGTGTCCAGAATATAATTGCCAATAGTGTGTAAGATATTCAGTGTTATAGGAGCACACGAATATTTCGTTCAGTTTTGTTCATTAGTAAGCAATTAATTATATTACATATACTGTAGCTGTAAAGTATGTGAAATATTATTCTCTCTATACGGCACGCGAAGGCTTTTTTTAATTACATCAAATGCCATTGTATTTAAGGGAAACAAACTGTTCCTGTGATACATAGTTTATTGCTGACAAAGTCTGTTCTGTTCCACCTCTTCCAGTTCCAGGTCCGTGTGCGGTGGACATGGATCCACCAAATGTGACATGTTCAAATGTGACGCTTAGTCAGCCGGGAAATTTCTTGTTCGGACTGACACCGGGTATAGATTACACCAACATGGATGTTAACCATGACCCAAGTGGGGTCACGTTCAACATCACAGTGGGTTTCACCGGCTCGACCCTGTTCCCTCCAGGACACACACCTGTAACAATGTTCGCAGAAGATGTTTGTGATAATTTAGCTACTTGCCTCTTCTATGTAGAGAACACACGTAAGTATGAACATTTAATGCTAGTTCCCGACCGCTTTTATTTGTAAGTTGGATCAAACACGTTGATCTAATTCAGCATAGACACTATGAATACCTGTATTATCAATCCAAATCAAAGCCTCAATTTGGTCACTCAATTCAGCGTTTCGAGCAGTGTGTTTCGCACTGTAATCATTAAAATGATATAGTTTTATATATTGTCATTCTAATCCATCTGTAACCATTTTGCCTGAATCTTCAATTTGATTTTTTCTCTCAAAATACGTTCATTCATGCACGTTACTAATCCACTTTGCTATTCCTAGGAAATGCCCCCCAAAGTGGTTATTTATATTATATTTCCTTTAGGTATCCATGACATAGTAGCCATTGCGACATCGTGGGCTAGCTACTTGAATATTTTAGTGATGGGTTATTTTCTCCACCGCTATTACCGTTCTCTTCTATAGATAAAGGATGAGTGTGTGGACGTGCGTGCATGCGCGCGTGTGCGTGCGCGTGTGCGTGCGTGTGTGTGTGTGTTTAAGTGCCCCATCTGAAAAACATGACGCAGTTTCCAACCTGGGTATCATTTGAGTCAGTTTGTAGGCAAAGACAGGGGGCTGATCATTCTCGCTAGACCAACTTTCATCTCACTAATCACACGAATCAGTTTGTTAACTTTTAACTAAAAATGTACTGGACAGCATATTACCCACTGTTGGTTCAAAATTGGCAATTCTTTCCTACTAATCTATGAAGAGTGTCCTCAAAATTATGCATATAAACAAGGATAACAAGGATACGCGACAGCCTATCAATGTTCACCTTTTCCGGTTATCTCCCAAAATATGACAGATATTTATATAATACCTTGCTTCATTTCATCGACAGAAGATGGAGTTACATAATTTTTTATAGACATTAACATAGGTGTTAAAGCTTTGTTTTCGAATTTGACGCACGGATAACTGAATTATATTTAACTCTTTGCCCGCCACGTACACAATCCCCCCTGTGCCACATTGTTTTTAGGGTGCCACCTTAGGAGGGGTTCTGCATGGACTATGCTTATTCAACTCGCAATAACTTTTGATTGGGGTACTGTAATGAAAAACTTTGTGTAGCAATATTGTATAGAAGTTAATAGTCTTGCCAATGGTATCATTTTTGTAATGTATATTATCATAAATTTTGAGATTATCAACTATACATTTTGTATCCAAGTTTTCGTTTAGAAGGGTATTCTATACCTCTTATATCTAATACTTTGTTATGGAGGTTTATGTCCTGAGTTAGTTCATTGAAAAGATGTATTCATGAGCTGCGAAAGCGGTGCAATGAAGTGTGATGTGTATACAATGCGAAGCACGCGTTACTATTGTGTGTGTGCGTACAATAGAATTAAATGCGTTCCGTGTGTATTGTGAATGAAATGTGACTTGAGTCGAAGTTGGCAGCCCGCTGTATGTTCCGCTAGCCGAACGTAGCGGGCAAAGAGTTAATAAACCAATTTTTGGACTAAACTAATAATGAAAACTGGAAAAATGCGACTGCGTTTCCAGTATACCTCCGCCTTAATTCATTAACGATCATGCCTTGGATTATTCGTGAATAATCAGGAAGAGAACAAAAAAAGCCTATAATCAAATTACAATTGATCTCTACGACCTATGGTATAATGCATACTAACACTACATTGGAATTTCATAGCTCAAATTGTCCTTAAGATGGGGCTTATTAAAACCCTGAAATTTCATGTAAATTGACCTCTTTGTTATTTGGCATTTACCTACTATGCCTCCTATCCTTATATACCTCAAAATCGGATCAGCTTCCCATGGTGATACATACTATCACCATGCTGAAAACTCATACCGGCCTTTAATTTCAAAACCAGATCTCAGTGACATTTGACCTTTTGACCTCCTTTCCCAAAAATATAATCAGATCGCCTTCCTATGGTGATACATACTATCAACAAGATTGGAGTTCATACCAGGGAGAGTGTAAGAGATGGAGATACCGTCCAAGAGGCCCCTTAGAAGCCATCCGTTTCAACCCGCGTCCTTTGTTTCCCTACCGTAATCCCCTTAATCCCCTCCGAGACCGCAGTAGCGAAGCCTCCTTTCCACCCACAGCCCAGCCCAGCAAGCACGGCGGCTTAGCTTTAAAGGTAAAGACCAGTTTTGGAAACGCCCCTCTCTCAAAAAAAATGAAATGGAAGCTCTCATTACCAATCATGTGAAAGAATATGTTTTGACTAATGCGTGATGATACAAATTTTGCCGGGAAACCGCCTATTAATTGATATATTTGGTAAATTATCATATCTATCCTGACTATATATAGGGTAGTCCCATATACATCTTTCTGTGTGCAGTGCTTGTAACTTTACCAATTTTGCCGGAAAAGTCGGGAAACTACCTACTAATTGATATATTTGGTAAATTATTATATCTATTGGGACCAAATAGATATCGCGCACGTGGTCGCGTAGTCCCATATACATCTTTCTGTGTAAAGTGCTTTTAACTTTACCAAGACTGGGCCAAATTTCTTATCATTTTGATGATATCAGAACCTTGCAGTACATACCAATACTTACATGCTAGATGATCAACCTTTTCTGATCGATTCCACAACGTTTCTTTCACAATGCAATCGCATGACCAGAACTGGTCTTTCTCTTTAATATGCCGGCCCGTAAAGTGGTGATGAATTGACAACTTCTAACACTCATCCAACAAATGCGCAAACATATAACACAATTTCATATTTAGTTCTTTGGGGAGATAAACCTTTGGACTACCTTTCTAGCTATGTACAAATTTCCGAAATTTTCGGCAAATGTTATTAATTTGATTAGAAAATCATGATAATGAGAACCTTACATAATAATAATAATTTTGTAAAGTCGACTCCAAATTTTATTAAGTTAAACCGAAAATGGAAATTCTTTTTGCCCAATTGATCGTGAGCCCGGCAGCCACTGAGCAGCGCCAGATCGACATTGCTCTATCCCCTTATTGTTGAACGCCAAATTAGGTAGCAGCAACTCCCATCTTTTAACGTTTTTGGTATGACGCGGCCGGGGTTCGAACCAACGACCTCCCGGTTGTGAGGCGGACGCTCTACTGACTGAGCCAACACACCGGTACGGTACATTCGCTCTAACTAACGATTTCATTGGCCGATTTTGCTGGTTCAAATGGTTATATTCAGTAGAAATATCTGAGCACGAAAAGGGCATTTGATAACCATTAGAAAGTTGCATTGGTCATATGTTGTGGATTCTGTATTTTAAATGTTATAGCTAAGTATATGTACATCTTCACTGAACATGACGTCATTTTTGCGATGCTATGGATGACTTCTAAGCTTTTTTCGACCGAGTGAATAGAGAACTTATGGAAGCAGACGGCGTTGCGTAACATTTCGTAATTTTTGGAATGCCAGCGGGGATCATTTGTTTTGATAAGGGCAGCTTTCGACAGATTTGATGGCTGGAGAGGGTTACATTTCTTGTTGTTAGGCCAAGATAATCCTGAATATATTTCCCTCGGGAAACTCTTTCGAGACGGTATCTCCATCTCTTACACTCTCCCTGTTCATACCTCAAGTGGTTCTTGAGATATTGCGATAACGAGAAAGCGGGACGGAAGGAGGGACAACCCGAAAACATGATACTCCCGATACACCTTCGGTGAGCGGAGGCATAAACATATATAGTAGCCCCCTGGTGGCTTTTTCTTTTATATGAATAACAGATTTCAGAAGTTGGACTCGAAGTTTCCCAATATATACATGCTGATAACAAAGCAATTTTATTTCTGTTATTTTTACAGTCACCGAGTTGCCAGTGGACTGTCCGGACTTGAATCGCACAGTAGACACTGATCAAGACCGGGCGACGTATACATTTACCCCAGATTTCGGTGCAGATGACGTCGTACTAGTGCACTCTTTTTTATACAGATATCATGGAGGTGATGTCTCGGTTAATCTTACTCTAGGAGGTTCCCCAGTTGGGAGCAGTGTGTCCCTAGGAACCCATGATGTGGTTGCACTCATCTATGATGACGAATTAAATAAGACATGCACAGGAACATACAACATTCAAGGTAATATAAGTCATATGACTCACAGATGATCCGACTGGAGGTTCTCCAGTGTGTCCATATGAACCCATAATGTGGTTTGCACTCTATGTAACATTTGATAATGACAGAGAAGGGGATTATATAAACTGGTGCAAACCAACATCATTAGAGCTCGTTACACACGAGGCGTCAATTTTATTGGTTGTGTTATCAAAATGTGTAATTTAAATGCTCAAGTAATTAAAAAAAAGCAATGTTTGCATGCCCGTTACTTTGTGCACGATGTCACGTTCACGAACACGTCAAAGGCCGCACCAGTCGCCGTGGTTGCGTCAGCAAATAATAGCGAGCTTTCGATTTAGGCACCCGACGTGGGCTACGACGCGTGACGTCATATTTATCAACTGCGCATGTGCGAGCTTCTGGGCCCACGTTCCCTTCCAAATCACACGACGGGAGTCGGGGCAATTTCCGTGAATCCCCGTCGTCGTGAAAACGGCAACGTGGGTGCAGTTTCCTCGGTATCCCTGTTGTTATCATTCTATCATTTTTTCTTTCTGTCTTAATTTCCTTATGTTTTTCTTTGTTTCTTCCTTCTATCACTTTCTCTTATTTTATTCTATGTTTTTATCATTCTATATCACTTTCTCTTTCTGTCTTTCCTTATGTTTTTCTTTGTTTCTTCCTTCTATCACTTTCTCTTATGTTAGTCTTTATTTTTTATCATTCTATCACTTTCTCTTTCTGTCTTTCCTTATGTTTTTCTTTGTTTCTTCCTTCTATCACTTTCTCTTATGTTATTCTTTATTTTTATCATTCTATCACTTTCTCTTTCTGTCTTTCCTTATGTTATTCTTTGTTTCTTCCTTCTATCACCTTCTCTTATGTTATTCTTTATTTTTATCATTCTATCACTTTCTCTTTCTGTCTTTCCTTATGTTATTCTTTGTTTCTTCCTTCTATCACTTTCTCTTATGTTATTCTTTATTTTTATCATTCTATCACTTTCTCTTTCTGTCTTTTCCTATGTCATTCTTTGTTTCTTCCTTCTATCACCTTCTCTTATGTTATTCTTTATTTTTATTATTCTATCACTTTCTCTTTCTGTCTTTCCTTATGTTATTCCTTGTTTCTTCCTTCTATCACTTTCTCTTATGTTATTCTTTATTTTTATCATTCTATCACTTTCTCTTTCTGTCTTTCCTTATGTTATTCTTTGTTTCTTCCTTCTATCACCTTCTCTTATGTTATTCTTTATTTTTATCATTCTATCACTTTCTCTTTCTGTCTTTCCTTATGTTTTTCTTTGTTTCTTCCTTCTATCACTTTCTCTTATGTTATTCTTTATTTTTATCATTCTATCACTTTCTCTTTCTGTCTTTCCTTATGTTATTCTTTGTTTCTTCCTTCTATCACCTTCTCTTATGTTATTCTTTATTTTTATCATTCTATCACTTTCTCTTTCTGTCTTTCCTTATGCTATTCTTTGTTTCTTCCTTCTATCGCTTTCTCTTATGTTATTCTTTATTTTTATCATTCTATCACTTTCTCTTTCTGTCTGTCCTTATGTTATTCTTTGTTTCTTCCTTCTATCACCTTCTCTTATGTTATTCTTTATTTTTATCATTCTATCACTTTCTCTTTCTGTCTTTCCTTATGTTATTCTTTGTTTCTTCCTTCTATCACCTTCTCTTATGTTATTCTTTATTTTTATCATTCTATCACTTTCTCTTTCTGTCTTTCCTTATGTTATTCTTTGTTTCTTCCTTCTATCACCTTCTCTTATGTTATTCTTTATTTTTATCATTCTATCACTTTCTCTTTCTGTCTTTTCTTATGTTTTTCTTTGTTTCTTCCTTCTATCACTTTCTCTTATGTTAGTCTTTGTTTTTATCATTCTATCACTTTCTCTTTCTGTCTTTCCTTATGTTATTCTTTGTTTCTTCCTTCTATTACCTTCTCTTATGTTACTTTTTTGTTTTTATCATTCTATCACATTCTCTTTCTGTCTTTCCTTATGTTATTCCTTGTTTCTTCCTTCTATTACCTTCTCTTATGTTATTTTTTTGTTTTTATCATTCTACCACTTTCTCTTTCTGTCTTTCCATATGTTATTCCTTGTTTCTTTCTTCTATCACCTTCGTTTAAGTTATTCTTTATTTTTATCATTCTATCACTTTCTCTTTCTGTCTTATGTTATTCTTTGTTTCTTCCTTCTATCACCTTCTCTTATGTTATTCTTTGTTTTTTATCATTCTAACAATTTCTCTTTCTGTCTTTCCTTATGTTATTCTTTGTTTCTTCCCTCTATTACCTTCTCTTATGTTATTTTTTTGTTTTTATCATTCTATCTCTTTCTCTCATCCTTATGTTATTCTTCGTATCAGATTTTCGCGCACTGTGAATTTAGTACCTGATCTCAAAAATTGGTCACGTGACCGACGAAAGCCCCGTCGTGAAAAATCGAAAGCACTTCCGCGAAGGGAACGGACGTGAGCTGCGCAACGTCTCCACGCTCCAGTAACTCGTAGTAGCCCACGTCGGGTGTCTAAATCGAAAGCTCGCTAATGACAGCTTATGTGCAATGGGCATTAGTGTGTCCAGGAGGATACGTTTGATAAGTTTTCAACCGTCGTAAATCAGTTATAATGTGTTAAAGTATTTATTTTACAAAATTCGGTAATTATTTTTCTCTCATTTCTGTCATTTAAAGATCGTTGTTATATAGGCCCTGATATGGATCCTCCGAACGTGACGTGTTATTTTCATTGTTGAACAAGAATATCTAACTGATGCACATGCTCATTAACATTTGAATGGCTACTTTATTTTTACTCTATTTTTGCAATTTTCTTAATCAGACCTTCTAACTGTTAAATTAATCTGCCCACCTAAGCATGAAAGTTCAAACAAATATCTAGATTTTCTTAATCTCTGATGTAAGAAATTAATTGTTGTTTTTCTCCTATGTACATCATTATATGTTATTGACGGATTATATTAAAATTTTGAACAATAAGGACAGTCCACTTTTCTGAGTGTATATGAGGTGATTTCAATCATATAATTATGACAACTTATGTATTTCACTCGTTAAAAAAAGCGGATAATGATTGTTTTCATCGGTAACGGCTTTCGTTTATCATGAGTTCATACGATAACATTTGATTTGACCTTCGAATGGCAAAATATGGAAATATGTTCATCAAATGTAATGATTTGGGGGAAAATTGGCGAAATGAGTGCTTGGTATTATTACAGGTTGAATAAATCACATTGATTAAAATTAGTTAATTAATTCCACTCGCACATAAACGTGATGCAAAAGAAAACAAAATAGGATTACTTAAGAAATCAAATATAATGCAAAAACATTCATGTTTGTCATGATATATATATATATATATATATATATATATATATATATATAAATATATATACATCTTCATCATTATAAATTGAAAACGAAACCAAATATGTAAAAGGTTTCTAAAAATGGTACACAATTGTGATTATAACATCCTAACATTACTCGACCATTCTCGATGAAATTTCGTAGCTAATTTTATAGAAATTTTTCTAATACTTTTGTAAAATTCACAAGAATGTTATTAGCATTTTTGTAAGACGTAGTATTTTGCAAATTTTGCAAATAGAGTGCTTTGAATAGCAGCAGTGCCCAATAAACGTATACATTGCACATGAACATTTTGTGCCAAGCTCCTAAATTGATTTTACTTCTTGCTACAAACCGAATGTTAAGAATTCAGATTGATGTCATTTACACAAACATAAGGTAAATTTTTTTTTTTTAATATACATGTATAATGTCAAATATCACTAGATGAACAAGGGTATTAAGTAGACATGCATGTAAAATAAAAGCTCATGATCGAAAGAAAGTGAAACGTGTCATATGTTTTACTTAAAAATACATATGTGACCACAATCATACATTTGAAATTGAATCTTTGCAACCCCCCCCCCCAACAAACGAAACCAAAATCATACAAACTGGGCGCTTCAATGATACATAGGCGATTGAAGCAATGCCACTTCCGGCTTCACACAACGCCGTATATTATCAAGACAATTATCATCAATTTTAATGATTTATTTTCCATAAAATGAGTGTAATTAGGCCAGACAGTAACTCGGATCTGCATTATTCATCGTCTGAATCCAGTAACGATGATATCGAGGGTATCGACAGGCAAGTTTTCTGAATTTCTGAATCAAAAGAGGTGCTTTCATGTCTTTTTTTTCGTGAGTGGGTAGATTCCACCGACGTAATGTATCATCGCGAATTACGAACTTGCTTACCAGACTAAACGAAACGAAACTTCCCCCGCGGCTCAAATACCCCAGGGCAATGTTCAATTACACTAGCTGTGCCTTTTTATTCATTGAAAGTGCCTTTTTCATATCAGATAAGTGCCCTTTTTACCAATGTTTCCCATTGTCCCATTTCAAAATGTGTCCTAATGTCCCGAAAAGAAATTTATACCTAGCTTCAGGTATATAAGAGGTAGGGTACAAGAGCTGTTTCCCCCCCACACACACACACACTTTAATAAATGAAGCATCTAACACCTAGCTTCCGATGCTTACTCTAGATACTTAGGCTTTATCTGTCAATATTCAAGGGAACGTGGCGACCAAGCTAAAATCAAATCAAATTCAATTAACATTTAATTTCTTCACAAAATAAAAATGAACATCATGAAAAACATATTTACAATGTAGGAAGGAGGCGAAATTACCGTCAAGCTCAGTGATTATGGTGGGGTCGCAATAACAAAACAGAAATATATTACATATACATTACATAATGATTATTATTTACATAAAGTACCTACAAAATGAAGAAATAGAAGAGAAGGACACAAATAAAAAAATTAAACAGACAACACTGAAAATATATGTCGATCGGTGGCTAGCGTTTTGCTGCGCTGCACTGGTTGAGAGATGTGAACCCGCAAGCGGAAAAAATGGACCTGCCGCGGATTGCCGGTAGGGGCGCTGTTAATAGTGAATCCACTCTATTCGTTGACCGGAGTAATCCTACATTATTTTAGTGAACGCGTAGAGACATCGCGGGTATGTTAGGTGCTACATGTGTCCAGAATATAATTGCCAATAGTGTGTAAGATATTCAGTGTTATAGGAGCACACGAATATTTCGTTCAGTTTTGTTCATTAGTAAGCAATTAATTATATTACATATACTGTAGCTGTAAAGTATGTGAAATATTATTCTCTCTATACGGCACGCGAAGGCTTTTTTTAATTACATCAAATGCCATTGTATTTAAGGAAACAAACTGTTCCTGTGATACATAGTTTATTGCTGACAAAGTCTGTTCTGTTCCACCTCTTCCACTTCCAGGTCCGTGTGCGGTGGACATGGATCCACCAAATGTGACATGTTCAAATGTAACGCTTAGTCAGCCGGGAAATTTCTTGTTCGGACTGACACCGGGTATAGATTACACCAACATGGATGTTAACCATGACCCAAGTGGGGTCACGTTCAACATCACAGTGGGTTTCACCGGCTCGACCCTGTTCCCTCCAGGACACACACCTGTTACAATGTTCGCAGAAGATGTTTGTGATAATTTAGCTACTTGCCTCTTCTATGTAGAGAACACACGTAAGTATGAACATTTAATGCTAGTTCCCGGCCGCTTTTATTTGTAAGTTGGATCAAACACTTTGATCTAATTCAGCATAGACACTATGAATACCTATATTATCAATCCAAATCAAAGCCTCATTTTGGTCACTCAATTCAGCGTTTCGAGCAGTGTGTTTCGCACTGTAATCATTAAAATGATATAGTTTTATATATTGTCATTCTAATCCATCTGTAACCATTTTGCCTGAATCTTCAATTTGATTGTATTCTCTCAAAATACGTTCATTCATGCACGTTACTAATCCACTTTGCTATTCCTAGGAAATGCCCCCCAAAGTGGTTATTTATATTATATTTCCTTTAGGTGTCCATGACACAGTAGCCATTCCGACATCGTGGGCTAGCTACCTGAATATTTTAGTGATGGGTTATTTTCTCCACCGCTATGACCGTTCTCTTCTATAGATAAAGGATGAGTGTGTGGACGTGCGTGCATGCGCGCGTGTGCGTGCGCGTGTGTGTTTAAGTTCCCCATCCGAAAAAACATGACGCAGTTTCCAACCTGGGTATCATTTGAGTCAGTTTGTAGGCAAAGACAGGGGGCTGATCATTCTCGCTAGACCAACTTTCATCTCACTAATCACACGAATCAGTTTGTTAACTTTTAACTAAAAATGTACTGGACAGCATATTACCCACTGTTGGTTCGAAATTGGCAATTCTTTTCCACTAATCTATGAAGAGTGTCCTCAAAATTATGCATATAAACAAGGATAACAAGGATGCGCGACAGCCTATCAAAGTTCACCTTTTCCGGTTATTTCTCAAAATATGACAGATATTTATATAATACAGTACCTTGCTTCATTTCATCGACAGAAGATGGAGTTACATAATTTGTTATAGACATTAACATAGGTGTTAAAGCTTTGTTTTCGAATTTGACGCACGGATAACTGAATTAAATTTAATAAACCAATTTTTGGACTAAACACATAATGAAAATGAATTGACAACTTCTAACACTCATCCAACAAATGCGCAAACATATAACACAATTTCATATTTTAGTTCTTTGGGGAGATAAATCTTTGGACTACCTTTCTAGCTATGTGCAAATTTCCGAAATTTTCGGAAAATTTCATTAATTTGATTAGAAAATCATGATAATGAGAACCTTACATAATAATAATAATAATAATAATAATCTCTTAAAGTCCACTCCAAATTTTATTAAGTTAAACCGAAAATGGAAATTCTTTTTGCCCAATTGATCGTGAGCCCGACAGCCACTGAGCAGCGCCAGATCGACATTGCTCTATCCCCTTATTGTTGAACGCCAAACAAGGTAGCAGCAACTCCCATCTTTAACGTCTTTTGGTATGACGCGGCCGGGGTTCGAACCCACGACCTCCCGGTTGTGAGGCGGACGCTCTACTGACTGAGCCAACACACCGGTACGGTACAGTCATTAGCTCTAACTCACGATTTCCTTGGCCGATTTTGCTGGTTCAAATGGTTATATCTTTAGTAGAAATATCAGAGCACGAAAAAGGCATTTGATAACCATTAGAAAGTTGCATTGGTCATATGTTGTGGATTCTGTATTTTATATGTTATTGCTAAGTATGTACATCTTCACTGAACATGACGTCATTTTTGCGATGCTACGGATGACTTCTAAGCTTTTTTTACGACCGAGTGAATAGAGAACTTATGGAAGCAGACGGCGTTGCGTAACATTTCGTAATTTTTGGAACGCCAGCGGGGATCATTTTGTTTTGATAAGGGCAGCTTTTGACAGATTTGATGGCTGGAGAGGGTTACATTTCTTGTTGTTAAGCCAAGATAATCCTGAATATATTTCCCTCGGGAAATTCTTTCGAGACGGAATCTCCATCTCTTACACTCTCCCTGTTCATACCTCAAGTGGTTCTTGAGATATTGCGATAACGAGAAAGCGGGACGGAAGGAGGGACAACCCGAAAACATGATCCTCCCGATACACCTTGGGTGAGCGGAGGCATAAACATATATAGTAGCCCCCTGGTGGCTCTTTCTTTTATATGCATAACATATTTCAGAAGTTGGACTCAAAGTTTCCCAATATATACATGCTGATAACAAAGCAATTTTATTTCTGTTATTTTTACAGTCACCGAGTTGCCAGTGGACTGTCCGGACTTGAATCGCACAGTAGACACTGATCAAGACCGGGCGACGTATACATTTACCCCAGATTTCGGTGCAGATGACGTCGTACTAGTGAACTCTTTTTATACAGATATCATGGAGGTGATGTCTCGGTTAATCTTACTCTAGGAGGTTCCCCAGTTGGGAGCAGTGTGTCCCTAGGAACACATGATGTGGTTGCACTCATCTATGATGACGAATTAAATAAGACATGCACAGGAACATACAACATTCAAGGTAATATAAGTCATATGACTCACAGATGATCCGACTGGAGGTTCTCCAGTGTGTCCATAGGAACCCATAATGTGGTTTGCACTCTATGTAACATTTGATAATGACAGAGAAGGGGATTATATAAACTGGTGCAAACCAACATCATTAGAGCTCGTTACACACGAGGCGTCAATTTTATTGGTTGTGTTATCAAAATGTGTAATTTAAATGCTCAAGTAATTAAAAAAGCAATGTTTGCATGCCCGTTACTTTGTGCACGATGTCACGTTCACGAACACGTCAAAGGCCGCACCAGTCGCCGTGGTTGCGTCAGCAAATAATGACAGCTTATGTGCAATGGGCATTAGTGTGTCCAGGAGGATACGTTTGATAAGTTTTCAACCGTCGTAAATCAGTTATAATATGTTAAAGTATTTATTTTACAAAATTCGGTAATTATTTTCTCTCATTTCTGTCATTTAAAGATCGTTGTTATATAGGCCCTGATATGGATCCTCCGAACGTGACGTGTTCAAATATTAGTCTCCCAATCACCGAACCCAATTCCTTCATCGGGCTGACTCGTGGTTCTACTTTTACATACACGGATGCCAACCCCAGTCTCAGTGACGTAACCTATAACGTCACCATAGGAATATCGGGATACCTATATCCACCAGGTTACACCCCTGTAACAATGTTTGCAGTCGACGTTTGTAACAACTCGGCACCCTGCCTATTCCACGTAGAGAACACACGCAAGTATTCTCTGATGTTCATGTTTTCTGATGTACATGCGTGCGTAAATGTGTGTGCGTGTGTAATTTTTTTTTATTTGAATGATTCGGCCCCTAATTCCCTTTACTCTTTGCAAAAATGACACTGAATAATTATTTTAGACAGTATTGGAATTACACAAACGAAAAAAGTTTCAAACAATTTTGTTTTCACCATCATTCTTCAAGAAAAGATCTATAACCGTAAGCCTTTGAACGCTTTCTCTTTCAACTGATTATGTCTCAAGAAGGTAAAAAGTAAAATCGACCTGGTTATATAATCTGTTGATGACTTTCACTACTTACTATTTAAAGTGATTTTCATGTTAACTTTTTTGAAATCCTCTATGTGTACATTGAGTCTCTCTATGGGTACATTGAGTGTATGATTAATTTCCGCGTTTCATTTGATTAACTTTTCTATTGATTTTGCAGTTACTGAGTTACCCGTGAACTGTCCAGACTTGAATCACAACGTCAGTACAGATGAAAACCAAGCGACGTATACTTTTACCCCAGATTTCGGAGTAGATAATGTCACCAAATCTACACCTAACTACAGATATCACGGAGATGGTGTGTCGGTTAATCTCACTCTAGGAGGTTCCCCAGTTGGGAGCGGTGTGTCCATAGGAACACATGACGTGATTGCACTCATCTATGATGACGAATTGAATAAGACATGCACAGGAATCTATATTGTCAAAGGTAATGGGTACATTTAAGGACAGCAAGTTATTTTTTATTCATCATGTATTCATGGTATAATTAAGACTAAAAATATATTCATACAGAAGGCTTGCGGTTCCACCATGAGAGAGAGAGGGAGGATTGGGAAGTCCTGAAAAGGACTGTTGGTGTAGTCTTGAAAAAGACTGTTGGTTATCTTTCTTAGCTTATAGTTCTAGAGAACTATATTGCCGGTTGGAGAGGATGGATGGTAGGAGTGGCTCGACGTTTCGAACAGGTTGACTATCCGTCGTCAGGAGTGGGGAATATCATCATCATCTTCATCATCATCCTCATCATCATCCTCTATTCTATTTCATGAGATTTTTCTGGGGCTGTCATATTATCAAGCAATCATGCTTACAATGACAGTCCTTCTTCCGCAAATAATTTTATAACGTTTTATAATGTTTGAGGAAATTTAGTATTTATGACAGTTTATCACTTCGTTTTTGAAAATAACATTTTTTTATATACATATTTGCTTTAATATTTATGATTCATTGTCAGAAAAATACTTATTGTACTTTATATTATTATTGTTTTCGAAAAACTGTGTACTTACATGAATGCCGAAGAAAATCAAATCAAATAGCTGGCGTGCGTGAGCTTAAGTCACCGGGTAGCGGACGTGTGGAAACTATATGTGACCGTGTGGGCTTGAGTCACCGGGTTGTTGACTTGGGTGGGCTGCTTATCCGTCTGGGCTGGAGTCTCCGGATTGCGGACTTGGGTGTGCTTCGAATCAATGAGTGGGGTGTGGTGTCGGCGAGACGCTGTGTGTGTGGGTGTATGTCCCCGACGTAGGCGGCGTTGTGGTGTCGGCGGGATGATGTGTGTGTCCCTGGCGTAGGCGGCGTTGTTGTTTCGGCGTGATGCTGTGTGTGTCCCTAACGTAGGTGGCGTTGTAGTCTGCTGTCGTCTGCTATGCAATGTAGCTGTGGGGCTGGCGGCTGTTTTGTGGGTTGGGCGGTGACAGGAACGTTGGTGAAGAGAGATTCAACATCGAAACTGATGTCTGTATCGTGTATGGTGGTCTTGGAGAGGACGTCAACGAAATGCTTGGAGTTATTGATGTGGTGCTGTGATTGTCCTACGAGTGGTTGGAGAATTGAGGTCAGGTGTTTGGCTGTGTCATAGCAAGGCGATCCTCGGGTGGAAATGATGGGGCGAGGTGGAATGGTGGGTTTGTGTATCTTCGGCTGGCCAAACAGGATGGGGCAGGTAGCTGAAGATGAACGAAGCTTGAAGTAGAGTGGCTTGGATATGACTTCTGTTCTGTGAAGAGAGAGGAGTCGCTGGTTGAGTTTCCTTTCCGTTGCTAGTGTGGGATCCTTCTTCAGTTGTTTGTAAGTTGGAGTCTCGAGGTTGTTGTAGTCCCCTTTGTTTAGAAGTACTGTAGCGTTGCATTTGTCTGCCTGTAGAATGTGTATCGACGGGTTGCTGCGTAGATCTTTGATAGCGGCTCGTTCTGGTTTGCTAATGTTGGGTTGTGGTGGCTCAGCTGTGGATAGGGCTTGCGGTTCGGCTCAGGAATCTCAGTTTGGGTTCTACTTGTTGGATGACTTCTGAGAGAGGGATCTTCTTGGGTGACAGGGCGAAGTTGAGACCTAATCATAGGACTTCGTGTTCGGTTTCCGTGAGTGGATGGTTGCTGAGGTTGATAACGGTGTCCTTGGTGCCAGTTGGTGTAGTCTGGTTGGTTGATTTCTGGCTGTTAGTTAGAAGTTTGTTGAACTTGACGATCTGCTTCTGTCGAGTTGACTGGAAAGCTTTTCCAGCTGTGGAGGTGTTGAACGCCTGGCATTTCCGAAGATCAGCCGGTTCCAGTAGTTGGGAGAGGTTTACTTCTGATGTGTGGATGTCTTGCTCCATGGTATGGAGTTGATTGCGGGTGTTGGCGATGCGCTCTCTGACAAGGGCTTGTCCTGCCTTGTGTATGATCAGTTTTGCTCGTGGAGTGCTGATTGAAGACTTGAGTTGTAGTCTGGAGTTTGGCTTCTTTAACGCAGTTACGCTTCAGTTGCCTGGATGATACTTGGGTCGGCTCCCCGGAGAGCTGGGTTAGATGCTGCTTATAAGTATCGGCTTGCACGGTGATGTAGATATACAGAAGGCTTGCGGTTTTATTATGTGAGAGAGAGGGAGGATTGGGGGTCCTGAAAAGGACTCTCGGTAATATTATTCTATATTGAGGGTGTGTAGTCCTGAAAAGGACTGTTGGTGTAGTCTTGAAAACGGCTGTTGGTTATCTTTCTTAGCTTATAATTCTAGAGAACTATAGCGCCGGTTGGAAAGGATGGATGGTAGGAGTGGCTCGACGTTTCGAACAGGTTGACTATCCGCCGTCAGGAGTGGGGTGTGGTGTCGGCGAAACGCTGTGTGTGTGTCCCCGACGTAGGCGGCGTTGTGATGGCGGCGGGATTAGAGTACCTACATAAAGAGAGTAGCGACATAGGAGGACCGGAATTTGATGGTCACGTGACTCCTGGCGCCATTTTGTTTCACTCCGCAGCGCAGCGCAGCGCTATCATTCTTACCGCGACCGTGATATCAAACGAGCTCGAGCTGACAGTCAGTGATTTAAAGAACACGACAAAATGACGGGTTGTTGCGCCTTCGGGTGCAGCAATAAATCGGAGAAGGGGTACAAGATGTATAGGTTCCCCGCAGATCAACAAAGACGAAAAATATGGGAGAACAAAGTGAGCAGAGTGGGGTGGAAACCAACTTCTTCATCTTGTTTGTGCGAGGTAAGAAGTGCCATATCGGTCCCATATATTAATATCGGTGTATAGGTTATGTATGTAAACTTGAACTTGCAGAATAGGCATGCCTTCCTTCTGTCTGAATTGGTCTACAGAATTCAACCAGAACTGAACAGAATGTTTATTAAACCTTAAAGAACAACCGACTTTTAGTCTTAGAATGTATAAACACATGAATGGTGAATAATGGCAAGAATTCAGATGTTATTGTTAAAAAGCTTGAGAGTGGATTCGAATTTCTGGGTTCTTGCACTGCCACTGCCACTGTACTGACTACTGGCCACTGCCACTGCCACTGAAACGTGTCTGCTGCACTCTTTAAAACAGACACAAAATCACTCTAACCAAGATTTAATTAAAGAAATTGCTAGGTAACCTGATTCAGGGTCTCTTGAACTCTTACTAAGAGTACAAATTTGAAGTTTCAGAGTTGAAAGTGAAATTAAAAAAAATATCCTCTCCAGTCTTATGAGCTAACTTAACTTGATTGTTAACGTTAGACTGGCAGTAGAGTTGAAAGTGAAATTTAAAAAGAAATGAATATCCTTTCACTCCAGTCTAAGCTTATGATCTAACTTAATTGTTAACGCTAGACTGGCAGTAGAGGGGCACGGCCGATTTGGGAGACTGAACAAGAGGACAATAGAAACAAGTCAACGCCAACAATAAGGCCCTTTTTCTCAGCCAAATTTTTTCCTCTCTAAAATCAGAAGCCCATTTGTTTGATGTGGGGATCATGACAAAAAATGTTATGAAAACAAAAGTAGACAATCAGGTGTAATTTTTCATCAAGAATCTGCCTATCACATTTTCATTTTGACCCAGTATTTTTACCAAAAAAATGTCAAAAGTAATTTAGGCAAAAAAATGAGTTTCAGAATTTTTTAAACAACAAAGATGTTTCGGTCTTCATGGTTCCGTTTGTAATTCACATTTGAAAATGGTGGCTTTTTAGCGTATCCGCATGTGCTGTTGGTGATGCAACAGAATCAAAACTATTTGATGTGGAATAGTGAGATGTCTGATAAAATCTAGGCATTGGTGCTAATGTCTGGGTCTCAACAAAGAGATTCAGTCATACAAAGTATGCCCTCAGAAGGAGGACTAGAGCGTTGAAAGGAGGACGAGAAAACTGCTCTCCTGAATTCCGACACTAGCCCTTGTTCATATATGATCAAATCTCTTTCTTGAGACCAAACATAGCACCACTGGAGATTTCATCAGAGATTCTGTATTTGTCAGTGTCACTAAGTGTAGTTAGTTAAACTAGATTAGGGGATTTTGTATTAGAGTAATCAGCATGTGTATGTCGATGAAAAATTATTAAATTTCAGACAATGAGAAGTTCAACTTTAATATTCTCCCAACTGACCTAGTGATGTGAAGGGGGGTGACAAGATGCAGTGACATTTGTTGAAATCTATAGCACTACCTACATTTAGGACCAGGGAGTAATTAGAATTAACAAAATTGTATCTTCTTTTCTGCAGATTCACTTCGATGAATCACAATTTGAAAATGGGAGAGCAGATGGGAAGAAAAACTGAAGTGGCAGGCGGTACCAACCATATTCTGCCATCGCAGTGTGCTGAAGCCCAGGCGACCTCTGAAACGCCTTCCCTGTACACCAAACGCTGTTAGTGCTACCAAGAAATCGTGCGTTTCCTTTGACCATACCTACTGTATTAACCCAGCAGACAAAACAACATCAACTTCAAGTTCAGGTACGTACTGAATCAATGAATCATTTTCATCAAACTACTGTCGTTATTTTAACTTCCTTTGTCCAAACTACAGAAGGGCAATTCCATGGTTACTCACGTTACATTTAGAGAGATATTGAGTAACCTCTTAATCTCCTGTTCTCTGACTATAGGTGTTTAAAAGTAAATGAGTTTTATTCACAACACTGCACATACATGTATATATTAGAGTAGTAAATGCAGCTTCAAAACTTCAGAATTTGGTTACTCACATTCACTATTTTGGACCAACCAGTGAAATTGCCTAGAAGACAAAATGTGTGCCTTCATTCTGTAGGATTGCATGTATGCAGTTTATCTGTAAGTACAGGGGAGCATTTCATGAAGAGTCTTGTCAGTGATTTTCACTGACAAAGTTGCTCTCAGCCAATCAGATGCATGGATTTCAGTAGCTTATAACAGTTGTCACTGAAAATCACTGACAAGACCCTTCATGAAACACTCCCCAGGGCTGTATAAAAACATGTGAAAAATTATTTGTCTTACATCATGGGGGGGGGGAGACTGCTTTTGTTATACTCAAAAACAGCTGCATATTGTTTTTCTTATTCATTTAGAATGTTCATTGAAATCAAATAGATAAATGCCCCCAACACACACATACACACAAATAAAAAAGATCAATAATTTTCCATTATTTGAGATGCTGTCCCTTAAATCTGTTTGACTACAACTAGGGCCTCTTTTTCATTTGTTGAAAAATACAAGTTTCCATGATAAAAAAAATTAGCATTTATTCTATTTGGAAACTGGTATGTGAAATTTCCATTAATTTCATGAAATTATGCTCATTCATTTCTTGGAGGATTTTGAGGTATAAAATGCCTCTTTTAAAGATACTATGTCCCTTTTGCAGCCAACATCAAATTCTGTAGAACTTTGCAGGAATTATGAATATGTCATGTATGTCCTATCTGTGAAATTTAAACGTTAGCAGTGTCCTAATATTCAAATTATGCAAGGAAACCCGTTTACTTGCTAGACTTCACTGTCAGACACTATTGAGTGACTGACTGACATCTTTTTTTCTTTGGTAATAACATACATAAAATGAGCTGTAAAGGGTACATGAGCATTTGTCTACATCAATAACCCACTTCTTGTAATGGCCAAAATTAAACTGATTGAATCTTTGCGCAGCATAAAACGTACGACCATTCGGTACAATGGTCTGAAAAATCAGACTATTACTTACTGGCTCTATAGCTCCTAAGTCGATTCGACAACTAATAGTCATTATTTTCCCACTTAAAGACATTTTCAAGCCCCCTTTTATTTTAGGGAAGTTCCGAATTAGTATTGTCTTTCAAATGCCGTTGGAATTTAACCTTTTCAAATTTTTGGCCTGCAAATGGGACATAGTACCTTTAAGATGTTCATGCTAGCAATGTGATTTAGAAAAGGGATTAACTTGCATAAGTTTGTCTCAAAATGAAGGGTACAAATTACATTTTGTTCTCTTATTATGTTATTGTAATTTTTTCTCTCCTCTGTTATTTGTTATTCCAGTTGAAGACACTGCCACAGAAGACGAGAACTACCCCACCACATCAAGTGTACCACCAAGTAAACCAAGAATGAAAATGCAAGGGCGAATCAAGGCCTTGAAGACTGAACTTCGGAAAACAAAGAAACAGTATAGAGCTATTCAGAAAGCTAAACTGAAACAGGAATCGCGGACAGCACGAATCTTTGGGAAAGATCAGCTAAACGCTATGTCACGACGGGCTATGAATGGGGAACAGTGGTCACCAGCCACAGTTAAGAAGGCCCTACAGCTGAGGTTCTCATGCGGATCTGCAGGATACAAAGTCCTATTAAAACTGCAATACCCACTACCATCGGAACGCACACTTCAGAGGAGGTTACAGAACATTTCTTTTCAGCCAGGTGTATTGACGCAGGTCTTTGAACTGCTGAAGCTGAAAGTTGATGGTCTGACTAAGGAAGAACGACTTTGCTGTCTTACACTAGACGAAATGTCTCTGACACAAAAAGTCGAGTATGATGTCACTAGTGGTCACCTTGTAGGCGATGTGACATTGCCAAGACACTGTGGCAGTGCTGACCATGCGCTTGTGTTCATGCTCGGTGGAGTTACCTCTCGCTGGAAGCAAACGATTGGCTATCACTTTACAAGTGGCTCAACAGATGGAACCGTCTTCAAGGACATCATTCTGGACATCATCAGTCGTGCAGCAGACACCGGCCTGCATGTCCAAGCAGTAACAAGTGATATGGGTAGCGCCAATCGGGCTATGTGGAAGTCGTTTGGGATAATATGCGGTAAACATTGCCAGACGGTCTACAGAATCCCTCACCCGCATGAAACAGAAGGTTGGCTGTATTTTCTCGCTGATGTTCCTCATTTGTTCAAAAACATCAAGTCAGCTCTAATAAGTGGGCAGAATTTTGTTCTTTCCAAAGACACCGTAGAGCGCCATCAGCTTCGCTCATCCATCGTCAGTGATTACCCCCTTCGTGACCTTGCATGCTTCCAAGAGCACCACGAGTTGAAGCTGGCACCAAAGCTTACCAAGGCCAAACTTGCACCTTCTCACTTCGAGAAAATGAAAGTGTCCAGCGCTACACATGTGATCAGCCATGATGTGAGCAGTGCCCTCATCTACCTTGCAAACAAAGAAAGCAGGGGTGCAGACCATCGTACTGCAGCTTGGTTTATCGAAATGATGAACCATTGGTTCGAGATCATGACAAGCCGTCATCCTGTTTTGGCCCTTAGCAAGATGAAGCCAGATAAATACAAGGAAACTCTGTCATTTCTTCAAGATGTCATAGCTGTGTTCAAGGGGATGAAGATAGGTAAAGGTGACTGGAAGCCATGCCAAACCGGGGTCATCTTGACTACTACATCAGTTCTTAGCTTAGCTGAGGAGCTTCTTGATGCTGGTCACAAATACCTTCTTACAGGTAGACTAACACAAGACTGTTTGGAAAATCTGTTTTCTGGCGTTCGCCTGAGGAAGCCGGTCCCATCCCCACTAGAATTCAAGTTTGCCCTGAAACTCATCAGCACTGCCCAGTTTCTCACGCTGCCACGTTCAGGAGTTACAGCCAAGATGATGGCGAATTCCTCGCTGATTTCCTGCAACGGGACGTGCAGGTCCCAGAGGAAGTCGAAGTCTCAGGCATCATCCTGTCAGACAACCCCGATGTCAGTTGTCTTCCTCCAGCAGAGCGCGCTAGCCTCTACAACCTTGCAGGCTACTGTGCCACCAGTGTTAAGAAGAACGAGACAACTTGCGAAACTTGCATGAGTGAGGTGACAGCTGAAGACACAGAAGACACACATCCTGATGCACAGCTCACCATGCTGAAAGAGTTCAAAACTGGATGCCTTCTTCGTGTGTCAGACAAGACATTCAAGATGATATTGACTGTCGAAGCGATGTTCCGCGAGGCTGAAGACAAGCTCATGGATGAAAAAATGTGAAGAGTGTGCTTCTAGAACGAGCGCAAGAGCTAACTGAAGATGTGAAGTTTGCAGACTGCCATAACATCAAAAGGAAACTTCTTGCGAAGTTTATCACATCGCGGCTACATTTCTTCTGCAAGAAGCAAACCGGCAATCGTAAGAAAGAATCATCAAAGAAGTTTAATGAACTGGGTAGCAAAAGCATGACAATGAGGAAGCTAGCCGCAAAAGTGAAGTGAAATGAATCAAGCATGCAATAAGTAATTTCCATTCTAGTTTTGAACATTTGAAGGGGTGAATATACATGTATGAGGGCAATTAGGCAATGAATATTAACTTTTATTTGAGCTAAGTACACCATGTAGGTATACATGTACAGTGTATCTTAATACTAGATTCAGGACAAACAAATGTATATTTCTACAAACTCCTTTTTTTTTAAGTATGCAAAAATATTGTGATACAAGTCATTGATATTATCTGTTCCCAAGAACAGTCTGAGAGTATTGATACAAAGAGGATGTAAATCTGTACCTTTAATTTTTACATTATAATTGCTGTAAGAGAAATCCTGATATAGTATTAAAAGGAGTGTTGAAAAATGACATTCTGATGTGAAAAGAATGTTCTTTTAATAGTGCTATCCTAAATATTTTGCAATTCTGATCACATTTTGTTAACTTTTAGAGCAAAAAAAAGCACTTTCAAGCGTTGTAAGGGAATTATTCTCACAAAGACTTATGGTTGGTTTTTTTTTCCCTGTATCTCAAAAATTATTCTTGTATTTAACATTTTAAAGGTATTCATAGAATATACAGTAAAGGTGTTTGCAGTGGACACATTCCCTTTAAATACTTGATGATAGATATATCATATTTGTAATATTTATTTGCCAGTTCTTTGCCATGAAAGAAATTCAGTAGAACCATCTTTTTCATTTAGAAAGCACAACTTATTTTGGGAACAATATGCTACAACCTCCTTATAAAGAGCACTGTTAAAAGAAACTCTAATTATGAAAAGGTAATTTTGCTGGTCCTGCTTATTTGTATTCTATTCTTTTTTAGCCCTGATATAACAAGGTTTCGATATAAAGAGGTACAGTTAACTTTGCATTAGTCAAATCTGTTGGGATCACAAGAAATAGTTTGACTTACATGTATGCAAAATTTGACATAGGAAATGTAAATAACACATGTTTTGTATAGTTTGGTCAAAAAATTTGATTCGACTTAGGGAAAGTTTGACTTATGTGACTTCGAGTTATGCAAGGTTAACTGTAATTTCCTTGGTCCCAAGGAGTTTGTTATAATGAGGACCCACTGTACTGTACTTGGGCATAAACTGAAGTTCTTAGTTTCCAATTTCCAACTTGGCCAAATAGACTTGTTTCTGTTTGTTCATTTTGTGAAATAACCATTCCAATGATGGAAGATTTCCTTTAGCAAGTAGAGATTGACCCATTTTTTGCGCTGTTGCTTGCAAATTGCAGTAGGCCCATGTGTTTTGTTGCAGAATTCATGATTATGTACATTTGCTTGTTTAAGCAAAGTTGAATTGTACATTTCAGATAAACAATGATACCCATCACATTCAAGTTTGTTATGTTTGGTAAAAATTTTAGTAATTGATGATCCTGACAGTGCCATTGTGTAATGTCTGAATTTCCAAATTTTTAAGTTGTTTTGTCATGTCAGGGATGTACATGTAGACATGAGTTTGGAGCTTGCCTGGAGAAAATCAAGTTGATGCAGGGCGAGCATATTTTTATACCGCTTTTTTTAAAAGGGCACAATGTATATTTATACTGGAATGGTATGGGAGAAGTTGTGCAGTATCTGGAATTGAAGAAGATGTGCAATGGTATTCAGATTTTCTATTCTAAGTTTAAATTGAATCACTACGTGTAGAACTAAAGTACATGCATGTTCAGGTAAAGTTGTGACACTGGGCAAGGATAATATGACATGATTTTCATGGGGAAATACATATATCATTGTCTACATTGCTCCCTTTTTTCTTACATATCTTAATACCATACCCATTATGTATTGTTGAAAAGGATGTCTTTTCGAGAAGGAACATGTATATGTATTATGACATGAAATAAATTGAAAAAAAAGCAACAAACAAATGAATTGCCCAATTTCAAAGTTACTTTGTGTGAAATTTATACTCGGAGCTCTGTGTGTGTGTGTGTGTGTCGAGGGAGGGGGTGGTATACTCCTGTGTCTGGAATCGTGAGTAAACAGATGTATGAGAGGATATGTTTATAATGTGTGTAAAGGTATTGATGTGCATGGATTTAAAAAAAAAAAAATAATAATTTTTATGAGCGAGTTGGGCATTGTCTATGGAAAGGGAGGGGGGATGGGTTGGATTGTTTTTGCCAGTGATGTCTTTATTTTATGATGTGGGTTATGGTTGCATGCTGATTAACCCCCCCCCCTCTTATGAGCAGCAAAACTTTTGGTTTGGGGCTGCAAGGTTAGCTTGTATATGGACATACAGCCCCTCCCACTTTTCCATATACGGGGTGTTGAGATACAATACAAACAATAGCGCGAGTTGCTTTCTGGCTCGCACAGTTGTGTTTGAAATGTGGCCGACACAACACAGTATATGCACTTCAAAGTTTATACATGCACTGCGCGCGTGCGCGGTAGACCGGGCGAGTGAAACAAAATGGCGTCAATGCGCAAGTTGTCGCTACTCTCTTTATGTAGGTACTCTAGGCGGGATCAGCCGGGATGCTGAGTGTGTCTCCGGCGTAGGCGGCGTTGTTGTGTCGGCGAGATGCTGTGTGTGTCCCCGGCGTAGGTGGCGTTGTGGTGTCGGCGACACACTGTGTGTTTCTCCGACGTAGGCGGTGTTGTAGTCTGCTGTCGTCTGCTATGCATTGTAGCTGTGGGGCTGGCGGCCGTTGTGTGGGTTGGGCGGGTGGCGGTGGTTGATGTACGCGTGCCTGCATGCGGCGGAGGTGTAGGCGGTGGTGGAGGCGTGACCGGGTACTTGTTGATGAGGGGTTTCCAGATGTCGTTGATGTATAATCCTGAGTCTTGTGGCACGGTGTTGTGGCGGTGAATTTCAATGGCTTCTCGGATTCGGCGTGTGTGCCAGTGCTTCATTAGGGGCTTTTCGTTTGTGTGGACGAGGATGCCGTTCCCTTCCTCTAACGATGCGAATTTGCTGCAGTCGACCCGTCCTGTTCACTATTTTACAACCCTTTTCGTATGTATAAAGTCGACGCATGTTCTCTACACGATGACGTAATGGCCCCCGCTCGCTTATTCAATTTCTGCTTCTTTTACTTGTTATGTTATTCTTCGTATATTACTCTATTATTTTTTTCTATCTTTCGTCATGTTATTCTTTGTTTCCCTTCTATCATTTTCTCTCTCTGTTTTTCTTATGTTATTATCTTTTTTTTTTATTATCTTTCATCTTCTCTTCTATCTTTCCATTTTCTATTCTTTATCATTTTCTCTTTCTGTCTCTCCTTATGTAATCGTTTATTGTTACCATTCTATCATTTTCTCTTTCTGTCTTTCCTTATGTTATTCTTTATTTCTGTTGGTGTTTGTTTTTATTATTCTATAAATTTACTCTTTCTATCTTTCCTTATGTTATTCTTTGTTTTTCCATCTTTCATCTTTTCTTCTATCTTTCCATTATCTATGCTTTATCAATTTCTCTTTCTATCTCTTTTTTGTTATTGTTGCCATTCTATCATTTTCTCTTTCTGTCTTTCCTTATGTTATTCTTTATTTCTGTTAGTGTTTGTTTTTATTATTCTATTAATTTCCTCTTTCTATCTTTCCTTATGTTATTCTTTGTTTTTCATGTTTCATCATTTCTTCTATCTTTCCATTATCTATATATGCTTTATCATTTTCTCTTTCTCTCTTTCCTTATGTTATTCTTTATTTCTTCCTTCTATCACCTTCTCTTATGTTAGTGTTTTTTTATTATTCTATTAATTTCTTCTTTCTATCTTTCCTTATGTTATTTTTTTTTCCATCTTTCATCTTTTTTTCTATCTTTCCATTATCTGTGCTTTATCATTTTCTCTTTCTGTCTTTCTTTATGTTATTCTTTATTTATGTTATTCTTTATTTCTTCCTTCTATCACCTTCTCTTATGTTAGTGTTTGTTTTTATTATTCTATTAATTTCCTCTTTCTATCTTTCCTTATGTTATTCTTTGTTTTTCCATCTTTCTTCTTTTCTTCTATCTTTCCATTATCTTTGCTTTATTATTTTCTCTGTCTCTCCTTATGTTGTTACCATTCTATCATTTTCTCTTTCTGTCTTCCCTTATGTTATTCTTTATTTCTTCCTTCTATCACCTTCTCTTTCTGTCTTTCCTTATGTTATTCTTTATTTCTTCCTTCTATCACCTTTTCTTATGTTATTCTTTGTTTTTATCGTTCTATCATTTTCTTCCTACCGTTCCTTATGTTATTCTTTGTTTTTCCATCTTTCATCTTCTCTTCTATCTTTTCATTATCTTTTGTTTATCATTTTCTCTTTCTTCCTTTCCTTATGTTATTCTTTGTTTCTTACTTTCATCCCCTTTTCTTATGTAATTCTTTGTTTTTATCGTATCATTTTCTTCCTATCATTCCTTATGTTATTCTTTGTTTTTCCATCTTTTATCTTCTCTTCTATCTTCTCATTATCTAGTCTATCACCTTCTCTTATGTTCTTCTTTGTTTTTATCATTCTATCACTTTCTCTTTCTGTCTTTCCCTTCTGATTTACGCTGCGATATAGCAAGATGACGTCATTTTGACGACGGGGTTCGAGTTTTCTGACGAACCTCAAATCATGGGTGAACGCGTCCTCAAATTGGGCCTGACGACGTGAGACGACCCGACGCATGCGCAAATCGCCGAAATGACGTCATATCATTGACGTCGTCTATGTGGACGTGCCAAACGAAAAGGCCCTATTATGGAGATGAGATGACTGTTGTCCCATTCGATGGTGTGTTCGTGTTGTTGGGCGTGTTTGACGATTGCGGACTTGTCCCAATTGCTGAGTCTGAATCTGGTTTTGTGGTCCTTGAGTCTAGTTTCCAGATATCTCCCAGTTTCACCAATGTAGACTTTTCCACATTCGCATGGTATATCTTGTAGACTCCCGCTTTCTGGTGGTTTGGATGCTTGTCTTTGTGGTAGTGGAGTATCGATTGGAGTTTGTTGGAGGAACTGTGCCGAACTTGGATGTCTGCTGCTTGAAGGATGCGTTGAATCCTGTGAGAGGCTTGACCGATATAGGGTAGAACGACAGTTTGTTACGGTGGTGTAGCTGCGGGTTGGTTCTCTTCAGGGATTGTGTTGGCTATAGGGGCTTGCTGGCTGGAATCCTCGACTTGATCTTATGTCTTGGGTATTTCTTGATGGTAGTTAGAGCTGTGGTGACGTGCTGGATTTCCTGGTCTAGATGGTCGGCATCGCTGAGTTGATGGGCTCGGCGGATGAGGGTGTTGGGGACTGATTGTAGTACGGCTGGATGCATGGTGGAAGGATCTGTAGTGAATATATCTATCGGTGTGCGTTCCTGTAGACTTGGTGAGCGGGCTTGCAGAATGGCGATTTGGTAACGCGGACGTCTAGGAAGGGGATGCTGTTGTTTTGCTCGGTCTCCATGGTGAATTTGATGCTCGGGTGATGCTGTTTGATGTGGGCGAGGAAGTGGTCTAAGTCACGTCTGCTGTGCGGCCAGATGACGAATGTGTCGTCGACCTATCGGAGGCAGAGAGAAGGGCGTTGTGAGAGAGTCTGGAGTGCCAATGTTTCGAAGTGCTCCATGAAGATGTTGGCTATAACATGTGAAAGAGGCGACCCCATGGCTGCGCCTTGAAGTTGCTGGTAGTAATTGTCTCGCCATTTGAAGGAAGTTGAGTTGAGGCAGAAGTACATGAGGTCATGTATTTCATCCGGTGTCAGGGGAGTTCTGTCGGGGAGGGTGTCGTCAGCTTCGAGGCGTTCTTTGACGATTCGGCAGGATTCGGTGACAGGAACGTTGGTGAAGAGAGATTCAACATCGAAACTGACCATGATGTCTGTATCGTGTATGGTGGTCTTGGAGAGGATGTCAACGAAATGCTTGGAGTTATTGATGTGGTGCTGCGATTGTCCTACGAGTGGTTGGAGAATTGAGGTCAGGTGTTTGGCTGTGTCATAGCAAGGCGATCCTCGGGTGGAAATGATGGGGCGAGGTGGAATGGTGGGTTTGTGTATCTTCGGCTGGCCAAACAGGATGGGGCAGGTAGCTGAAGATGAACGAAGCGTGAAGTAGAGTGGCTTGGATATGACTTCTGTTCTGTGAAGAGAGAGGAGTCGCTGGTTGAGTTTCCTTTCCGTTGCTAGTGTGGGATCCTTCTTCAGTTGTTTGTAAGTTGGAGTCTCGAGGAGGGCACCGATCTTATTGTTGTAGTCCCCTTTGTTTAGAAGTACTGTAGCGTTGCATTTGTCTGCCTGTAGAATGTGTATCGACGAGTTGCTGCGTAGATCTTTGATAGCGGCTCGTTCTGGTTTGCTAATGTTGGGTTGTGGTGGCTCAGCTGTGGATAGGGCTTGGGTAAATTGGAAACGGATTTTGTCCGCTGCGGTTCACCTCAGGAATCTCAGTTTGGGTTCTACATGTTGAATGACTTCTGAGAACGGGATCTTCTTGGGTGACACGGCGAAGTTGAGACCTAATCATAGGACTTTGTGTTCGGTTTCCGTGAGTGGATGGTTGCTGAGGTTGATAACGATGTCATTGGTGCCGGTTGGTGTAGCATATATGAACAAATTTCGGGCATCTGCTCACGCGGTCTCGCTCCGCGGTCTACAACACGTGAAATCGTCTTTGAAAATGCGCTAAGTGTGTAAAGAAATGCTCCTACAAGCAAGAAAAACAAACTATGATTACACACCATCTCGGGTGGAAATCGCATATTCAAATACTGTTCTTTCCACTGATACCAATTTCGAAGTGATTGGAAGACTGGAAAATAGGGCCTTTTCGTCTTCAAAAGTGGACAACAATCATTCAATTTGTGACTTCTCTATGGAGGTCACAGGAAAATTTGTCTTTTTCACTGGGGGTTATGTACTTCAAGGGGATAATGCTCGTACCTACGACTTGTTATTGGGTGGTCTCGGCCGCCAAAACATAGGGTATATAATCCTCTGTCGTCTGATGTAACACATAATTTGATTGGTTGTCGAGAAAGTAGGGCCAATTTCAATCCAATAAAAAGCAGCTTTTATAAATGTACGCATGACCTCTATAATTTATGCAATTGCGTAGGCGAAAGTTTTTACACAGCGGACAATGAGGCTTACACACCGTGCTCGCAGCCGTGCGTTTATCGACCACCAAATTTGACTCAGCTCTGGCGACGGAGAAGACGCATTTTACGTTGATTTCAGCAATTTCCTGAAGGGAATTTAGACATTATGGGCGATAGTTTACGAAAAAAGTGTGTAGAGATTAGATTATATCTCTCACGAGACACTGGATTCTTAAGTTTGCCTGAAATTTAGCAAATTAATGGCACTCTGAACTCGCTGCATGAGCAGATCTAAATCTTCATGGATCGATCTGCTTGTGAAGGAATCGCGTATTCATATTGCAGGGTGATCCCGCCCATCTTAGACGGAGGGATGACAATGGACTTATATGCATGGTGATGTGCATCTGCATCTATTAGACTTACATATATAATTTCCTGATTTTTTTTTTCTCTTTTTTTCGGCAGAAGAAGGGGGGGGGGAGAGATAGAGAGAGTTGACAAGTCACGCACGCACAGCGGTGTTGACATTCATACTCTCACCAGTATTCTACGATAAACCCATATTTTATAAAAATCGAAGAGTCCTGTACCCTGGTGTTACGCTCTAGTGCACTTAAACGTTCGTCGTCTGTGTGGGAGGTACACAAATGACTCGTTGATCTTTTGGCCGAATATAAGTCAAATTTGTTCATATGAGTCTGGTTGGTTGAATTCTGGCTGTTAGTTAATTAGAAGTTTGTTGAACTTGACGATCTGCTTCTGTCGAGTTGACTGGAAAGCTTTTCCAGCTGTGGAGGTGTTGAACGCCTGGCATTTCCGAAGATCAGCCGGTTCCAGTAGTTGGGAGAGGTTTACTTCTGATGTGTGGATGTCTTGCTCCATGGTATGGAGTTGATTGAGGGTGTTGGCGATGCGCTCTCTGACAAGGGCTTGTCCTGCCTTGTGTATGATCAGTTTTGCTCGTGGAGTGCTGATTGAAGACTTGAGTTGTGGTCTGGAGTTTGGCTTCTTTAACGCAGTTACGCTGCAGTTGCCTGGATGATACTTGGGTCGGCTCCCCGGAGAGCTGGGTTAGATGCTGCTGATAAGTATCGGCTTGCATGGTGATGTAGATATACAGAAGGCTTGCGGTTTTACCATGTGAGAGAGAGGAGGATTGGGGAGTCCTGAAAAGGACTCTCGGTAATATTATTCTTTCTTGAGTGTGTGTAGTCCTGAAAAGGACTGTTGGTGTAGTCTTGAAAATGACTGTTGGTTATCTTTCTTAGCTTATAATTCTGAGAACTATAGCGCCGGTTGGAGAGGATGGATGGTAGAAGTGGCTCGACGTTTCGAACAGGTTGACTATCCGCCGTCAGGAGTGGGGTGTGGTGTCGGCAAGACACTGTGTGTGTGTCCCCGACGAAGGCGGCGTTGTGATGGCGGCGGGATCAGCCGGGATGCTGTGTGTGTCTCCGGCGTAGGCGGGGTTGTAGTCTGCTGTCGTCTGCTATGCATTGTAGCTGTGGGGCTGGCGGCCGTTTTGTGGGTTGGGCGGGTGGCGGTGGTTGATGTACGCGTGCCTGCGGCGGAGGTGTAGGCGGTGGTGGACGCGTGACCGGGTACTTGTTGATGAGGGGTTTCCAGATGTCGTTGATGTATATATAATCCTGAGTCTTGTAGCACGGTGTTTTGGCGGTGAATTTCAATGGCTTCGGATTCGGCGTGTGTGCCAGTGCATCATTATGGAGATGAGATGACTGTTGTCCCATTCGATGGTGTGTTCGTGTTGTTGGGCGTGTTTGACGATGGCGGACTTGTCCCAATCGCTGAGTCTGAATCTGGTTTTGTGGTCCTTGAGTCTAGTTTCCAGATATCTCCCAGTTTCACCAATGTAGACTTTTCCACATTCGCATGGTATATCTTGTAGACTCCCGCTTTCTGGTGGTTTGGATGCTTGTCTTTGTGGGAGTGGAGTATCGATTGGAATTTGTTGGAGGAACTTGGATGTCTGCTGCTTGAAGGATGCGTTGAATCCTGTGGGAGGCTTGACCGATATAGGGTAGAACGACAGTTTTCGGTGGTGTAGCTGCGGGTTGGTTCTCTTCAGGGCTTGTGTTGGCTATAGGGGCTTGCTGGCTGGAATCCTGGACTTGATCCTATGTCTTGGGTATTTCTTGATGGTAGTTAGAGCTGTGGTGACGTGCTGGATTTCCTGGTCTAGATGGTCGGCATCGCTGAGTTGATGGGCTCGGCGGATGAGGGTGTTGGGGACTGGGTGTAGTACGGCTGGATGCATGGTGGAAGGATCTGTAGTGAATATATCTATCGGTGTGCGTTCCTGTAGACTTGGTGAGCGGGCTTGCAGGATGGCGATTTGGTAACGCGGACGTCTAGGAAGGGGATGCTGTTGTTTTGCTCGGTCTCCATGGTGAATTTGATGCTCGGGTGATGCTAGCTGTTTGATGTGGGCGAGGAAGTGGTCTAAGTCACGTCTGCTATGCGGCCAGATGACGAATGTGATGTCGTCGACCTATCGGAGGCAGAGAGAAGGGCGTTGTGAGAGAGTCTGGAGTGCCGTTGTTTCGAAGTGCTTCATGAAGATGTTGGCTATAATAGGTGAAAGAGGCGATCTCATAGCTGCGCCTTGAAGTTGCTGGTAGTAATTGTCTCGCCATTTGAAGGAAGTTGAGTTGAGGCAGAAGTACATGAGGTCATGTATTTCATCCGGTGTCAGGGGAGTTCTGTCGGGGAGGGTGTCGTCAGCTTCGAGGCGTTCTTTGACGATTCGGCAGGATTCGGTGACAGGAACGTTGATGAAGAGAGACTCAACATCGAAACTGACAAGCGATACGATCCGCGTTCTCAATGACACATTAGCGAGCTTTCGATTTAGGCACCCGACGTGGGCTACTACGAGTTACTGGAGCGTGGAGACGTTGCGCAGCTCACGTCCGTTCCCTTCGCGGAAGTGCTTTCGATTTTTCACGACGGGGCTTTCGTCGGTCACGTGACCAATTTTGAGATCAGGTGACTAAGTCAGGTACTAAATTCACAGTGCGCGAAAATCTGATACGAAGAATAACATAAGGATGAGAGAAAGAGATAGAATGATAAAAATAAAGAATAACATAAGAGAAGGTGATAGAAGGAAGAAACAAAGAATAACATAAGGAAAGACAGAAAGAGAAAGTGAT
This sequence comes from Mesocentrotus franciscanus, assembly GCA_037976565.1. Lineage (NCBI taxonomy): Eukaryota > Metazoa > Echinodermata > Echinoidea > Camarodonta > Strongylocentrotidae > Mesocentrotus > Mesocentrotus franciscanus. Next base: position 13,887,395 of record CP137668.1, read on the forward strand.
AGAATGATAAAAAGTAAAGAATAACTTAGGAGAAGGTGATAGAAGGAAGAAACAAAGAAAAACATAAGGAAAGAGAATGTGATAGAATGATTAAAAATAAATAATAACATAAGAGAAGGTGATAGAAGGAAGAAACAAAGAATAACATAAGGAAAGACAGAAAGAGAAAGTGACAGAATGATAAAAAATAAAGAATAACATAAGAGAAGGTGATAGAAGGAAGAAACAAAGAATAACATAAGGAAAGACAGAAAGAGAAAGTGATAGAATGATAAAAATAAAGAATAACATAAGAGAAAGTGATAGAAGGAAGAAACAAAGAAAAACATAAGGAAAGACAGAAAGAGAAAGTGATAGAATGTTAAAAATAAAGAATAACATAAGAGAAGGTGATAGAAGGAAGAAACAAAGAATAACATAAGGAAAGACAGAAAGAGAAAGTGATAGAATGATAAAAATAAAGAATAACATAAGAGAAGGTGATAGAAGGAAGAAACAAAGAATAACATAAGGAAAGACAGAAAGAGAAAGTGATAGAATGATAAAAAATAAAGAATAACAAGAGAAGGTGATAGAAGGAAGAAACAAAGATTAACATAAGGAAAGACAGAAAGAGAAAGTGATAGAATGATAAAAATAAAGAATAACATAAGAGAAAGTGATAGAAGGAAGAAACAAAGAAAAACATAAGGAAAGACAGAAAGAGAAAGTGATAGAATGTTAAAAACATAGAATAACATTAGAGAAGGTGATAGAAGGAAAAAACACAGAATAACATAAGGAAAGAGAATGTGATAGAATGATAAAAACAAAGACTAACATAAGAGAAAGTGATAGAAGGAAGAAACAAAGAAAAACATAAGGAAATTAAGACAGAAAGAAAAAATGATAGAATGATAACAACAGGGATACCGAGGAAACTGCACCCACGTTGCCGTTTTCACGACGACGGGATTCACGGAAATTGCCCCCGACTCCCGTCGTGTGATTTGGAAGGGAACGTGGGCCCAGAAGCTCGCACATGCGCAGTTGATCAATATGACGTCACGCGTCGTAGCCCACGTCGGGTGCCTAAATCGAAAGCTCGCTATTAGGGCGCTTTCGCAACGCGACGTAAAGCAAAGAGTACGGTAACGCGAGCGAAAAAAACAATCTGCGCATGCGCGAATCTGAAATTTCCGCGTCTTGTCGATTTTCACAACCGTACGCGGCAATGATAGCGTTCGTTCCCTAAACGCGACGGGAGAGCTGTATCGCTGTAATTCTCCCGTAGTCTATGCTTCCGTCGCGTTTGCGAAAGCGCCCTACTGAGATATTGTGCAAAAACTGTATGATGTGTATAAATAGGCTTTCATAAAATATGCAGCGTGTGATAGGTATCGTATTGTCACGAAATTGGTTTTATTTCGTAGGTAGTTATGTTTGGAATCAAGAAAATCACTTGTCTTAATTCGTGTTCCTCATATCTTCGGCGTAGATGGCGCAATTAGTTGATCTAATGCATAGTGCAAATTACGTTTTAAGACATTGTTTGATCGTGCATGTTTTAGACAGTTTTGGTCTTATGACTATTCTACCATGGACATTTACTTGGTCTTTCTCATTTAGTTTTATAGATTAGAATAAGTGTTTTCGTTTGGTATATAGTTCATTTAGATCCGATATCGGAAAGTGAAATTATACCTAATGTTTTTGTAATTCTTGGGAATTAACCTAACGAGAACAACAAATGTTAAAGTAATGTGTATTTAGATCAAGTGTTTCGCATGTGAGGAGCTTTAGGCCGCGGTCTAAATGATTACTGTCGCCCACTGGGCACATTACATTGTAAAGTAATCTGACCATGTTTGCCCAATAAAGTTGAATGTGTGCGAACGAAATGATTTATATGATCGTTTGCATGTCTTTCCATGAGGAAACCTAAGATTGATTTCTGGTTTTAGGTGACGACCATGGTAAGAATTGTGTTTGTTGGGTCTTGTGCTTCCAACATTAGACAATACCAGGGGTTGCTCTTTCGGTGGTTCGGTGGTCCAGTGGTCGGTGGTCTGGAGCAGACGGCTAGTAGGGACTACTCTGTAGCAGAGCCAGTGGCATGGTCGTGTGAGCTGAGTGTACACAAGTAGATGCCTATGGTCGGGTGAGGCAACTGCACAAAGGTAGACGGTCTGGGTGTTTGAAAGTGCATGCAAAAGCAAACTGGTGCGGCCAATTGGAGTTGCATGCAAAAGCAGACTGGTATAGACGTCTGAAAGGTGCAGAAGCAGACTGGCATAGTCGTTTAGAGGTGTACAAGCAAGCTGGTGGTACACGACTGTACAACGGTTGGTAGTCTGGAGGTGGTGAAGTGCAGACCTGTGACGGTCCGTTATTGTCGACTGGACAGTGGTCGAGAGGTGGTGCAGAGCAAGATATCAGAGTGGTGTCAATGTCAACGGGGCAGTATATCTCTGCCAAACGGATCTACGGCGAAATTTGTACCGGACTTGGAAAACCTGCCAGCAGGAGGCATCCTGACAAGATAAACTCCTGGGCAGAATTTGACAGAGCACCGGTTTCGTTACAGTATTAATAGCATTGAGACGTAACTATATATGTACCCAAGGGTGTTAAATGTGGCCAATTTGACGTAAATCTAATATTTTTGTTTCTATATTGGTACACGTTTTAAATGTCGTACCCTTAAAAATACTGAAATAAATACTGTTTAAAAATATTAATATCGATAACAATTTTTGTTATATTTATTGTTATAGATTCTTTGCTTTTTCACAATCATCAAAGGACAAATAAGTATGTTTTTAGACAAGGCCAAGCTTTATGACGTACAGCCACATACGTGACTATTCTTTCTGCAGCAACCAGGCAAGTAGCCAATTTGAAGTTCTACAGGAATAAGGAAATTTTAATTGTAAAAACCAAATTCCTTGGTTTGCTAATGTAATAATATATATTTTGTTAGTCTTATATTTTGAAAATGCCTATTGTTGCTATTCAATTGGAAGGTAAATAATTGTGAAATAGCCTGCACATGTATTGATTAGTGGAACTTGTATTTGAAAACAGAAATAAATTAAATATTATATTAGGCCTAATTAAGTCTCAATAATCTCTGATTGACTCAGCCCTTTGCAGGGCCTAGGGTGCATGAGGAATATTTGCGTGTGTCTAAAGATGTGGCAGTATATTTTGTCAGGGAGTGAAATTGCCCAGATACACCATCTCGTTTCAATATTCAACCAGTAATTTCGTAACCTGTTCATTATTGAAGACTACTTACTATAGTATACGCAGTAATGGGTTTTTTCCCCCTTGTTGTCCGAAGTTAGTCTAATTTTCTCAGACATGAATTTGGATGGTGGGGTGAGGAGAGAACAAAATAATGTGAAATTATAGCACGAATTTTTTTGTTTCTTCCAAATTCGTGATATTTAGCGCCGAATCAGCCAGCCGACGAATAAGCGGGGGAAGTGAGCACTATTTTTGTTTAATCAACACCCCCTTGCGCCAGGGGGAGGGGCCCCGTCTTCATTTTTTATTTTTAACAAGGTTCAATTTACCTGTTTTGGGGGCCAGGGGAGGCCCCCCCCCCCTAGATCCGCCACTGGGTGTAGCCGTAGGCCTACTTGTCGGCCTATATATGATCAGTAGAGTCGAGACACTTGATCAGCTTAATAATTAAAGACACACGTTCCCCGCATTCCAGAGGGCGTTCAAAATACGTACGCGCTGGCGGACGGTGCTAGCTGCCTATTGACACCAACAGAATACGGTTCTTACGCAGATGGCATGTTCCGAATGCCCGAACAATGCCGATTATCGCATACATGTGCCGAAGTAATACCAATCGCAGTTCGACTCTAAGATTCGGCTGCTGTTTCCGCCCACTTTCGTAACGTCACGATCTGCAGCGATCAGCTGGCTTGGCGGAGGCAGGCCGTACTATCTCATTCGCGACAATTGACCACATTGTGTGGTTTGCCGTGATTACAAAAAAAATAGAACCGTACGGCTGGTGACCTCAGAGTTCGTCGGACTCGGCAGACAAAATATTAGCCAATTAGAGCACTCTTTACTTCGTCTTAGAAAAAATCGCAGCCTAAGTTATGTATTTTAGAAGACCCATTATTGGTTGTTTCAGTCAAAAACCGCACGAGCCTACATGAATATTCATAGAGCTATTGTTGCCCGCCAATTCTGCCCAGCAACAAGGGCGTGTTCGCGATACCTTGCCCTCCATTCGATACACACGTATTTGTTCGACAACGAACCGTCCATCTTTATCTTTTATTTTTTAAAATTTTGTTTGTATTTCTGTTCGCTGTCTCTATTTTGTTTAACTTTATTTCGAAAACTTTGTGATTTTGTTTCATCTTGGTGGACATATATTGCGTGTTATATTTGTTTCCGCTAAATTATGGTAAGTTTTGTTCGACGTGAGCCGTTTTGTTGCAAGCGCTATTGACTTGTGTGAGTCTGTGCAGGGAGGGGGTAACTCCCACCTCCCTGGTCTGTGTACGTCGCTGATGTGTACATGTCATTCATAAATATACAAACGTTGAACTTTGTTGCTCTGTCCGTCCGTGCATGTCTGAGACTTCGTAGGTGTTTTCATTTTCCTTCTCTTTCTTCCTTTCATAATATCTGCCTTTTTTGGCCCGATGATGAAAAAATAACAACAACAACAAACTAATTGCTATGCCTATGCAAAAGAAAGAACATAAATACATCTTCTAACCGTACAAACTAGACCTAGATCTAGTCTACTACGGAAGTAGAATCTACTAGGCTAATATAGACTCTATTTTTTACATCATTGGAAATGGAAATGCTCCTCCCCAAAAAAAAAAAAACGGTTAGATCTAGATCTAGGTCTATATAAAATAATTTAGCAAAAATTTCATCAAAGAACAAATATCACATTCATATAATTTCTTTAAATTATACATTCACTAAAGAAATACAATGGAAATAAGGGAGAAAGTTGCAGTAATCGAGCCAAAGAAAGACATTCTTCAGAAGAAGATTAGATTTGTTTTATGTATTTATATTCAGCAATATATAAAGGAAAACTCGGTCAATAAACTGGCCTACATTCCTTACTAGGCAACTAAGGCAACATGGACTGTACTAGTCTAAGTTACCAGCCCATTATGGTGTTCAATGTATTTATGGCTGATTTTACATCTTGAAATAAAGGCTCATCGTGATTCAGATATTCAACAATTATTTATGAAATAATTATGATATTGTGAAATCCTACCAAAACTCGTTATTTCTCATTATCAAAGAACATTTTCTCAGCTAATAACAAACGGTGCCTGGTTGGCAAGTCTAATTCTTAACATTCATCAACGATGCGTCATCCTGTTCGACTAAACCCAGCTGGCCCAGCGTTATCGATAGGATCGTATAGGATAGTATCATTTTGAGACATTTAATTTTGAGACAAGGGGAAATTTTGAACTGGAAGATAGATAAAAGACTAGCAGAAAATTTGAGTACTGCAATTTAGGTCAAAAAAGCAATGTAATATTTTATCAATACAAGGAAATATAATCACATTTTTCAATACATGACTTAGCCTGACTCCATCCCTTATTTTGTGGGTATAATTTCTGAACACCCCTTTGCCTAATCGACGAGCCCAAAACCCAAAGTCTAGGGGTGTGGCATATTCCACTACTACGAAGGGCATTTCCCTCAATATATTACAATCAATGCATGAAAAAAGGATATATCTGAATAAATATACGCATTATAACACTTTTGAGACAGCCAAAGATCAGTAAAGAATGGTTCATAAAGATTTAATTTCCATTTATTTGTACATCACAGACATTTATCAAAACAATTGTCCCTCATAAAATGCATTTCCCCGCCAGTGAATGGTCTATTCCTGGTCGCGAATGATTTATATTCAAGCACTTTGATTGACAGCTGTATGCAAATTAGAAGTCTATCTTCGGAACCAACATGGCGATGACTAGAGCAGCGAAAACTACACTGCCGGGCGCGCGCGTGTGTGCTCCTTCAAATAGCGGTCTGCGTTATTGTGCTTAGAACTAGACTAGCTTAGCGATCACCGCTCCGATTCGTCGTCTCACATATTTAGACCACGCTCCACGCTCCGTGCTCCACATGCCACAGAAACCCTAAAATGCTACATGTTCTCATATCTTTGGTGTTTTCGAGATGTCTTAAGGTAAGGTTTATTTTGTTCTTTTGCCAACAAGAGTGGTATTTATATTTGTTATCATAGCTTCATTAGTTGAAACTGGCTAAACGTTATGGTATGGTACCGCGGGGCCGGGGAAAGCCCCAAAACAGTACTACTACTACTACCGGTAGTTGAATTGAGCCGGGTGCTCCGGGCCGTGCCCGCCAGGCTGCCTGCCGGCGGTGGCCTACGAAGATGGGACTAGATCTATAGCTTCGTTAGTCAGTTAATTTAATGCAGTTAATTAAGGCCCCCAAAAAAAAAAAAAAACATGCTTAGCGTCCTGCCTTTTTGAAAAGTAGGAAGGAGGAGGCCCTTTTTTATTTCTGTTTTTTTTTTCAAAATGGCCGCTGTGTACATTTTCCCCGAGCGGCTGGGCAGCCTTTCGGGCTATTTTTCAAGATGGCCGCCAGTATTTATGTTTTTTTTTTTTTAATTCAGTAAAAGACCATTTAAGCAGTATGTTTTTCATGTTTTTTCATTAAGATTTATTTTTTTTAAATTGAAGAAAAAAAAAAAATTGAAAAAAAAAAGGGCAGGCGGCCCCCAAAAAGGAAGCGGGTGGGGACGCTAAACATGAATATTTTTTTATATGGTCTAATACATGATTCCAATCTTGACGACCTAGTGTATGGTAACGCTGTTACATTGTACTAGTTCTACTACTATAGGTCTACTATAGTCGATCGATGAGAGTGAACCTAGACCGAAAATTTCTGTCTCTTTCGTTCGTTAGCTTCTGATTTGGGTATGGTCGGTTCCTCTCTATCTAGTCTAGAGACAGAAGCCGACCATAGGCGCTCCTGTGCAAACTCGGTGGAACGGATCTATTTTTGAAAATTAGGCCTAGGGTCTAGGCTGATATACATCGGTTCCATGCACTTACCAGATTGACTGTATGATGCGTTTAAAGGTCTTTTTTTCCCGATTTTCTTCGTCGAAATTGAACTCAGCTCAGCTCCGTGTTGAAATTTTTGCAGCGCATGCGCGCGCAGTCACAGTTAGAGCCTAGACTAGAGGCAATCAGAGGCTAACGATTGAAAGAGACAGACATTTTCGGTTCGGTCTGTTTCTAAAGAGAGGAGCCGACCCTACCCAAATCAGGGGCTAACGAACGAAACAGACAGACATTTTCGGTCTAGAGTGAACCTAGCCCTGTATGTTGATCGACTGATGTTGGACCGAAAGCTTTGCCTTTGCTTTGGGAGGCTTTGCTTTGCCTTTGGCGGGCTTTGGCTTTGGCTTTGGTCTCTGAAAAGTCTGATATCAACGATGGATGGTGGTTCTGCTACAGGTATAAACATGATAAATAACTACTTCGGGCTCCACCATATTCACTGACCGCCTCTATACGGAGCTCACTGAGTGTGTGTACAGGTAGGGTATCTGAACGATTTTTATATTTTCCCTTTTGGATCGTTTTTCACCATTATGGTTGGATAATTGAAAAAATCATTTACTCAGAATAATTCATTTCAAATTTCAAGACTCACCGATGTTTCTATCAAAAGATACAGCTCCCCCAAATCCCTTCAATATTCATTCTTTTTTTGTCAGAATCGACGAAAAAGACGTACACGCAGAGTTATGTTGTCAACATGGGTTCGGGCTGCGTAGAGCTCACGCCTCCCTACTTAGCTGATCCGAAAAATGGGGGAAGGGTATTTTCAAACTGTAATTGTTTGTGATCCCTGGGGGCTAGCAAAAAAATAAGCGCATGGATTCATTCCTTACGACTGGGACTACTTATTGCTCATGGCGTCATATCTCAAAAGTGACAAATTTCGGAGCTAGCCAGGAAACAATGTTTAAATAGCTGTTTTGACCAGGATATTTTTAGAATTTCGAGATGACGCCCCTTTGAAAATATGGGGATTAACCTGCTCTTCCATATATTTACCTCATTTATTGAGTATCACCTTCAGGATCACAAAGAATAAAGGTTTGAATCTCGATTTGATAATAAAAACATTGACCAATTTTGCATGATCGCGCAACGCACATAGACTGCATAGGGGATTAGGGATGCGTGCAATCTCTATGGGAAGGATTTTAGAACACAACATCGGGTGCGCGATCAGACACCCTAGTACAGGTTAGTGTGGGGAGGTTACTTATGCAATGCAGTTTGTGTGTGAGCGCCGTACCCATCCCGCAAAGTTCAGTAGCTTCACAAACTGGAACTGGACCTAGCTGAAAATAAGTCCATATACACCTCTTCAAATGAAAAGAAAGCAGTCTCCCATTGAAGAACGTGATACTACAAATACAAGCAAAAACTTGTCACTCCAAGTCCAAGCAAACGAGCCGGAGAATTACTCACGACAGAACTGAATTCAGTGTAAGTCCTATACCGGTAAACAATGGCACAGGCGCAATTATCCTCGAAGCAGTCAATGAGACCCTTGGCCTTAGCATCTCTCTCGCTAAGAGTTAGAAATAACTGTCTGGTATGGGGAATTTTTAAATAAAACTGACATTTGCCAAACTTCCCCATACACCGACACATACATGTACATGTACGGTAATCCTTGGCATATGCACAATGGAGGGGGAGGGGGGTCATTTAGAGATTTAACCCAGAATTTTTGCCCACTTTTTTTTACTTTATCTAGACAAATTGATGTAGAAACAAATGATTGAATAAAAAAATGAATCTAATTTTCTTAAACCGGTACTATAAAAATAACATTAATTGTAGAACATCAAAATATAAAGGCTCGCCGGTACTTTCAGCTTATCTGGCCCTTTTCTTGAAGCTTCTGTGCCAGTTGAGATGGGTGATCACACCAAAGAGATATCACAACATGTGATATCTCTTTGATCACACACAAACTGCATTGCATAGCCTCCCCTCACTAACCCGTACGTATGAATACCGAAGCTGTGACGTCATAAAAATCTATTTTTGGAATTTCTCAATTCTTCTCAGTTTTCTTCTTCCACTCAAAGACCAACGCACTTTGTGTACTAGTTGAAATTATCTGTAATTGGGCAAGATTTCATTTCTATAGTGGTGAAGTGTGCCGTCATCAAAAATCTATTTTTTGAATTTCTCAATTTTTTCTTCATTTTCCGAAAGACCACCAAAAATAATGTCCAAATGTCGAAAACCGATTGAATATTTAAAGTATTGGCCGAGATATGACCATCAGAATAAATAGATTTCCTATAGGAACTCAGTGCTATATTGCTCTGGCTCCTAATTTTATGAACCAGAGCAATATAACACTGAGTTCCCATAGGCAATCTTTTTATTCAGATGGTCATATCTCAGCCAATACTTAACCTATTCAATTGGTTTTCGACATTTGACATTATTTTTGGTGGTCTTTCGGAAAATGAAGAAAAAATTGAGAAATTATAAAAATTGATTTTTGATGACGGCACACTTCACCACTCTATAGAAATGAAATCTTGCCCAATTACAGATAAATTCAACTAGTACACAAAGTGCGTTGGTCTTTGAGTGGAAGAAGAAAACTTATTGGAAAAAAAATCACTCCAAGAAGACCCTATCAAAAGGAAAATGCTGCTCTGCTATCCCTGACAAGATCCTGTCCTAAACCACTGCGAGGACAAATTAGGATGAGTTATTGCACTCATCCCCCTTAATAAATTATAACAAAGATGTAAAAAAGTTAATCTTGTGCAAAGAAGATCTTGATCATTTGCCTGCAATCATGCAATTGATAATTTAAATACATAATGTCACATTTGGCTGGTACATCTCTTGTACAGTGAACCATAATGAACACTTCCCTTGCAGTTTAAAGCCCCTCTAAAGTGTTGGGAGCCAAAAATTTGATGGCATAATATCACTTAAATTGTATCATAATGTGAAAGAGGGTGCCATTTAAGACACATTTCTGCAAGGATTTTCAAAATAATTGTGTTTGAGGACAAATATTGATTAAAAAAGAATACGTAATTTGGGTTTTCTGTTGCACGCAGAAAACGTACATGTTGTATCTTAATTTCTTTCACCAATATTCGACTTCGAACACATTTGTTTTGAAAATCCTGGCAAAAATGTGTCTTAAATGACACCGTCTTTCATTATGATACAAATTAAGTAAAATTTTGCCATCAAATTGTTGGGGCTCCCAACACTTTAGAGGGGCTTAAATAACTTGAAGTGTAATACTTTACTTCTTTTTTTTTGCTTCAGTTTATTTATTTTTTCATTTTATTGTCTTCACATATTGTTTGTGCATATGATTATCCTTTTAATCAAGATTTTTATTTCTAAATTGTCATTGTCATGTCTTCTCACTTGTATCGCATGTTACACAAAAATGAATTTTGGTCTTTGTAATATGTAGTTAGTAGTTGTACATGTACTCTTTTATATCATGTACATGTACTGTACATGTACGAGTCTATACAAAATTATGAAAAGGGATAAATGCTAGTACCTGCACATGTTGCATGTTTCAATTATGTTAATAATGTTTGTTAAATTTATTTCTCTATTATTGACATTGAGCTTATCAAGGGTATAGTGGTAAATTCAAAACCTTAAAAACATTAATGTTGTAAACTTGTAATAAAGCTTGTAAATAGTAACTCTCAAGAAAACAACAAATATAATTTGGATGTTTTTAATCCCTAATTAGAACATATTAACATATAGCCTTATTTAACTCAAGGAACCTCCATAGAAATTTTTAATGAGATTGATGAATATATTAGTACTCTTTGAGGTTTCATTCTCTAGCTTTCTCTGAAACATGGATTCCTGAAAATACTTCATTATTGTTCAATAAACAAGTTTACACTTGTATGCCATGTTTACGATATTTTAGATTCTCTTGACATTACTGTTAGAGATGACATCATGACTCAGTCAGATGATTTTGATTTTTTTTTTTTTACTGAAATAATTAATCAAATTGGCAAATTAAATAAAAGTTAAATATACAGAAACCCACATCAAACATGCGAATATTTATTTATACACTAGTTGATTTTATACAACACCTAAGTAAATCCTTGTCATTTGATTGGACGATTGTTGGTCACATGATATTCAATAGATATACTATTGCACGGGCGTGCATTTTTGGTTATATGCAGACTGCGTACAGCTCTCTGCCCCGCGTGTATCCCATTGTTATATTAGCTGCGCGCATCTGACTCGGAGGCAATCTGAATGTAATTGAGATGGCCTGACTCCAACTTTAATTTATCTTTAATATAAGGAGCAAAGCATATTACGTAAATCCTTGTCATTTGATTGGACGATTGTTGGTCACATGATATTCAATAGATATACTATTGCACGGGCGTGCATGAAAGATGTTGTATAAAACAAATATTGAATGTTTTTTATTCGTTCAATAGTGCAAATATTTTCATTCGTTGAAAGATTAACGTTAATTCTATTCTAATTCTATTCAACTTGGCTGACGCCTCGTTGAATAGAACGTTAATCTTTCAACTCATGAAAATATTCGCACTATTGAAATCATAAGCATTCATTATTTGTATTATACAGTAAGGATTAATCTTAACATTGACCATGATTATGCAAAATATTGGTAATGATTTTGTTGGTATGATTTACTCACATTATTTTCTACTTCATACCAGGATAACTTAAAGAACTCTGCATCTCTGCTTATACTAATAAAATAATGTATGTGCCAGTATACTCCTGGTATTCTTTATTTTGATGCAACTGATCACTTTCCAATTTTCTAATTAAATAACCACATAATATAACTCCTCCATCTGAATCCTTCACATACTGTCAAATCAATGATGACACTTAATTGGCCCTAAAGGTTGGTGTACTGTGCATGTAGCAAATACTTAATTATAACAAAAATCTCCTGAAAGGAAAAAAGGAATAAACTGTAAATAGCTGTAAAAAACAACAACAACACCATTCTTGGATGACATTTGAGTTAGTTCAGTTGATACGCAATGAACATAAACAATTATATGAATGCTTCTGAAGATAATAAAAAAGGTACCGGTATATAAGAATATGCAGAAGATATTTGATAAATTATTATGCAGAACCAGACTAAGTTATTATCCAGAATAGTGCTGTGACCGTGTACATGCACGAACAACCACTACACATACATGCAGAAATTCACTAGACGGATAACCGAAAGAAGAACAAAAAAAAAACTGTTTTTCAGCATTATAAATTGCTGAAGTCAATATTTCACAAAAATGTCTGTCATCAGAAATACTGCTTTTGTTTTTGGTAAATGTCATAACCGTGTGCAGGTGTACACACACGGATAAACTGTCCGTGTGGAATGGGAATTACACACTAACTCACAGCACTAAATTCCAGAAACAGTTTAATGACAATAAAAGATATTGTATAAATAATTGGAATATTATTGTAGACTTGCTGGGTAACAAGGTTAATAGAGCCTTACCCTCACATGACACTTGATGTTCAAGTTATTCAACACCAAACGAGTATTGGAAGTTACAATTTTAATGTTTATATATTTTGTGACCCTTTTTATTTAATTAGTAAACATATTTAAAGGTTGAGAGCCAGTAGCAAGTATTGATAGTAATATTTGTTTAACGGGAAATGTAACCCTAATACGGTAGTAAGTTGCTCTGAAGGAAATAGAACATATTCAGAAGCAGGCTGGTGAACTTTGAACAAACTCAGACAAGTAATAAGTAAGGTTTTAATGTTTGAAATTTGTAGTCGGTATATGAATTTCAAATTTTCAAATTGATGATTGGGCATTGTGATGTACTGGTAATGTTGGACCAATCTCCCATACCATTCAACACTTAATATGACTATGATAGAACCTCATCATTTTTGGAGGACTTATTGAGCTCTCTGAATATATTTTTAGTACAGCTCTGAGAGAAAAGGGACTGGAATACTGTAAATTTTGTTTTAAAAGTGTGAAACAAATGGAGATTTACACCAAATATGTCCCAGTAGAATGACTTACTGTACATGTGTATGCTGGTTGTGAATGTTAAGTGATTACAACTTTCTAATATTTTTTCTTCTTCCTGTTTTTAATCAATTTCTTTGAACTTTCTTATTTTTTTTCTGTCATTTCTTTCAAACTCTCACCAATTTCTTCTATGATCATTCTTTATTTACGGATTCAACTTGTTATAAAGATTGGTATATTATACATGTATGATCCAACAATATTATCGACACTTTGCATGTGCATAACCAGCAGAAGCATGCAGTTACACACTGTGAATATAACAACTCTATATTTTGTTGTTGTTGCTGATGTGTTGTACAGTAAACAGCCATGAAATCATCATTATAAACTTCATTCATCATCCAAAAGTCACTATTTAAAAATTCTAATGATGTTTTTAAGTATGGAGTGAGTCAAAGTCATTGGCTAGGTCAATTGGTTAACAACAATAATGAATGTATAGTGATTATTATTTTAATAAATTCAATTAATGAACAACTCTTATTAGAAAAATTGTTAACACAGTGAGCAAATATTTCACCCAACAGTTAAACATGTTTTTGTGGTTAATGTTGAATAGAAATGTAAAATTTTATCAACCCTAGAAATATAAACTTTTCAAATGTTGAATATCCATTTTACACGTAGAGTGTATAAAAATACCAACATTTAACAATCATACAACAGACATTCTGTGATATGTGTTCAGGCTCAAAACATAACAAATTTAGCATACTCTGTATATTTTTTAATGCATGGCAACAAAAATTAACACACCTTGTTGTTTACATGTATGTCTCAATTAGAGTTGATTCTGCAGTGTAGGAAATGATTTATCCTTTATTGTGAAAGCTTTGTCAAAAAGCTGTATTACAGAATTTAAATACATGTACTGTAGCTTTGTTTTCAGCAGACAAGAATAACAAAAGACATCCAACTTCAGGACCTTGCCTATTCTGCAATTTTAATTTTAATTTTCCATCAACATAATTGTATGACTACTTTTAGAAGTTTGTCATTTGTTATTTCATCATTTCCATAGCATTCCATAACATTCTTTAACCAATGAATGTCTGTTTACGTTGATGCCTAAATTATATGGATTTTGTAATTTATATATGTGCAGTATACTGCTGAATGGGAAACGTGATACATGTAAGTGACAATGTTGCAAAAGAAATAGTGACTCTTACTTTTAATGTTGATCCTAAAATACATATTTTCATGAAATTGTCGATTTCTGCACCCAAACAAATATCTTGTTATCCAAAAGATCTGGGCCCGTATTTGATTCAATACTTAAGTACAAAATTTAAGCTTTTTACTTAGTATTTGTCTTAGATAAAATACTTAACCAATTTTGGTATTCAATTCAAACTTTTGGCTAAGTATTTTACCCTAAATTTAAGACAGCTCACTGCCAGACGTAAGCCAATTATTTGGAGGCCTTGATTGGCAGGCATATGGTTTTCTTACGCAGTATCATAACCTGCGCACAATTATATTAGCGCGCATTTACAGTATTGCGACGCGTTAATTGCGCATTACTTTTGATTGACCGTGTGATGTCACAATGCTTATCAGCAAGTATTTTACTTAGATTTTGTCTCAGGTAAGTTAAAGTCTAAAATGCGATTTGAATACGAGATAAGTAAACTTCTTAGCTTAGCCATTTACTTAGTAAATTTCTTACTTATTCTTAGTATTGAATTGAATACCGGCCCAGGTGAAACTCTCAAAATGATAAGTCTCAATAATAGCACCACAATCAATTGGGTATCATTGCATAGAGAAATACATGTAGGTCTACCGGTACACGTATTACACACAAAAACAAGGATAGTATTATATTCTCATAAGTGATATTAACGAAAACCTACTTTCTAAACAGGGTGGATTGTTTCAGAAATGCCTATTTCCTTCAAATATTTAATATCTGTGACATTTATATGTACATGTAATCTACATTTGAAGCTCCATTTACTAGTTCCGAAATTGGTTGCGTGTGTCTGTTTTCAAATCACTTTTAAAGCAAAACAGGTTTTGATCTGAGGTATAATCATAAAATTTAAACATCTTTATACTAATAAAAAGAAAAAGATTAAATTCCTCTCCTGGCAGCTTCAACTCTGAAGTATTGATGAACTATGACCTGTACCTGTAATAGTAGTGGTCAAAATCCTACTATTTTGAGTAGTACAAAATTATAATCTTTGGAAAATCCTGTTTCAATTTATTATACAATGTTCAGTGATCTGTGAGGCTACATTATAGATTTACGTGGCAATTTATGGGCCATTCCCTTTCTTCCTCTCAATGTAAATAGTACCAGTATTCTTTTGGGCTATATTTAAAGAAATGTAAATCAAATCAGACAAGTCACTCTCTTTTCATACAGTGCTGAAGTGAGCAATGTGGTTCAAATGTTATAAATAATTGTAAAATTTTGAATGCCGGTACTTTGTTTTGGTAATGTGATCTTCCAATGTCTTCCAATAATGGTTGTCTTGCTGACCCTGACCTCTAAGCAAATAGCCTAACTTTTTTAATGGTACATTGTAGATGTAATATTTTTGAGAAAAAAAATCTTGATATACACCCTGTAGGTGTCACATTAATTCATTTTCTATTTATGTAAATCACTTTGAGCATATAAAAACCAACCTTATGTAAATTAAAATGTGAACAAAATTCAGGGCAAAACTTCGCAGCCTCTCTAAATCGAATATGTTGGTATATGTATTACATTTGATGTGATAGTTCGAATATCGTGATGGTACTGTACATGTAGGTTATGAATACTGTAGCTAATGGATCACATTCTCCCCTAAAATATGTGAAATTCACCTACTGTATGTAGAAGATTTAGGATGAAGGGTTTTCAAATGGTATAGTTTGGCATAGCCTATCATTAATTGGAGCTTAACATGTTTGTCATTTATATAATATTACTGGCCTTGGGGGAGAAACAAGGTAATACACCCTGTATTGCCCTTACTGATTTCGGTAAGGGCAATACACGTACATGCACGTGTATATAATTGTATCTCCCAAAAGATTCTAATTATTATCCCCTCGCCGACGAAGTCGGAGGGGATATAGAAACGCCGCTGTCCGTCCTTCCTTCCTTCCGTGCGTCCGTAACAAATTTGGTTTCCGATCAATAACTTTAGTAATGTTTGACGGATTTTAATGAAGTTTGATATGAAGGTACATGGTATCAAAATACAGGCTGAGTTCGATTTCGGAGTATGTAGGTCAAAGGTCAAAGGTCATAGCTCTTTAAATATGCCAATCTGGTTTCCGATCGATAACTTTAATAATGTTTGACGGATTTTAATGAAATTTATATATGAAAGTACATGGAATCAAAACACAGCCTAAGTTTGATTTCGGAGTATGTAGGTCATAGGTCATAGCTCATTAAATATGCGAATCTGGTTTCCGATCGATAACTTTAGTAATGTTTGATGGATTTTAATCAAATTTGATATGAAGGTACATGGTGTCAAAATACAGCCTAAGTTCAATTTCCGAGTATGTAGGTCAAAGGTCATAGCTAATTAAATATACGAATCTGGTTTCCGATCGATAACTTCAGTAATGTTTGACAGATTTTAATAAAATTTGATATGAAGGTACATGGTATCAAAACACAGCCTAAGTTCAATTTCCGAGTATGTAGGTCAAAGGTCATAGCTAATTAAATATGCGAATCTGGTTTCCGATCGATAACTTTAGTAATGTTTGACGGATTTTAATAAAATTTGATATGAAGGTACATGGTATCAAAACACAGCCTAAGTTCGATTTCGGAGTATGTAGGTCAAAGGTGAAAGGTCATAGCTCATTAAATATGCAAAAACACCTAATTATATATGTGAAAATGTGGTTAACTTCCTTGCCTAGTAATATAAATGTATAGTCTAATGGAGGTAACTTGTTCTGACGTACAATGTATATAGGCCATTTGTACCCTGCGAGGGGATGCTACGCTTTGCGTTGACTTTTCTAGTTACGTATTCCTTTGTAGATCAGGAAAGGGTACTGTACTGTTAATACTATACCCTACTACCGTGCCGCATGATAGTCTGCTCAAACTTTGAGACAATTTAGCTGTTTGGAAGGTCCCGGATATTTATTCGGGCCAATACATAATGGGCTCAATATGGAACACAATTTTTTGTACTCAAAGTCAATGGTGAAACCCGGAAGAGTGAAAATATCAGGAAATATTGCCCGCTCGAAAATGTTAGTTTGCGAACCGGGAAAAAATATGCATTTTAAATGCATGGTAAAATTACCTGCTATTGTATACATGAAGGTAATAAAGCAAACACATATCAAATTCACTACTGGTTCCTGTAAAATTTCACCTAGAGAGTACATGTTGTGGATAGACAAAGTGTTACCAGCCATACAAGACATGTAGGAAAACCAAATTGAACAGGAAATTGTAAGTTAAAAATTCTAAAATATTGCTTTGTATAATGTCTTGTAATGTGACCGAAAATCTTTTAGAATAGTGCTAGTACTCGGTACAATGAATCATTTTACATAGCAGCTCATGAAACTTAAATCACATTTTAGTCTTTTCAAATCTTCTGTGAAGTCCTTTTGACATTAGCTTAAATGTGGCAATTTTTGTAGTACTCTCTACATGTGCATGTACATTCACTCCTATGGTCATATAGAGATTGAAATTGAATCGCATTGTTATTAAATATGAACTTGTCTCCTATACAGGGTGTACATCTTCAACAATATTCACATACACAACAAAGCCATCAGTCTCTTGAAGATTTTTTTTTCTTTACCGGTAATTGTGTATTTTATCTTTCATTTCCTAAGCATTCCTAATACATTGCCAATTATATTGTTTTCCCTTATTATTTTATTATATGAATATACATGTACGGTATGTTCATTTGCTAAGATTGTATCTTTTTGAAAAATGAAGTGAATAAATGCATGACAATACTAATTACATGTGTAATGATATCTTTATACCTGTAATGATAAATTTCAAACGCCTTATCATATTTTTTATAAGAATTTTAATTGTTATTATTTGTCAGTTCATTTTAAAATGTATGATAGGAAGATCATAATTTGTGTAATTATCACTGTTTTGTATATTTGAGATGCTTTTTGCAAATATTTATTGGAAGATTTGTATATCCTTTGCTTACATACTGTAACATGGATTTCTTTGGCTTCGTCAAAGAAATTTCCAATAAATGGTGTAGCATATGTACACATGTAGACATATTGATCTATCAACTGCACATATATGTACTGAAATATTATAAGAAATTAAGAATATGTACTTCTTTTGATCCTGTATTCTGTATGATATTGTAGATATTTAATATATTTTTTTATAATTCTTAAAATGCATATCCATTTTTTCAGAGGGGCAAGTAGACACTTGATGACAATCAACGCAAAGGTACAAGGTGACTGTCAAGATGAAGAAGAAACAGCATGTGTACTCCACCGATTGTGACAAGGGGCTCTTGATTATCCTTTGAGAAAGTGGTAGATCAAGTTGATCCTCAGCCTTTTCACACACAGCTAAAATTCATCGTATCTAGAGCTGATTAGTTTAAAGCGCTTTAACGCAACAGCTTTAAAGAGCTTTAAAGAAAATTTTCCTGTGTGAAAATCGTTTATACGATGTTCGGATAGATACGAAGTCGCGATTCATACGCCCCTAAAAGCAGGCTGCAGATACGAAGTGCGTATCTAGAGAGCTTGACATTTTGTGTGTAAACGGTTATACGTGTTTAAACTGGATGGAGCGCGCGCTTTCTTTGATATGACCTGACTTTTTTACGCTTCTCCGCATATTAACAACATGCAATTCGCAACGTCACATACAGCTTGCAGTCGTGTACTATTAACTATCCACGCGGCTTACTGTCTTATTACTAAGTATTTAATTTCATCTTTTGACATAATGTAGGAATCGGAATTAGGACGTGGGTCTGTATGGAATAGGCAGGAGACCCTGGTGGTGTTGGATTTGTGGGGGCAAAAGTAAATTCAGAATCAGATTGCCAGTGCTGGTTCCAGGAATAGAGACATAAATTTATAAGAGCCTGGCAGAACAACTTACGGACATGGGGTTCAATCCCTGTCCCTGGGACAGGGTTCGGGACAAAATAAACAGGTTGAGAGGCGTCTACAGAAAAATAAAGGACAAGGAACGCAAGTCGGGAGATGAAAAGAAGTTTACAGTCTGTAATTTTATTTTAAGGTAAATATGAATTGAAAACAAGTGTCAAAAATGGTAATACAGGCATACATACATTATCATAATTAAGAAGACGTCAACGGCAGTCTATAATTGAAGGAATTTAACGAGAGGAAAATGAACTATAGTCTCTAGTATCTTCTCTCTTAAACAGCGCGCCAATCTGCCTGATAGTAAATACAATGCGCAATGGCCCTACTGCGCATATTAAGAGCAGTAAATCTCGAAACGATCGCACCCAAATCTTCTGTGTATGAAAGATGTCGTATGTAAAGCTGATTATTTTAAAGCGCTTTAAACTAATCAGCTTTAAAGAATTTTACCCGTGTGTGAAAAGGCTGACTGTGTAACAGCAGCAAATATATGAGGTATGTAGATGGATTGTACATTTTTTGTAATAAAATCTTAGGATTGTTCAATGATCAAGGTATTTAAGACTCCTACCCCATTTTTTCACCATTTTTTTTATTGATGGCTATTACGTGCTGCATGCATGCATGTAGCTCTTCAATGAATGGATGTAAACATTGATGCCTTTGGGTCATAATTGACTAATATGCTCATGTAGTAGACCATTTTCAAAATGTATTCAAATGTATACATACGTGTACCTTGCGATGAGCTATTACATTCACCTGTTTTCTATTATTGTACCTCATTAGTCAGAATGCAAATTGCAAGAATTAGTTGTTGCGCTACATGTAGGTTGGGTAAACCTTCCTATTTGTTAGCATTGGCAATACAGTGTACAAGATTACAAAAAATTCTTGAATACTTAATACATGTACTCGACCATATATGTTTATATGATATGATATGATATGATATGATATAATATATGATATGATGGTATGGTATGATATGATAATGAAAAAAATCAACTAAGAAGAAATTTGTAGACAATTGAATGAGTCGTACTCCAAGATATATTATTGTTAGCACTGTTCACATTGTTCTTGAGACCGAAAAATAAATGGGAGCTCTGTTCTTTAATTTTTCAAACCAACAGATTTCATATAGGATCCCTTCAAGTACAAGGTCTACGCTGCTTCACACATGCACTGAGAGGGACCTGGCAGAGGCTAATAGCATGGCTCTTCAAGAAGAAAAATTACCCCCAAACAAGTACATGTACATGTACATGGAGTAGACTAACATTGGGGCCGGTTTGATCCGCACCTTGTGAAGCCTTGTGCTAAGGTCGATTCAAAGAGACATTAATTTGAGATTTTCTAGTCACCTCTGTGATAGTCAGGTGATGTCTCTCAAGGTTCTGATTTTCACTGTGGCGAGTATTGAAACTGTATTGGTTGTCTTATTAGTCTTATGATACCGTGCATATTGTCATTGCAATATTGGTAGCTTTAGCTTAAAGATGGTTTGTCCCTTTTGCAGATCTAAAACACTGGAGTTCCATGAATCCAGTGGTATATTAAAGAGATCTATTATTAGGAACCTCTAACCAAATAACAACAAATCAAAACTGGCTTTCAATGAATAGAGTTTGAATGTTTAATTCCAGATATTTAATTGTCTAAACTCAAAAAAATATGTGTACACTAGTGTTGATTTGAGAAAAGCTCCTGCTGTGGCAATTTGAAAACAGCATTATACATAATTTCTTACAAAGAAGTTTCAGAACCTATGACTGTAAAATTTCACACTTTATATCTGAAGGGTTTAATTATTTGAAACACTTGGCAAGTCTCTTGGAATTTGCACAAATTTGAAAAAGTGTAATTTGTAATGTGTGAGTTTACAGAATTCAATATCACTGTATTTCGAAGACATTCAAATTGGAATTGAATTAGAGCAAACAATTTAAGAATATATCAGTTAAACAAATAAGGTGTGTAGTTTGATATATGTGGGATATCCATTTGTTTCATTGTACTACACATTTTTGTGAAAGGTTGATCTTCCACTATTATTTTTTGTTAGAGGAAACCTCGCGAAACCTCGCCCCAAAGAATAAGCGTAGGTATTCTGAAAAGTGAGATGTATTTCTGCCGGCCCTATGATGTACAAAATTCCTTACGAAAATGGACAAGAGATATGTAGGATGCGAAAGTTAATGTGGTTAGATGAGCAAGTGTGCGCTTGTAAAAATGACGCCTGGCTGGAATGCTCCCAGGGAGTGGAGAATGTGCATACATAGTGTGCAGGTTAGCCTGAATCCGATGACCGGGGTCATAATATATCTGCAAAGCGCTTAGACACATCGTTGATGTATTAAGCGCTATATAAAAGCCGAATGTTATATAACTGAAGATATTCTTGGCATGATTTGATGCCTTTTAGGATGACATGGGCGCAGCCATTTTCATGAAAATGTGACATTCAAGTTTTAGTTGTACATGCACCAAGCTTTAGATGGAAAGACGTTTTTAAATCAATAACAAAAACTTTACTTTTCAATGAGGAATTATCATAGTTGAGGACATTTCATAGCTCAGAAGATAGCAATTATGTTTGGTGAAAAATATATAAAAGGTGAACAATCGTAACAAAATCATTTAAACATACTAAAATAGAGCAGTTGACAAATCTATTTCATTTATGAGAAACCTTCCCTTCACCCCAGACGAGCACCAACTCATTTAGGCAATTTGCATTCTGGCAATTATTAGTACAAAGGATAAAAGAAGGTGAATGACATACTTCATCACCACACACACCTGGGAAGAAAGCATCCATAAATTTCAATACGTTTACTTGTTATAAAACGACTTCATGTTATCAAGAAAATGGCAATGCCTATTTCATGAGAAACTGTACTCTGATATTCTTGCTCTATGCATTTTGGTAGGAATCTTGTAGATTAATTTTGCAAGAATATAATATATTTCTCAGAATAAATAAATTTATTTTTGGAGTGAAGTTTCCTAAAGGGGGTATCTCACTGGGCGGCGAATGCTTAGGAACGTTGCAAATTTGGATTCGCCAACTTTCTGACGAATGTTGGCGAAAATCTGGGTTCGCCACTGCGACATTTAGCAACTTTTAGCGATGTTTGCGAAAGGCAGTTGGCGAATATTAGCGACTGTATTAGCAAATGTTAGCGACAGTTTTCGCGAATATTAGCAACTATTTGCCAATCCTTTGCCACTATTTGTGAATGTTTGGGACCTTTTGCTAACTCCTGGTACACAATGGGTCGATTTTATATAGGAACCATATGGTAACATGGTTGCTAGCATTGGTGAATCAAAAAGAATTTCAGCGACAACGTCTTACAACTGTTTGCAAACGCTTACAACTGTTTTGCAAACGCTTGCAACTGTTTGCGGAAAAATAAATTCGCAAAGAAATTTTGAACATGTTCAAAATTTCTTTGCGACAAGAAAAACTATTTGTGACAATGAAAACTTTCTTGCAACCCTTTACAAAACTTTTGCCACCTTTGACGAACCCTGGCGAAACCCAAATTCGTTACATTCGCAAGCACTCGCCGCTCACTGAGATACACCTTTTAAAGCTAATCGCGGTTCAGTTCACTTCAATGAAAAACAACATTTATTCCTTCTTTTTTGTTACAATCATAAGATTGAGTACAAAAAGCATTCAGAAACAACTGAGGGAGGCATGGCCCCAGAAAATCAAAACGGATAGGGGGTGCCCATTTACAAAAACACCTGCAAAAAAAATGTGTACCATATATTCTACTTTCCTAACATAACTACACACATTGTAGTTATTATAGTAGGATAGAGAATGACAGGAGAAGGGTTAAAATCACATTGAGATGATATATTGAGGTATAAATCTGTGAAAAATGTTATTAAATGTTTGAAAGTTTGTAGAGTACATTGAGAGGTTGATAGTATTTCTAGGATAATAGTTCATTTGTATTATCATTAGTTTTGTATTGTATTGCATTGTGATAGATGTAAATCATTATGTAATCATGTACTAAAACATAAGAGGTGACAATTATCAGTCCCCTGTCATCATCTAAATTCCTATATGGCTTCCTTTCTTTTCTGTAACCATGTGAAATTTCTCAAACTAGTTAGTTAAAAGCTACGTAAGTTTTCTGTATTCAAAGGTGACCAAGTGCCTACTTCATTCTTATTATTTACTTTGACTGGCCGTATTACCTCTTGTGCTATGTTTCAGGTATTGCCCCATCCATATTTGTGGGCAAAACCTGACTGCAGCTATTGCTCTTTGTACATTAAATATGTAACAAATGAAAGCATTGTAAAGTTGTAATCATGTTTACGGCATAGCTTCTGTATGAGGCTGTTGATATATCACCTGTGTAAATGTATACATTATTTCAATAACATTTGTTATTTTTTGTGGGGATAATAGTGCAATACATTCCATTCAAAGTATACAATCAGATCGGTTTATTGTACATAGGTCATGCTGAAATATAATAGTGTAATGAAGAAAAATTACCATGTAGTAAGTATGATTTCAGGAACACGATGTCGGTTTGCTGCAATTCGAGATTTGCTGTGGTGACAATTGTTCCGGGCTTTATTTTATGAAAATTGTAGGGTTAGGGTTAAGGTTAGGGTTACGTTTAGGGTTAAGGTTAGATTAATATTTAAGTAAGATTTAGGGTTAGATATAGTATTGGTCCAGGATTACAGTTAGGAAATCATTTAGTGTTGGGAACTATTGTGAAGCAATTTATGTAGGAGCATGTGTCACAAAACCCAATTTTCCTCACATTTTGTAAGAGGTATTATACTATAGTATACATCATGGAATATCCAAACAAAGTCTGTTTTATATGTGCTTTATTTTTTGTTTGGTGTGCATGTTGATATCTCTGACTCTAGTAGTAGTAGTAGTAGTAGTAGTAGTAGTAGTAGTAGTAGTAGTAGTAGTAGTAGTAGTAGTAGAATGGTTTTATTAGAACAACTGCGAAATGGTAGCCGAGAGCTAAATTACATTGCAAGTTTTACAAGCTCAGTTTTAAAAAGCATTTTAACAAAACTTAGATATAGACAAGTACAAATAATTCTCAGTAAAATAGATCACCACTTATTACATATCCCATACTTGCAAACAAATTGATGATACAAATAGAATAGATTCGTCATTATTATTATTTTTGTAATTATTGTTAAGTGAGGTATATTAATATTTTAAATAGAAATTGAGGGTTATTAATTGAGTTTATGACAATTAAATACTGAAGATTTGTTTGATTTCGAACCATAATAAAATGCAAATTGAATGCCTATTCATAATACACACAATAATTATATGAGGATTCATCATAAGAACATAATTAAACAATACTGAAAGAGAGAGAAAGTGTCAGGAAGAGAACAATTTAAAGAGAGAATGTTAAGTTAGAAAAAAGAAGAAGAGGGGAGAGAGAGGGGGGTGGCATGAGAAGAATGTAACAGATGGAACTGTGAAGACAAGAAGAATGATGATGAAAGTAAGACGACAGAGGGGAAAGCGATTGTGTGTATAAGTCAGTTATTTTGTTCATTATGTTGTAATGAGGGCATGCGATGATGTAGCATAGCAAGAGCGAAAGTTTGAGGGTGTAGGAGTGAGTTGCAGGGTGTCGGAGGGGGCCCGTAGGGTGTCATATCTTCTTTTTACTTTCTCTTCCACTTCTCATCTTCCTTGATTTTCTGTTTTTCCTTTTCCTCCTTTTTTTCCCCTTCAATATCCCCTTCAATATTTGGTTAGGCCTCCCATCTGCAACATCAGAGGGTGTGGGGGGGTGACCTCGCTATTCATAACGTGTAACTTCCTATATAAAATACGAAGTGGTCACTATTCATAAATGCATAAGGACCGTTATTCATAAATGTGAGAGGAGGGCCGTTCTTCATAATTTATATTGGGGGTCACTAGGACCACTATTCATAAGATGAATTGAGGGTCACTATTTATAATTAATGCAGAATGAGGGTTGCTATTCATATTCCGAGAAGAGCGTTGTTTTCCATAATAGCTACGCCACGGCCATTGGGGTGCCCCCAGCCAACATTCAACTCTCTTGTCGTTTTGTTGCTTATTCAATTTTTATGAATAGCGACCCCCATTCCTTATTATGAATAACGACCATCTTCTCGTATTATGAATAGCAACCATCATTCTGTATTATGAATAGCTACCCCTCTTCTCATATTATAAATAGCGACCCTCTTCGATTAAGAATAGCTGTCCTTATGACCTTTATGAATAATGACCCTTTTCTCAAATTATGAATATCGACCTTCATGAATAATGGTCCTTATGAATAACGAGTTGCCCCCGGGGCTGGTGCCCGTTAATGTGTCTTGGATGGGCTTGGATGTGTATTAACGGGGTGGGGAGGCAGGGTGGGTATGACTTTGCTTTTTTGATTAAGAGTTGCAATTCGATTGAATTTAAGATGGTTATGTTGATAATAGGGAAAATAAGATAGGTCATCTTCATCTATTAATATTTGCAAATTATTTCATCTTAAATTTGCATTTCCATGCTGAACCTGTTTAAAGGCTGAATTTATAGATCATCCAAAATGAGCTGGACGGGTTGAACGTAAACCCTAACCCCAACCCTCAACCCTAGTCCTAAACCTAACCCTGGCCCTAACCCCTAGTCCTAATCCTAGACATAACCTTAACCCTAGACCCAACCCTTAACCTTACCTCAGTCCTAAACCTAACTCTAACCCTGAACCTCACCCTAGTACTCACCCTTTCCCTGACTATAACCTCAACCCTTAACCATTATTATTGATGGTGGATTATTCTGCAGTTAGCCCCAACATGTGTTTTGCCTGATGTTGTTAATAAAATGCTATCCGCCACTTCCTTATTTATGTCGATCGATCGACTTTCCGGCGATTAAATTCAGAGGGGGGATAATTTGTATTGGATGCGTGTTACCGGGAAGGGGGGGGGGGCAGTATGGGTAGGCCTATGTCTTTGAATTTTTCATCAAAAGTTGCATTTGGATTGAGAAATAGTTAATTTCGATAATCATGGAAACAAGATTGGATAAAGAAGGCAATCTTCATGTATTAAGATTTGCAAACTATATCATCTTAAATTTAACCTGTTTAAAAGCTGGATTTCTAGGTAATCCAAAATGAGCTGAATAGGCTGAACATAGCTCTTGCTGTAACACTAATTGTAACCTCAACCGTAGTCCTACACCTAACCCTAATCCTAACCCTAGTCCAAACTCTAGTCCTAGCCCTAGTCATACCCTAACCCTTGTCTTAACCCTTAACCTTACCCCAGTCCTATCTTAACTCTACTTCGAACCTAGCCCCTTTCACTGACCCTAACCCCAACCCTAATGCATTATAATGGATGGTGAATTATTCTGCAGTTAGCCCTATTTGGTGTTTTACCTGATGTTCTTAATACAAATTAATAAACCCCCGCTCCTTCTCTATAATGTCGGCTAGACGACCACCGATCAAATTTCAAAACAAGAAGAACAAATATTTTCTTTAAATGGAAGATTATCATGATGAATAATTTGCAGATTAGGCATGATGCAACAAATAAAACTATACAAACATATCTTTAAATGAATTCAAATGATAAGTATTGATCCTTTCTTGTTTATGACAATAAAAAGAAAAAGCGGAAAAGGCTAAAAAAAAAAGAAAATTGGTATAAAAAACTTAAATATAAATGCACTTTGAAAAATGAAGATAGAGAGTGTTGTTATTCTTTAACAATCATGATATGCGACCCATCACGAAATTATTCATGTGCAAAACAAATTTGAAGAAAAAAAATAGGGGTTTGCCTCAGTTACTTCGGATATTTTACTTCCAACTTTACAGCGACAGAATTTTGAGAATATGTACCGCTGCTCAAACTGGAAAAAGCCCTCTATTGACTCTTTTGCAATTAACGCAAATAAAGAAATTGAACTACGCAAGTTGCTTATAGTCTCCTTCTTCAGACTCGTTTACTATGTGAAGCGTTGTTTGACATACTGATTGCAAAGTGTAGTAGTCAAGTGGCTTAGCGTCAAATTTATCGATTATCGTTACTTGCCGGATAAAAGCACCATTTTTGGTACAGGGCTTCCTTATGACCTACTAAACGATATTAGGCTAGGAGCCCCCGGCACAAATTTCAATTTAAGGGTGTGGGGCGGGGGCGTCTTTTTGGAGCCCCCAAATAATTTTCTAACATTGATTTGTTGTTGTAGTACAAACGCCATTTTTGGTGCAGGGCTTCCTTAGGACCTACTTTACGATATTAGGGTAGGAGGCCCCGATAAAGATATCATATAAGGGTGTGGGGCGGGGGCATCGCCTCGTAGCCCCCAAATAATGAAGAAGGTAATATTACATCGATTTGTTGTTGTACAAATGCCATTTTTGGTGCAGGGCTTCCTTAGGACCTACTGAACAATATTAGGGTAGGAGCCCCTGATAAAGATATCATATAAGGGTGTGGGGCGGGGGCATCGCCTCGTAGCCCCCAAATAATGAAAAGTAATATTACATCGATTTGTTGTTGTACAAATGCCATTTTTGGTACACGGCTTCCTTGGGACCTACTGAACGATATTAGGGTAGGAGCCCCCGGCAAGAATATCATATAAGGGTGTGGGGCGGGGGCGTCGCCTCGTAGTCCACAAATAATTTATAAGGTAATATACCATTGAGTTTTGTTGTACACACGCCATGGGGCCCCCAATCGCACATATATGAAAAGTTATGCAGCGGGCTCCTACCTACCTCATTCAGCAGGTCCTAATGAAGCCCTGTACCAAAGATAGCGTTTGTACAACAAAAACCCAATGTTATATAACCTTCTAAATTATTTGTGGGCTACGAGGCGACGCCCCCGCCCCACATCCTCATTTGATATTCTTTCCGGGGCTCCTACCCTAATATCGTTCAGTAGGTCCTAAGGAAGCCGTGTACCAAAAATGGCATTTGTACAACAACAAATCAATGTTAGAAAATTATTTGGGGGCTTCAAAATGACGCCTCCTCCCCCACAACCTTAAATTGAAATTTTTGCCGGGGGCTCCTAGCCTAATATCGTTTAGTAGGTCCTAAGGAAGCCCTGTACCAAAATGGTGCTTTTATCCAGCAAGTAACGGTAATTTCACTAAGCCACCTGACTATAGAGACAAATCGGACCACAGCAACATCGACAGCAATGTACCATGTCAAACTTTGATAACCAAATAATCTTGAATTATATAGTGCATATTTGATTTCTGAACTTGGAGAAGAAGAAGGAGAAGAGAAAGAAGAAGATAAAAAAAGAACAAGAAAAAAAAAACGGAAGAAGTTTTTTAAAAAGCTGTTTAGTCACTACACCCGCATAAGCCATTGTTTCACAAAATTTCTCGTACTTTGCTTGGACGACTATGGTGATTATTGTTCGGTCATCAATGCCGATCAACTTAGTGTTAAAATGTGACCAACATTTCTATTAATGTGATTACCGCCTTGGGAGAAACAGAGGGAGAGGGAGAGAGAGGGAGAAGAGGGGGAAGGGGGGTTATGTTGACATTGGTGATGGTAATGATAATTCATCTGCCCTGTTGAATTGCATGACAAGGTTTATTTGTTTCTGTATTTTCATGTACTTTTGTCGATTCAGTCATACAAAATATTTGAATTTAAAATGCACAATTAAAAAGTATAAGTTTACTTGTTTTTAATAATGGAAATTGCTTTAAAGTAGAAACGGATTCAAATACAATATTATATTAATGGAAAGCTTATGACCTCAGTAATTAAAAAAAAAATATTTCAGATTTTTATGATAATCAATCAGGTCGTAACAACCAAAAAACTACCCCAAAACCATGAATTGTTCATCATTTATTTTCTCGCCCAAATGACACCAATAAATCGCCCAAAATAATGTGACGTAGGCGATTGGGAGATTGTCCCCAAAACAAACAAAAGCTTGTACCCACTACATGGAGTCTATGGCTTTTACCGTATAAGTTTGTTGCATGTTTTGATTGTTTTGCATGTCTGTTCTTTGAATTAAATAAAAATGAACTAAAAAGAAAAAAAGTGTAATGTTCCTTATTACATAAAACTGACGAAAGAAATTATACAGATGAAAGAAATCAATGAAAATTAATTACACAATATGTCTAAGTAATAACTAATATTGCCGGTGATCATTCGTGCTATATCGAAAACTGGCCGGCTTGATTGCAGAATACCCTACCATATTGTTAGTCTTCATATATTAGCCGTAGATATAGACTGTGGTTTTATTGTTTGCGATAATGGTGATACAGGTATTAAAGATTGTATAATGCAAGTGTTCGTATTCATTTGGTGGATGAAAAGTTGAATTCTACGCCGTTTTGTCCGTCATTGCAGCGCTGAATTTGGTGTGTTCGTCGCTAATTTGTGACAAATTTAGTGGCTTTCCTGATGATATTTCATGCAAAATTTCTGTTATATTGATAAGCACTGAGTCTTGTCCTTACCTTTGAATTGTTTCTTTTCTATTATGGTCATTTAATAGATGAATTAGTTGAATTCTGAGCACTATTTCAGTAACGCAAAAAGTCGAGCCTGTGTATATAGTCCCACGCACGTATTTGTATGTACCTCGTGCCCGCTATAGTTAGTATAGCTCTTACACCGCTTAGTCTGCTGTCAAAGACCCTATTAGATATTTTACTCGACAAGACTTATGTCTCGTTCTAAAAATACAAACGATTGTCCACAGATTAATTTTTCCGTAAATAACTCGTAAATAGGTCGTAACAATCCGTAAGTATCGTAAACAGCTCGCAACAACACGTGACCACCCGTAAACTGCTCGCAAGAATCCGTAAATGACTTGTAACAAAGTTTTTTAACGATTTGTTACGGTTAGTTTACGATTTGTTTACGGATTATTTACGGATTATTTACGGATTAGTGCGAGTGCTTACGTATTGTTTACGATTTCATTCGGTCGTGTTACGATGGCTTTACGGATTGTTACGAGTTATTACGAGCACTTTACGTGTAGTTACGAGTACTTTACGAATAGAAACGTATACTTTACGTATTCTTACGAATTGCTTACGATTTAGGGAAAGGTATAAATGCTGCAAATTCGAACACTTCATTTTCAGTTGTTATTTTTTGGCTAAAAATCGTAAGGACTCGTAAATATTCGTAACTATTCATAACAAAACGTAAACAGGTCGTAACTAACACGCAAGTTGCTCGTAGTATTACATCGTAATAACACGTAATAATCCGTAATAAACCGTAAATAGCTCGTAAATAGCTCGTAACAACTCTTAAATCGGTCGTAAAAGTGGCAAAATCGTAAGGATCCGTGAAAGATCCGTGAATATGTGCGATCCGTATGTGAAGGGGGTATAACTGTTCCAACTGGCCTATCGATGCCATCACTATCATCGTCACTGGATTCAGATGATGAATATTGTACATCCAAGTTACTAACTGGCCTAACTTCACTCATTTGAATGGATCATAAATAATTAAAATTGATGAGAGTATGGTTGCTGTCGACCGTCTAGCGTGTGTGATACGTACGGTGTTGTGTGAATGCGGAAGTAATTATCCCAATCTGACCCCAATCGCCTACCTCATCATCGATACCGCCCAATGTGTATGATTTCGGTTTTGTTTATGAGGGGGATGCCAAGATTCAAAGTTAAAATCGTCTGATTGTGGTCACATATGTGTTTTTAGGGAAAAGATATAACACTTTTCACTTTCTTTAGGTTATAAGCTTTCCATTAATATAATATTGTATTTGAATCCGTTTCTACTTTAAGGAGTGGGATATCATAATGAGGCCCTTATCTTCATGATTACTAGTACATGTATTTATAATATTATTGTATAAATATCATTATTATACATGTATCATCAAAATCATCACCACCAAGATCATCATAATTCTTGGAGCCGTCATCATCACCAAATCACCACAAACAAAGGTACAAGTATGTTGAATCATAAATATGCAATAATTACAGCTTTGATACCAAGAAAGGATCATATGCAACAAACATACATGTACATATTCACATCCTTATGGATACACTTGATTTAAAAAAAAAATTTGAAGCTATCCTCCCACTTATTTCTTCTAAATATACAAATGAAGTATAAAATACCTTTTAGATTCAATGGCGATTTAATTAATTCATACATGTAGTGAGCACGCTGTAAAATTCATTCTTACTTTACCAACTATACCTGCATGTATCATAATGCACATGCATGTCCTGAAATATTGAAAATGAAAGAGGACTTTTTTATGTACTATTAAGCCAGGATGTGAAAATAATTGCACAGGAAATGACAAAAATGGTTGATATTTTTTTTGTTTTGTTTTGTTAACATGCATTACAAAGACATAAATGTATGGAAATTAATAAGTATAACATCCATGCATGTCAGTTGAAGGAGTGTTCCAGTCAAGGCCACTCTTTAATTTTGTCTTCCCATCGTTTCCTCTGTCTGCCTTTTCGTCTCCCTCCTTGTACTGTTCCCTGTAGGATAGTCTTGGCCAGTCCAGATGATCGTGTGACGTGCCCGTACCACTTTAGTTTGCATCTTTTCACTGAAGTTAGGAGGTCTTTATACGGCCCGATGGTGTTTCCAATTCTGATTTTCACTACCTCATTGGATATGTGATCTCTATACCAGATACTGAGGAGTATGGGGAAACATCTCATCTCCAGTGCCTGTATCCTTCTTTCAATATCTGCTGTTATGGTCCATGTTTCACATGGATACAAAAATATGGACATATGGACAAGATCCTATAACCGATTTTGAATGGGTGGTATTCGTTTTCGACTGAAACGCTGCACATATGTCTTACTTCAAGTCTGCATAGAAAAAGAAGAAAATGATAGGGTGGATGGTAAAAATACAATCGTGTAAACAAATCAAATTGATTCTATCAGGGTTTTACAAAAGATCTCCAAAAAAAAAAAAATCATATCAATTCTTTAACCTACATGTAACAATTAAAGTGGGATAGATCTCTTTTTCAAATTCATGTATGCTCCAAAGCCTTTCTTTTAGGAATGAATGAATGCATCTAATTAAGAACACAAACTAATCATTATCGAACATGTCACTATCAAATCCCTAGATATCATTCTTGATATACTGTACATTTATCTATAGAGAAAATGATTGAAAATTCTATTTTTAATATATATCTAATGGGTATCTTCCTACAAATGTGGAAAAGGTTCTCTTATACTGATTGATTTCCTCTTTCTGTAAATGAGGTTTAATTGAAAATATTACATTATATGTGCATATTTATAGTTTAATAGAACCATGATTATAGATTAGCAGGATATCTTCCTATGACAAAGTTTACGGCTGAGTGTATAGTAGATGTAGGTACATAACAATTCCAGTACTGTTTCATTAGAGTGAGCATTACAACAGTTCTAAATCAAATCATGAAATTATGAAAATTTGATCTTGCAAAGAGGACACTTCAATGCATTACAATTAATCTCTAACTATTTAATTATATTGCAAAAGTGTATTGGAAAATGAGGGAGGGTTCACTACACACACTGATGAAACTTGGTTATCAAAGGGGAAGTCTACCTTGAAATCATGATGGT
Organism: Mesocentrotus franciscanus; assembly: GCA_037976565.1. Lineage (NCBI taxonomy): Eukaryota > Metazoa > Echinodermata > Echinoidea > Camarodonta > Strongylocentrotidae > Mesocentrotus > Mesocentrotus franciscanus. The sequence continues at coordinate 13,920,369 of CP137668.1, forward strand.
TTTGAGAAAAGCAGAAAAATTACAGACAAAAAGCAGGGAAAGTTTGAAGAAAATCTGATGAAATATAAAGTTATGAATCCTTAACAGTCTTAAATTATCAAAACAACATGAAGAGCTGAATAAGTATGTAATTTTCTTTTAAATCACATTTGGTTTTGTTTCCAAGAAATAAAAGAGTGACTTAAATTGAAAGTTGTTTGCGAAATGTAGAAGCCACAGTATTCTTGTGCACTGATGCCATCCAACATGCTATCTTTGTAACATTTTAAATGTGATACGTCTAGCAAAAACAATCCTAACTTAAGTTTGTAAGGTAGTATTGATCACAAATGGTATTAAGACGATACTATGACAGCACTGCCAACAAAATGAAAGGATGAGTACCGTTTAAAATGTATCCAATCAAAATGTTATTGCATATTCTTTTAGACACCCTGTAGAAACAGAAAAATCCTAAGATTTTAGTGCATAAGAATAACTTTGACATAGACACATACAAACAAAAATCCAATAACTGTTAAACGGAAGACTGGCCAACTATTAATGCTAGTGTAGGAGATTCCATATACATGTAAGCATATAATAGGACATCTCAAGAGTGGAAATGGGATCAAAATAGACAAAAGATTTATTCAAAGGAGAAAAATTATGCAATGAATATCTTTGTACAGGAAATAAATAAGATATATCAACAAAAAACAAAACAACAACAACAAACAAACAAAAGAAAGGAAATCATCTGATTATTGTTGGAGAAGAACATGATCTTTTATGCAAATTATGCTTCAGTTTCCTTTATTTGTATAAAAATTCAGACAAATTACAAAATATTTTTGTAATGGGAAGATAACTGACCATTATCTATATAAGGCGTCCAAGTGGTACAGTAAATCAGTGTATTCAATATCTTTAGCGCAGTACCCTGATGACTGACCAATATTGTTTTTGTATTGCTCAGTCATTCGGGAACTTCAACTTTCGATATCGATATCACACACCAAAAAAGCCATATTTACTGAGGTAAGTCAAATTTTGTTATTTCGCTAGTCAGCCTGATATAGATAATAATAATAGCATAATATGACTTTGTTTTCGTGTGATACAAGAATATATTGCTCTCGCTATGACAATATTGGACTCGTCTCCGACTCGTTCAATATTGTCAGAGCTCGAGCAATATATTCTTGTATCACACTCAAAGCCATCCAATATTTTATAAGTATATAATGGTTTGGATCCTCAGAGAAACGTGTATTATAAATCAAATTATATTCATTATTTTAGCTTTACCTAAGCTATGGAACCTAATTTAAATTGAATGGAAAAGCTGTATTTTCCACTCGATAATATGACTCTTCTGAAAATATGTGCATATGTAATGAACATGTATGGTCTTATTATATTAACGATATATGTAATAAATAGTTTTTTAAAAGGCATAAGAATAAGGAGAGGGAAAAAGTGCAACATGGATGCTTCACATTATACCATTGCTCATTATGAAAACATTAACTCTTTGCCCGCTACGTTCGGCTAGCGGAACATACAGCGGGCTGCCAACTTCGACTCAAGTCACATTTCATTCACAATACACACGGAACGCATTTAATTATATTGTACGCACACACACACAATAGTAACGCGTGCTTCGCATTGTATACACATCACACTTCATTGCACCGCTTTCGCAGACATTGTTTACATTGACATTTTCCGAGAAAAATTGAGTTTTTGAAACTGCTTTTTTTTAGATATAAGAGGTATAGAATACCCTTCTAAACGAAAACTTGGATACAAAATGTATAGTTGATAATCTCAAAATTTATGATAATATACATTACAAAAATGATACCATTGGCAAGACTATTAATTTCTATACAATATTGCTACACAAAGTTTTTCATTACAGTACACCAATCAAAAGTTATTGCGAGTTGAATAAGCATAGTCCATGCAGAACCCCTCCTAAGGTGGCACCCTAAAAACAATGTGGCACAGGGGGGATTGTGTACGTGGCGGGCAAAGAGTTAACAAACATACTAGAAATTTTTTTTTTAAACATGATTTGTCACAAAGTTTGGAAGTTCATGATAACAGAAGTGGATCAATAACTGCTTTTCAAACATCATAAGTCATAACTTTCATATACTACTGTTACAGATTTTCCAAAGAGATTTTATACACATGTTAAGGGTGGTCCACAAACAAATATACATGTATAAACATTTCAAGTTGAAATGTGGAAGAAGTATGAACTTGTACTTGCAAAGCACAAATTTCCTTGCAGCTGGGCTACAGGGCTTGCTTAACGGCAATGCAAAGTTTTGGGAAATTTGAAATTGGATGGATAGTTATTCTTTAAATTTTTAATATATTTGGATGCCCCTGTGGATGTATTAGAAGCACTAAAAAATTTAGCCCCTTTAACACTTCAGCTTTTGAGCAAATTGAATAACCAAAATTTACCGGTGCTCCCGGTAAATTTCAAATATTTCAAATAGCGCCCAAGGCCATTCCATGGTAGCTACGACCATGAAAATCTCAGAATATGCAGTTCCGATATATAATTTCCAAACGGGAATAGCAAATCGGTCGATTAGTCAAGAAACATTGTTTTAAAGCTAAAGTAATATCAGTCTTGAGAAGGCGCTATACAACATAAAGGGTTTATTATTTACAATTTCATCACTTTAGACTCGATTTTAACCGCGACAACGATCATTGATCGGTGGCTGTCTAGACAAACCCTCTGGGGTTTTTATACAGCAGCCAAATTCCTATTTTTATTATCAATACTGTACATTGTTAAAAATCATTATGTAAAAGTAATATTTTGATATCACTGTTTTTTTATCATAGAATTGGAATTGAATAAATTGAAATTGAATATTGTAAAATCGCATTTGCTTCCAATATGTTCATTTGAACCAAATTCATGACCCCATACAAAAACTTTGTAATACCTTTAATGGCTTTAATGTTCCTACATTTACATGTAGATGTATTCTAGTGCGAAATGTGCCATCTATTGAAGCATTTTCTAATATGTTCTAACATCTAGGACTATTAACTTAATGCTGATTTTCATACTGATACAATCAAAATTCAAACCTATCGTTATGACATGGTTACACCCCTTTGATCACCTTTATGCTTTAATATGTACATTTTTGTTCGTGCTATTTCTCGATGAACCCGCTGACAGGATGGACTTTAACTACCATTCTGGCTTTGAAGCTAACACTCTGATCAATTTGTTGGGTGAAGAATCTTGTTGGTTGGATGAATATCTTTGACAGTTCAATTTAATCATTCTGAACCTTGCAATTTTTTCCTTCTACAGTAGATTTATTACCAAAGTCATTTACATTTCATTTATTTACTGAAAAATAATTGCAGTCACTTTTGCAATGAATTATTCACTCTTTCCAGTTCATTATCTCATACATGTATGATCTCCTTTTCTCTCTCTTTATTTCTCTCTCTCTCTCTTTCTCTCTTTGCAGCTGCAAGTTCCAGGTACTGTTTTGTTTTAAGTTTGTGCAACGTTAAGCAACTGACAGGAATACAGGTACATAGGTGTCATTGGAAATAGGGTAAAAGGAGGGTACTTTTGACAGACTTTGTTTTAAATTGGCATCACAAATATCTAGCTACAGATACGGGGTAATAAAGTGTACATTTGTACATGTAGCTGCACAAATCTAGTCTGTTTATCATGCATTTTATAGACTGATACGGGATAGTACATTTGGAGCAAAATACTATAGAACATAAATCGGTTATACAAATATTAAAACTTGGGATGAAAAATAGGAAATCTGAAAATGAATGACTTTTCATTGATGATAAAAATCACATCATTTTATTTATTAGGTCATTTCATTGTGATGACGAGTTGGTAGTTAGAATTTCAAAACGTACCCAGTACAATGAAAGGAAATGAATGCCAATTAAAGTCTCTTATATATAGTTTGAGAAATAATTTGTTGTGATATTGGCTGCTTGAAAAGCAGATATAATGGTTAAACGCATCTACTAATAGCTAAAACAAAAAATACATTAAAGTTATTAAACTGCACATTTTACCATACTTTGACTTAAATTGACTTGCCTTGTCCCAAACTTCAAAATCCCTCTCTCTCTCTCTCTCTCTCTCTCTCTCTCTCTCTCCCTCTCTCTCTCCCTTTATTTCTATCTTGGCTAGGGTGTAGAACTTTGCTTGAGGCTGTCCTATCACCATATTACTATTCTTGTAACCCCTCCAGATGATTTCCAGGTAAATTTGTAAGGGTTTCACAGCTTTCACTATCCCACCTCCAACTTCACTTAAAGAAAGTTTGGTAGGCGAAAATTTGAAAGAAATAGTATTCACATTATTTGAATAGTTCGCAAATGGTCACAAAATAGAGATTGCTAGGTCAGTAGCATGATCAGAGACTTGATGCAGTGCTCTTCATACATTTGAACAAAAAAACTACATGCACAAATAAATACAAACATATAAAAAACCTATCTTGGACTTGCATTTAAACCATAACATGTTGCAAACCCTTGTCTAAAAATGAAGAGCAAGTCCTTATATTTCCAAATTAGTTATTGATTGCCTGATGTCTCAAACCTTTATGACAAAGAGCATTCTCTTTAGGGCACCTACATGTACAATGTACATGTAATGCCACCTTTAGCATCAGCAAAATTATTAACACTTCCACAGCTGCAATAGTGCTTACAAAGAAAGTGTCAAGACGAATCTACATGTATGTGCACTAGGGTCTTTATAACTATTTATTTATTATCTTGTGAATGGGAAATGAATGGGGATGGGCCGAAATCCGCCCAGATAGAAAGCTTGTGGCATGTACACATGTGCATATGTCATGCAGGACTTTACATTTGTCTATTCTTCTGTTTTATTATTTGTATTTCTGCTTTTATTGAGATAACCTTATGCTATTCTTTTTATTAAATTCTATCCTCTCCTTTTTCTCTCATTAATTTATTTTTTCCCTATCTTTTTGTCTTTGCAATTATCCATTCATTTCCTCTTTCTGCCTTTTATGTTATTCCTTTTTATTGTCTACATCTTTTTTCTTCTTTTTTCTGTCCTTGGTTTATGTTCTCTTATTTTATTCTTTTTTTATCCTTTTTTTATCTTCTATTCATATACTGTTTTTTTTGTAATTCTTCTTTCACTTTCTCCTATTTCTGTTTACATATGACTTTTCACTCAGTTTGTTTCTTCTTTCATGGGTTCTTCTCTCTTCCCTGTGTGTGCCTTTATTTTTCTCATTTGTATCTAAATATGTTTTCTCTGTTCTTCTTCCTTCTCTCATTTTCTCTTTTCATACCTTTTTCGTATGTATTTTTTTTTCTTAAATGCTATCATCCTCCTTGTTTACAACGAAGTATGTATATCTTTATTTTCTCATTCATATCACCTCATGACTGCGACGGTGGTCATGTTTTACATAAAATTATAAAAAAACAAAATGAAATAAACTCACTCACAGAGCTGAGCAGTTGCCTACAAATACCTTCCATTGTTTATAAAGAATAAGCAACCAAAGAACAGGAAATCATTAATAATTGGGGCTGTGTCAATTTTTATGGTGGCCTACCTCTTCGTTGAAGCTGTAAAAACACCAGAAAAATCTTACAAATTACAAAATAAAAATCCTTTTCATGATTTAGGATCTTATTTTCATACAATTCCATAACTTGGATCTATGTCACATTATTAAATCAAGTAAAATTTTGAGGCTGTTTTGGGGCTGGTGATTTAGTTCCCTTGTCAAAACTCACACACAAGTTTGAGAATACTCACAGCAGTTCTTGGATCTTGGATTCATTTCATCCTAAATACTCTGAAGAAGAGTTTTGACTGGAGGTGTACTCCAACATTGCTTTACAAAATGTACCTGTTGAAGAGGCTTCAACATGTCTTGTGTACTAGTATTAATAGCAGGGATTGACCATTCATAGATATACATGTACATGTGAGGAAAAAATATTTAAAATTTCACTTCAACTCTGAAACACGAAATATGTACATGTAACATAAATTGCAATACATCGTATCAGGACAATTACCCCCTGGGTAATCACCCCGGAAAATTACCCCGAAAACTACCCCCAAGGACAATTACCCCTGGAAATTTACCCCGGATAATTACCCCCGAGGACAATTACCCCCAAGGACAATTACCCCGGAAAATTACCCCGGAGAATTACCCCCGAGGACAATTACCCCCAAGGACAATTACCGCCCGGAAAATTACCCCCGAGAATTACCCCCGAGGACAATTACCCCCGAGGACAACTACCCCTGGAAAACTACCCCCGAGGACAACTACCCCCGAGGACAATTACCCCCAGGACAACTACCCCCATGACAATTACCCCCAAGGACAACTACCCCGGAAAACTACCCCCGAGGACAACTTCCCCGAGGACAATTACCCCCTCTCGAAACACCATTACCCCGAGGACAATCACACCCAGGAATTTGCAACACTGTGACGTATAATGCGAGCTCCGCTTCAAATTGCTATTTAGAGAAAATGTCATGAACTTTCATTTTCTTAGTTATTTATGACGGCATAGATTTGTTTCGTACAGGGGTTGTGTATAAACATATTTGCAATAATTATATTTAATTATATTTTGGGTGAATGTATGTGAGAAAATTTGTTAAGGAAGAATACAGATTTTTAAAAAGTTTTCTAGCACAGGGCAAATAGGCGGGGAGCTCACAAGACACGTCACGGAGTTGCATATTTGTGTTTGCACCTTCAGCAAATCATAATTTTCTAATTTTTAATTGGTGAAACTTTTTCAAACTGTAGGCCATATGAAAGCTAGAAACATCCACTACCTCCATCTCAGAAAACGTTAAAGCAGGCATTTTTACTTTATTTTCCCCCTGAAACGTGGTCATGGTAATTCTATGAACCGTATGAAATTGGCAAGCTGTTGTTCTTAACGAGTTTAACAGAGATTAAAAATCGAAGGGACGCTTAAGCATTAGTGACGATGTTCGCTTCTCGCCAGCTTTGTTTGACGTTATTCAGTGTGGCCTCCAAGTCTCCTAAAACTTTGACTTTTCATGAATTCTGGAAGCAAAGGAATATGTCTACTTAGACTGTGTTTAAAATTTATTTTTTGTATAGCTGTTTATGGTTCTCTAGTGTACGAGTTAATGTGGTGAAAATCCTATTCTTGTTTTGTCATCATTCTTTATATAAAAGAAAAGGTATTGAACTTAAAATGTTTCGGAGGTAAATCGACATACAAGATGCAATATTTTAACTATTTACATTTTCTATCACATGCCGAGTTTAAATTAGATGCCAATTACATGGACCAACAATTTACCGCTTTACAAGTGAATAACTTTAATAGCATTTCAAACAGTGTTTCAATTTTCAGTTTTATTTTCACTTCCAACAGAACTATCAATATAAAAAATTATGACAAGAAATCAATTACAGAAATCATTTTGCAAATCATTAATCAAATTACAAAAGAATGTATACATGTGCTGTAAGTGATGTTTCGTTTGTTTAAAAGTAAAAACTGTGAAAATTGAGGGATCTACTGAGAAGCGGGATTTGAAGAATGTGGATCCCTCAAAAGACGGTAGTAATAAACCTATGGAATAAATACATATACATTTGGAGAAAAAAACAGATTAATCTGAAATTGTGAAATGAGAACTTATGAATTATAAATTCATAATTTAAAAATGTATAACAACATGCTTTTCCTACGTGTGGGTGAACATGAGCCAACAGAGACATAGGACGAAGACTGACATGATATGAAAGATCACAAACGCAATCTGTGGGGGGCAAAAACACGAGTTGACTACGCGAAGATTTAATATGTTTTATAAGATTGTAAAAGAAACGACTTCGCTTTTCGCTTAAAAGAATGGAGTGATGGGGCAAGTTTAATACAATTACGTGAAGAGTTCCAAAATTTGGGACCAGCATAGATAAATGTATTTTTTTAGCGAGAAGGGTTCTTAGAAGAGGTAAATGAAAGTCACCACAATGTAATTTGGGGGGTGGGGGAGGAACACATCATGAATAAAAATTGAGAGCATGTCATTACTGTTAGTTTACAAAAACTGGCCTAACTGGAAGAGATAGAGGTCATTAATTATTAACATGCTATTTTCAAAGAATATAGGATCTGTATGGGAACGCGACTGAGAGTTGCGATTAATACGAAGAGCTTTTTCTGCAACAATAAAACTCTTTCCAGCAAAATTTGGCGCGTATTGCCCAAAACCATATTTGAAGAGGATAAACATGATAAATATTAATGATACATTAACAAAAATAAAACACCTTCCTGCTGTCTTGAAGGAAACCAAAGGAGGAGACTTATCAAAGTCATGTACTAAAAACAGAGTTCTGACATCCCAAACTAAAACTCAGAGGCAAAGATCATCACAATCATGCTTATCATATAATGCAATCACTAATGTATTGTAATAAACGGTTGGTACAAGTCATTCACTCCACAATATATTGGTACGTTTGATGCTTACCTTAATTTTTGCTCTGCATTGTCGTGTGTTCCTTCGTAGCTCACATTCAAAGCCCTCGTACCCATCTGCCAAATCTTTTTGCTTGACGTACATGTATCCTCCCAGGAGGAGCTTTTGCCCACCCCTCTCGCTCTGTATCCATTCCATCTTTGTGAAGTTTGACTTAATATGATATTGAATCAAATTCAATTGCCAGAAGACGCATGTATCAAATCGAATTCAATTGCCAGAAGACGCATGTATCAAATCATAGTACGGAATTTACATTTCTTAGAAATTTAACAATACATTGCGCTCAGATGAGTACGCGTTACAGCTAGTCTCCCCCAAAATGGCCCAACAAAGAAATTAGGATGTAAGATTTCATTATTTATGCATCCTCTGTAACTTTTCTCATCAGCTGATCGTATATTTGTCTTTGCATGCATAATGGGCCCTCATCCACAATCTATTCCAAAATAAAGGTTCTCTTCATGTTTATAAATGTAATGTAATATATATATATATATATATATAAATATATTTCTGTTTGCATAGTGAACTAAAATATGTTTTCTTGTACTGTAATTTATTTTGAAATAAAAATTGCCTTCAAGTTAAATATATGGTATGTACGGTGCCATATTAAAAGAAAATAAGTATCCGCATTTTGGTACATTCATCTCAATGATTTTGTAATTCCAGAGCAGCGTTTTTTCAACTGGGGGGCCGCAAGAGAATGTTAGTTACATTACAACATTTTTTGGCAAACGTTGATTTTGTGAAAAACAAATATCAGAAACGGGTAGAGTATTTTTTCATGAGAAAATAAAATGTAAACAAATAATAAAATGTCTTTCTTCCTCGCTCGCTGACAATATTTTGCGAATATATATCTTTTATTTCGGCATTACATTGTTACCACACTCATTACAATTAAAAACATGATAAATCAAGGCAACTAGAGGCCCGAATATCCTCATATTCGTGTATCAAGGTCATGACCGAATATATCACTTTATATTCGTGTACATTCTGCAGTGAGGCGCCCGCATACCTTAAATCTTTTCTAGTGTGTTGATTACAACATTATGTTTTACCATTTTGGAAATGTCTTGTCCTTTTTTTTCTTGCTCGTTCACTAAATCAAGAAACAAATGTGCCCATACGTGTGTACATAGCTCTTGACGAGTGCCAGAGTGATGCAAAATAAATAGTTTGTGAAGAATTTAAGATTGGGCGAAACTTTTCATTTCTTAAGAGGGCACTGTGTCTAACAAAAATTTGAAATAACGCTGCTCAAGAGAAATCCTTCGTAGAAAACAGCAACCACAGTGGTGTTGCATACATTATAGTTAAAGAAAATGTGTAGTAATGAGGAACATCACGCGCAAGTATTTGAACGAATGTGGGTTCATGCACGGGATTTTATGGGCTCGTAGCCTTCACAGCATCTCTAAATGTGTCAAATCGTCTTTTGCTATTGAATCCTGATTGTCCTCGGGGGTAGTTGTCCTCAGGCGTAGTTATCCATGGGGGCGGGTAATTGTCCTCGGGGGTAATTGTCCTCGGGGGTAACCGTCCTCGGGGTAGTTGTCCTCGGGGGTAGTTTCCGGGGTAATTGTCCTTGGGGGTAATTTTCCTTGGGGGTAGTTGTCCTCGGGGTAATTTTCCTCGGGGGTAATTCTCCGGGGTAAATTTCCGGGGTAATTGTCCTTAGGGGTTATTGTCCTCGGGGGTTATTCTCCGGGGTAATTTTCGGGGGTAATTGTCCTTGGGGGTAGTTTTCCGGGGGGGGTAATTTTCCGGGGGGTGATTGCCCAGGGGGTAATTGTCCTAGAACCATTTACAGTATTTCGCAGTTAGTTGAAGTTAACATTTATATATTTTTGGATCGATTGCTTCCTTTCTCAAGTAGAGGGGGACTATACTATTATTTATGTTTGATCATTCACCAAAGCTGTGTGTATTGTGTATTGGGATGATTTACATTTTAGTTTTAATTATTGGTGAAGTAAGTATAGCAAACTTCTGTTTTAGAGTTCTCATTTCTGTCTTTGTTGTTCCTAATTAAAACAAAGACAAAATGCCTGAGAGCATATGTTTACATAATGTATGTGACGTCTATAATATATTTGATGCAATAATTGAAATGCATACAATCATTGACGTCGGACCTGTGTCCGCAAGGGTTTCAAATATTATTACCCTGTAACTACGGATAATATACATTTAAGACCATGATGTAGAGAGCTGGCTGGGTATTTGGGTTTGAGACAAAGCTTGGGTTGTTTTAGCTTGGTCCTATCACATGATGTTAGTGAACCACTAAGAAGTCTAGTTGGAAGGAAGGGTGATGTGGGTCTGGACAGTTAAATAAACTTTGAGACTTGGAGTATCCAGCTCATTTTTCTGCCCAGCTGCTATTGCTTCGAACTCTGCCCTATTTATATTCAATCTCCATATTAATTGGAGCATGTGCTACAAAATATATCTGTAGCCTCTACTTTCTGATTTTCTTCTTCGAAATATATATATATATATATATATATATCAACTTTACATTCTTCAAGTTTCTCTAAGTTTTGAGAGAATTTTCTGTTTTATATTTGATTTGGGCATTTCATCCAACTTCAACCTTTATGAGCTGGTTATCATCCCAGTTCCCGATTTTGTTTTAATTCAAGCAAGTGTTGGCTCTTTTACTAGGTAAAGAACACCATTTTTTGCTATGTCTGCTTTCATTATTCTGTTGTATGAAGCGTGTGTATATTATGATGATGTCTATATTTTGCTTGTATGACTCTGAGTGTAGTTGGAGACTGTAGCATACATTCTATAACTTTTTTAATGCAGTTGTATTTTATACAGATTGATTCTTTCTGCTGATCAAATAATTCAGTTGAATGAGAAGAAAAGATTATATGTAAGATCATTTTGCACTTAGTATATGTATCATATGTATCATATTGCCCATGCTGAAAGATTAATGGCTTTCATTTAGGCTGACGGCTTACTCATGCTAGAGGTCATTGAACTCTCACTAAATTTAGAGTACCCTGATTCTATATTTAGGCCAGCTGCTATTACAGAGGCAGGCTGTCAAGAAAAGATTTATCAAGGGGATTAGGTGGTTTGAGATACTTGTTTGTAGATAATATTTACTAACCTTCTCTACCGATGTACTGGTAATGTGTATCTGCTGTTCATTATGGTTATGCGCATCGTGCAGCATTATTCTGCATTTGCAATTGCTGGACTTTTCAATTGTAAAATTCACATGTTATTTTGGCAGATTGTAAATCAAGCGATATAGTCAGGTTAAGCTGACAGATCGAACTATATATCTGTAGCATCCCTATCGCATTGGCTCATAATGATATGAATGAAAACTCTACTGAACAGCTAGTGCACTATGCCAGGTCGTAAAATGCCCGTAAGTTGCTCGAAGTTATCCGTGACACCTCGTAACAAATCGTGGAATTTTACCGTAAATACGGACTTTACTCTCTCGCAAACGTAGCGATTTTGTGCTCTCATATATAAGAGCAGAAATTTGTGGCGACAAACTCCTACTAGAAACTATATAGTAGCGACATTTACAATAGCGAGTTAGATCGCTATACTTGGCGCTTTTCTACTAGTAGTGGTAGAATTCAAATAGCGAGTTAGATCGCTACGGCTGCTGCGCTCTCCTATATAAGAGCGAAATCCAAATAGCGAGTTAAATCGCTACAGTTGGCGCTCTCCTACTAGTACATACTCTTACTAATATCTATATAGTAGCGATTTTTGTAGTAGCGAGTTAGATCGCTATAGTTTACGCTCTCCTACTAGTAGTGGTAGAATTCAAATAGCGAGTTAGATCGCTAGGCTACTGCGCTCTCCTATATAAGAGCGAAATCCAAATAGCGAGTTAGATCGCTAAAGTTGGCGCTCTCCTACTAGTAGTGGTAGAATTCAAATAGCGAGTTAGATCGCTACAGTTGCATGGCGCTCTCCTATACTAGTACATACTCTTACTAATATCTATATAGTAGCGATTTCTGCAATAGCGAGTTAGATCGCTATACTTAGCGCTTTCCTATTAGTAGTGGTATAATTCAAATAGCGAGTTAGATCGCTACGGCTACTGCGCTCTCCTATATAAGAGCGAAATCCAAATAGCGAGTTAGATCGCTACGGCTACTGCGCTCTCCTATATAAGAGCGAAATCGAAATAGCGAGTTAGATCGCTATACTTGGCGCTTCCTACTAGTAGTGGTATAATTCAAATAGCGAGTTAGATCGCTACGGCTACTGCGCTCTCCTATATAAGAGCGAAATCGAAATAGCGAGTTAGATCGCTATACTTGGCGCTTTCCTACTAGTAGTGGTATAATTCAAATAGCGAGTTAGATCGCTACGGCTACTGCGCTCTCCTATAAGAGCGAAATCCAAAAAGCGAGTTAGATCGCTATACTTGGGGCTTTCCTACTAGTAGTGGTAGAATTCAAATAGCGAGTTAGATCGCTACGGCTGCTGCGCCCTCCTATATAAGAGCGAAATCCAAATAGCGAGTTAGATCGCTATACTTGGCGCTTCCTACTAGTAGTGGTAGAATTCAAATAGCGAGTTAGATCGCTACGGCTGCTGCGCTCTCCTATATAAGAGCGAAATCCAAATAGCGAGTTAGATCGCTACAGTTGGCTCTCCTACTAGTACATACTCTTACTAATATCTATATAGTAGCGATTTCTGTAGTAGCGAGTTAGATCGCTATAGTTTACGCTTCCTACTAGTGTGGTAGAATTCAAATAGCGAGTTAGATCGCTACGGCTACTGCGCTCTCCTATATAAGAGCGAAATCGAAATAGCAAGTTAGATCGCTAAAGTTGGCGCTCTCCTACTAGTAGTGGTAGAATTCAAATAGCGAGTTAGATCGCTACGGCTACTGCGCTCTCCTATATAAGAGCGAAATCCAAATAGCGAGTTAGATCGCTAAAGTTGGCGCTCTCCTACTAGTAGTAGTAGTAATTCGAAATAGCGAGTTAGATCGCTACGGCTACAGCGCTCTCCTATATAAGAGCGAATTCAAATAGCGAGTTAGATCGCTACAGTTGGCGCTCTCCTATACTCTACTTAGATCTATATAGTAGCGATTTCTGTAATAGCGAGTTAGATCGCTACGGCTACTGCGCTGCAAGAGCAAATAGCGAGTTAGATCGCTAAAGGCGGCGCTCCTACCTAGTAGTAGTAGTCAAATAGCGAGTTAGCTCGCTACGCGCTATCTATATATGAGCGAAATCCAAATAGCGAGTTAGATCGCTACAGTTGGCGCTCTCCTATACTAGTACATACTCTTAATATGTATATAGTACGATTTCTGTAATAGCGAGTTAGATCGCTACACTTGGTCCTCGTCAGTAGTAGTAGAATTCAAATAGCGAGTTAGATCGCTATACGGCTGTTTCTATAAAGCGAAATTAATAGCGCGTTAGATCGCTTCAGCTGTTTACTACTACTAGGAGAGCGCCAACTGTAGCGATCTAACTCGTTATTTGAATTCTACCACTACTAATAGGAGAGCGCCAATTGTAGCGATCTAACTCGCTATTTGAATTTCGCTTTTATATAGAAGAGCGCAGCAGCCGTAGCGATCTAACTGGCTATTTGAATTCTACCACTTATAATTATGAGAGCGCCAACTGTAGCGATCTAACTCGCTATTTGAATTTTCCACTATTAGAAGGAGAATGACGCAGCTGTAGCGATCTAACTCGCTATTTGAATTTCGCTCTTATATAGGAGAGGCGCAGCAGCCGTAGCGATCTAACTCGCTATAACAGAAATCGCTACTATAGGTATTAGTAAGAGTTTGTACTAGTAGGAGAACGCCAGCTGTAGCGATCTAACTCGCTATTTGAATTTCGCTCTTATGTAGAAGAGCGCAGCAGCCGTAGCGATCTAACTCGCTATTTTAATTTTGCCACTATTAGTACTGTAGTAAAATAGAGCCAACTATAGCGATCTAACTCGCTATTTCAGATTTTGCTACTATATAGTTTCTAGTAGGAGTTTGTCGCAACAAATTTCTGCTGTTATATATGAGAGCATAAAATCGCTATATTTGCGAGTTTGTTGTTTCCCAGCGTTCTAGAAATCGTATTTAAAGGAATTAGATATTGCATATTCAAATCAGTTCTTACCATCTTTTAAAGAAGATTTATGAATAAAACTATTGTCTCGCTTTCTCAATCTTTTCAATTCCATGTGGAAGAATATCATATCCATAATGCCCCATGAAAATCGTTGTTTGTAAAGGGCTCTAACATTCCAAATACAACTAGAAATTGAATTGAAATGAATTGAATTGACAAGGTTTAATCATAACAAAATGAAATTCACAGGTAAAAGCTGATGTATCTTAAATTTACCAATAAAACTCAGCATATGAAATACATGCAAATAGTCCAATGTAAAATAGGCAAATACAAAATTAAGACATTTACTAGTGAAATTAATATTATGATGAAAGGAATAAAAAGAAGAAGAAGAAATAGGAGGAGGAAAAAAAGAAAGAAGAGAAAAATCAAATTAAAAAAGAAACAAAGAAAAAAAGAGGTAAAAAAATTCAGTAATGAAATTACGTATACATTTAAAAATAGCTTACAACTTAGGATACCATATATTTGTGTATTCTTATGTACCCAGCGCCTGTATGAAATGCGTCTCGTCGTTCGTGATTTTTTTTGCTTTTAGTAATATTTACTTTATTTGAGATGTTTTTAGTAAATTACTGAGCTTCCTTATACTTTATATTTCATATTCATAACACAATTAACCATTTATAATTACTCCTAGACACTTTACTATTGCGTGACCAGTACTCAATTTTATTTTCTATAATGTTGTAAATGCTTATCTCTTTAAAAAAAAAAATCGTATTAACATTTTAAATTCAATGTAATGATGTCGGAAAAAGTATTTCGCCACCTTGTCCTTGGATCACCAAGCTGCCATTACTTGCATGTATGTTACACAGGAAAGGACAAAGAAATATTGGGTAAAGTAGGCCTTTTTCAGGGATAAATGCAACATTTTATGATGACAGAGAGGACATTATATCAACTGGTGCAAACCGACGTAATTACAACTCGTTGCACACGAGGCGTCGTTTCTGGCTGTGTTATTAAAATGTGTAATTTAAATGCTAAAGTAATACAAAAAGCAATGTTTGCATGCCCGTTACTTTGTGCACGATGTCACGTTCACTTGTTGGGGTCTCTGCTTATAATACTATTACAACTAAAACCTGTAAAAACTTTTAAAACATAACCTTAGGCCCTAATTCAGTACAATTATAAAAACGTTAACAACTGGAAAAATGGAACCGACTCGCTTTATCATTTGGTATATGCTGATTATAAATATTGGTAGCCAAGTCACCGGTCAAACTGCCATGCCGACTCCAAGCGACGCCAAACCGACCAATTTTTTAACATTAAGGGTAATGATTTGTGTGTTTTTTGGTCTTAAGTCGATCTGGTGTCGGTCTTATTGATGTGAATAGAGAATTCGGCCATTGAATAGAAAATTCACCTTATCACAAGGCTCTCCATCTTTTAAACACAAATCAGTAAAATTATTCAAAATTAATACCTACAACATAATCACTTTGCTTTTGCATTTGGTATAATTTTATAAAATACAATGTATATTAGTTGGTTGATTTGTATGGATATAAAGATAAAGTTGAGTTCTGGTCATGTGATTGCATTGTGAAAGAAACGGTGTGGAATCGATCAGAAAAAGGTTGATCATCTAGCATATAAGTATTCGTGTGTACTGCAAGGATCTGGAATCATCAAAATGATAAGAAATTTGGCACAGTCTTGGTAAAGTTACAAGAACTGTAAAGATGTATATGGGACTACAGGAACATGAGGCATAAAAATCCGTCCCGATTTTTAGGCTGTTACATGCCATATTTAGAATATTAAGGCATTTGAAGAGTCATGCTTTTCAGGAAAATTTTTTATCTGATGTTCTTCAACACTTGCATAATAACAATGATAACGCTCACAAATTATTGTTCACCTCGTCCCAGAACTCAACCTTCTCTTTAAGCGTCAATATTGACAGACTGTAGATCAATATGACATGTATTTGACAATGGTATATTGACAACTTTTTTATATCCACGTACAAATGGGTTTTTCACAATAACATAATAGAAGTACAAAGTTCATATCCATGCCTATTTGTATACGTGGTGCCATAGTAATGCGACGCTAAGGACATCCGTTTGCACTAAATTATGACACAGATAGCACACAGGGGATAGAAGTAATACATGAAGTGTGTGCAATCGTGAACAATTTTACGATTGCATCGATAAAATGAGCGAATAACAATTGCGAAAACGATAGCATAAATAATTAGTCAGGGAAATATGGGAGTATTAAAAAGGAAATATCATATACTTCGCCCTTCAATAATCATTTTCATTTTCTAAATTTGTTTGGCTATTATCCACCAGAGACCAAGCTAATTATGATGTAATTTCAATATTCCAGGAAATGCATAATCATTGTTTACGAATCTGCACGAAACATTGTGATGGAAGGGGACTAATCAAGGAAGGAAAAGTAGGCCTACAGACTATATGAGTTCGAAATTCATAATTTAGCATGATTTATTCAATCACAATGAGCTTCCATCGCAGAGTTTTACAAGACCACATCCCTCTTTATTCACTTCTATCGGCAATTTCTCTCATGTTCTACATAAATTACAGCATATAGCAGTGGGCTTGCATGTAAATTTAGTTAATGTTGGTATGATATTAACGTTTGATATGATATTGAGCAATTATTTCATTAAAGAAGTATATATTGATAGGCCTACTCCAATAAATAAAAAATTGTTAGTGTCCAATAATCAATGCATTTCATAATTTCTATATCATTATCATTTACTCTTGGACTCACATTCACACTTTTAGACACACTCCCATTAACACTCACATCCCGATCACACAGAAGTTCTAAATACCCTATAGCTAAGGTCTGCTCGCCCATCCCTGGACTACTCTTGTGTCAAGAAGTGTTGGGTATTTCAAAATGTAAATGACAAGAACAAGAAATTAAAAGACAAACTCGTGATTCTTTTGGCGCTCATGAAGCCTACCTTGAGAAAGGACCTCCTCAATGATTAGTATGGTGATTGTCACTATGAGGAAGGCATTACACGTTTTCTGGCGTTTCTCATACAGGCGCTTCAACATTTTTTCCAATTATCTTGATTCTTCTTTCTTTCAGACCTAAATATTTTCACTCGTTTTCAAGCTAGCTAGCACTCTGATTACACTGATCCAGAGGGACGTTATTAAAGCATGATACGGAATGATCCACTCGTCTTGTTGAGCAACTACTACAGCGCACGTTCATTACCAAGCCGTAGCTAAGCTCCGGCCTTTGACTTCTAAATTTATCCTTACGTCATCACTGTTCTGTTCAGAATAGTATTTGTGATCCAGGCAGAGTCTCGTTTCGGAAGTAAGGGTCTGATACTCATCATTACTAAATTCATCACTTTGGGGGTTTGTTTTAAAGAGGGAAGCGCTACCAGAATCATATAAAGTGGCGTATCTAGATTTTGCTCAACATGGGATGGCATCCTCCTGAAACGGGGAATAGGGGAGAGGAGAGGGGGGCTTTTCGATAATATATCGGTGCAGCCCCGTGCTAAAGTGTAGTAGATGATTTTCCACCTGCGGCATGAAACGAGTGTTGGGCATATAATATTAAACTGTTAATCCCGTCGTTTTATTTTTTTCTTTCATTATCACCTAACCTTCAATCTTGACTTTGTCCTCTTATTCTTCCAAACAAAATTAATATGCAGTTCATGTCAGGTCACGCAACATTTTGGTTTACCTTGAAATGGGTTAGGACTTAGGCCACACGACGTTCATAACGTGTTCCTTGTTTTCAGATAAACGCGAAGGGTGCTAAAAGGATCATTTAAAGGGCAAGTCCGGTCCATTTGAAAGTTGACTTGACTAAATAGAGACAAATTTAACAAACGAAGCAACAAAGTTTCATCAAAATCGGCTGAAAAATAAGAAATGCAATTGAGCGAGTTGATGATGTCATCCCCTCACTTTTCTCTATATCCGTTTTGTACATAACATCTGACAAAAATATTACTCGTGTGCTCTCGGAATGCGAAACATGGCTTGAATCCTCATGGAATATGTGCAAAATCACCAAAGGAAAAAATTAACAGGTGTGTCAAAAACAAAAAACTTGAAAATTCATAAACAAAATATTTGGGGAATAGTTAGGGGGTGATATCATCACCTCGCTAATTTGCATACAGCCTATGTGATACATAACACTGTTTAATAAACTAATGCGAAACCTTAAAATTCCATAACCTTTTAATGTGAATAGTTGTTCAGTATCATAATTACAGCTGTAATCATAGTATTTCCTGTGCACAGCTATGCACAGTTGTACCCACTTGTATGAACGAAAACTGAAACAAATCCTTCGTATTACATCATGATCGTCTCTTTTTTGTTATTACGATACATTTACTTTTCTAAGAAGTTGCCCTCCTGCCAAACAGATGAAATATACAGTCTGTCCAAAAATATGGCTAACAGTCATGAACATTTGTTGCTGGCAAATGGAAGGTTATTTTCTACTGGAGGTATATAACCATGTTTCATCTTACAAACAGCTCAGTTGTAACAATGCAGCTGGGGAACATCGATCTATTTTTTTTTTTTTTTTTTGGGGGGATGCTTTTGTCTAGCCCAAGGTTAGCCCTTGATGAACAGGAAGATTATAAAAGTACACTAGATGATTGTGACCCCTCCCCAAAAAAAAAAAAAAAAAATGAGGTGTCACTCAGTTCGGTCAATAAATAAATGATGGAAATGGTTTTAATGGGCGGGTTTACCTGGTGCTAACTAATCTCATTTGTCACGCTCACCTGATACTTGACTCACCGAATCATAAACACTTATTATCACGCTCTAATCATGCCATCACGGATCATTCATTCTTCAATTACACCGTATTATACCCCAGATACACCATCAAGACCAACAATAAACCAAGCAGGGAATATTACTTTCCCGAACGACCAATAATATGCCTGTTTTGGAGTCCTGGTTTGGCGGTGTGACTGAGGTATTATGGAGGCAAGAGATGAGTCATGATGTTATTTCAACGGCTCACCCTCTTCGAAGGGGTCATGTTTGAATAGCCGGGCGTACGATTCATAATATTTTGTGCGACAGGAGAGTAAGGAAATTGTTCGACACGCTTTAACACTCACTTTCCTTTGGTCGTGTTTTTTCGTCAGCTACCATTGTGTTTGATATAAATATTTAAACAAATATATATCAATCAAGTAACGTGACTAGAATCGTGTTGGACGCAGTCCTGACCAGGTCGCCACATAAACAACTTTGGGTAATAACAAAGAAGAAATTGATGGATTCGTAAACAAATGTAAAATCTAACATGATTACCCCAGAAGCTGGCTTCACTTCGGTTCAGATCCATGCAGTGTAAAGCAGAGTGTTTTAATCCTTCTCAACGTATTTGTTTTGAGACAATTATCATATGTTCCATGATGAATATGTTCTTGGTTTTAAAACAAATGTAGACTGAAAATGGACCCAGTCTATATGAGTGTGTGCAACAATTTTCAAGATTGCCTGTCCAGTGAGCTACAATAAAGAGTTGTTTTTGAAATTATTATAAGCAGTTTAAACTTCCTTTCTTGCGATAGCAACGCATGTGAATACGTTCGGACATTTCAACAGGCAAGTTGGTGAATATGCAGAGCAATAACATATAGGGCCTATGGTAATTTTTGCCAAGTTTCGAGAAATCTAGAATATTAGATTATGAATAAGGTAGCTCTTCCTGCCGGCCTTGCAATCATTATCCTTACCCCAACATTCCCGGGTACCCGTTTAATGCACCTGCATGTCTTAGATCCATGGGTAGATGGGGACAGTATGTGTGTGGGCCGTGGGGGAGACCCCTTGTCTACATTGTCTACGAAAGTACAAACACCAAGCAATTGGATCAAACACGATTATGTATGGAACCCGAGTATGATTTTAAACTTGATAACATACGTTTTACTCTATACTGGCTGAGATTGGCTGTTTTGTCTCGTTTGTTTCTCTTTGACGAATTGTTCGTTTGATCATATTTTGTTTGCTCCTTTTCTGAGTTTTCTAAGTTCCCTCCTCAAGATAGTGTAGATGTTATATTTTAATTCTCAGCTAGTACTTATGGATGTATAGCCACATTTCGACCCATGATTCAAAGTGAAGAAAAAAAGTGGAGAGGTGAAAGAAAGTCAGAATCCATCTGCATGATCCCGTACCGGAGTGCGGGGCTACGCCATTCCCCTCACATATAGATCAGAGACCCATATGATGGTACCGTTGAAGTCTCAGCCTGTCCCGGGGGCGTGCGCCTCCAATCTAACAACTTAACAATACAGTAAGGCCTAAACAAAAAGATGTTGTATTGCCCTTTAGGTGCCAAAACATGGGTCGGTCGGAAATCTTTTTTTTTTTCCTTTTTTTTAGTGCCTTCAAAATGTGTCATGAATAAAGTGTTGTGAGCCTTTCCGTAGAAACTCTAAACAGCGACCGACGCCAAAAAAATCCAAAACCGGGAACGTCGCCCAAATCTCCCTGGTTTCTAGCTGGTGGAGTGCATAGTATATACACCTACACGAGGCCGGGGTCTACTTGTATGTTTACGCTAGCCGGATTGTGAAACTAGGGCAGAAGACAAATGAGAATTTGGGAATAATTTGATGGTTTTATGCATTTATATCCCATTTAAACAGATTTTCAGATTTTTGGGTCGGTAGCAAAGGGCAATACAACATTTTTTTTTTTTTTAGGCCTAACACACCTAGCAGGCAGTGGATTCTTCGAAAGTGAAACAGACATGAGAAAAAGAAAAAGAGTGAAAAGGGGGAGAGACAGACAGCTAGGGTAGCAGCGGAAGCTTATTCCCTCACTCTGGTGAAGAACCAGCCCATCTTGTTTACACTTGTTAATACTAAGCTTTCCTGTAAAACGTTGTCAAAATCAACGATATGAAGCCATACTGGCTAAATAAAATAATAAACAAATAAATAAATATGGAAAATCCAGAACCTCGCAAGAGAATGGCAAGAGCATTTAACAAATACCACTGTATGCCCAAGGGTGCTCTCACTACAGACTTAGCATTAGACTGTAACAATTATGAACTGAATTGTTCCGGGAACTTTTAGGACTTTAAATATATAAAATGTAGCATGTTAGAATGGGTAACATAGATAAATTTTCATGCGTCATTGTCATGATTTGTCACCTTCTTTTTTATTCAGAGGAAAATGATTTAATTGGGTTCGAACCAATTCTCTCATTCACCGTGGTCGCATTCTTTTGTGAGGTATAATAGTTGTTTATTGAATGCATATGAATCATGAACTAAATATGTAGAGAAGCGGCGTAGCGTAGGTCCACCGAATGAGGGGCACTGATGTCATGGGGGGGGGGTTAAATTAATCATGTGTCATTTTCATGATTCATCACCTTCTTTTTTATTCAGATGAAAATGAATTAATTGGGTTCGACCCAATTCTCTCATTCACCGTGGTCGCATTCTTTTGTGAGGTATAATAGTTGTTTATTGAATGTATAAGAATCATGAACTAAATATGTAGACAGGCGGCGTAGCGTAGGTCCACAATGAGGGGGCACTGATGTCATGGGGGAAGTTAAGTTGATGAAATGCGAGAAAATATGTCATCGACTAACGGTGTAGGATGGGTAGAATTACTACCTATGCATGTGGCCCCACCCTCGTCCTTTCTTGTTCTTTTTGCTCCGCCCAGCTAAGGTCGAAAGTAATCATGGTATTGAGACCTATGTATACTGTATGACGTATTGGGAAAGACAAAAGCGGATTCTAGATATTTTGCACAGTGTTGTGGGAAAAGCCAATGACACATCAACCAATATTTTTCGTATAGACAGACCAATCAAATACCTGTTTGAATAGCAATGCCTCATTAAAACGATCCAGTTCTGTCACCCACATTAACCGCATTCTTTTTAATGAAGTATCGTAATGGTTTTTCCCTAAAAATAAACAAATTCTTGTTTTCTTGTAAATAAAAGGATATAAAATACTGAATGGGAGCTAGAGAGAAGTCGATCCATATCTGGAAATTCTTTAGAAATGATTCATAAATGTTTCTTCAGGGACCCGTTTCACAAAGCCTTTTTTCAATGACAAATGACAAAAATCAGTGACAAATCTGCTGAAACAATCAGAAGCAAGGATGTCACTAGCTTATAACAAAAACTTTAGTGTGGTCACCACTTTTAAAAACTGGAATAACCTTTCCTATTTTCATTTGATTAGGAAAAATACCGGTTGACGAACATGAATTGAAAATAGAACAAAGAGGTACACAAATCAAATGTATATTTTTTTTGACAACAGTAACATTAATATCATCATAACCAGCATTGGTACCATTCTTCAAAGAATGAACAATATCGATAATTTCTTTACATGATATGGGAGTAAAATATGCTGATTTGTCATTAACAAATAAATTAATATTGTATAAACTGTTGAAATATTGCACATTGTTTGTTAGATTGAAACCAATATTGACAAAATATTCATTAAAACTTTCAGAGATATCTTCTTTGTTTGTAATTGTGGAAACATTTATATCAATCTTTTCAACACATTGTTTGACAGATTTCATACCGAGTTCACCTTTAATAGTTTTCCAAATTAGCCTAATATCACCCCTATCATGATTAAATTTATTCTTAAAATATTGATATTTAGCTTTCTTAATTTCATTTGTAACTTTATTTCTGTATTGTTTATAAACTCTTTTCCTATATTCAGATGAATTTTTCAAAGACTTTTCAAACAATTTCCATTTCTTTTAATTTTTATCATCAATTCCTTATTTATCCATGGTTTATGCTTACGTCTATTTATATTTATTTCTTGCAAAGGAAAGCATTTTTCATGAATGCGAGTAAATTTAGACAAAAAGCAAATATAGCTCACATTAGCATCACTTGATTTCAAATTCCATCTAACATTTTGCAATCGTTTACTGAATTCAAAAATATTACTGTCCTTAAATTGTCTTTTGTTAATTACATATTTCTTTTCCTTGATCTTATGGTGACAAATTCTAAAGACAAGAAAATGATCTGAGATATCAACTAAAATAACACCATTTAATTTATAAGTAACATCATTAGTAATAATATTATCTAATAAGGAAACGCAATGATCGGTCACCCGAGTAGGGTGATGGATAAGTGGATACATAAAAAAAGTTACCAGCATATTCAAAAAATCATTAGCTTTATGACAAGATGTGGCGTTTAATAAATTAATATTAAAATCTCCCATCAAGTATACAATTTTATTCTCTGTGTTTATTTTATGAAGAACTGAACCAGTTACGTCTTAGAATTCTTGCACAGACTGATCAGGTGGCCTATAAATTACTCCCATAATTATGTTCTTATTACATACATTCTCTTTTTCAGTAAATATACTTTCAATTACTCCATTGTTAATATCTAAATCACCTCTATGTTTATGAATCAGATTTTCCCGAATGAACACACCAACACCCCCTCCTCTCCTCTCAGTTCTACTATTATGTAAAAAGCTAAAACCTTGAATATTGCACAATAATGAGTTGTCTTTCAGCCAAGTTTCAGTTACTCCTATGACAGAAAACTGAAAATTCAGACTATTCAACAAGGCAGAAATAACATCAAAGTTACTTAGAATACTACCACAATTTATATGTAATATGGAAAAATTTATTGAGTTCAAAGAATATTTCAAAAAGGGTAGAATTAAGGTCATCAGGGAAATAACAGGATTGGTCTATTCCAAAACTCTCAGTATCTCCAATCATAGGCGACAAAATTTGAGAAACTGTACTCAAATTAACATTACTGATTGCACGTTCATATGATGCACGAAGGGTCATAATTCACACGTATATACATAAGTTACATAAATACACAAGGATAGATATTCACAAAACCATAAAAACACAAATAATGAAATGAAGAAAAAAAAGGTTGTATTAACATGATAACAATCTGCTTAAACTTGTAAAAAAGGAATGTTTACTGGAGGCCAATCCAATAAAAACAGTAATTACAAATGTATCTATGGCATGGACATAAACACTCGTTATAGCTAAAGTACAAGTTCACTCCAAAAATAACTTGCCTTTAATAGAACCAGAAAAATCAGACAAACCAATCAAACAAAGTTTGAGCAAAATCGGATAACTAATAAGAAAGTTATGAATTTTTGAAAAAGTATGTAAAACTAAAAAACAATGGAAATCACTACACAAATTGCCAATTTGGTTATCAGTTTGTGACGTCATGTTCTCACTATTTGCCAATTGCTTTATATAGTTTAATCCCATTAATTTCCCTTTTTATGAACTTTGAAGAATTGATACTATTTTCTGAATATTATATATTCATAATTATTGATTTTTATATAAATGGTTATCAAAATTCAAATTTGTCATGATTTAATCGGAAAAAATTACTCTATATTAGTGCATCCACACAAAAACATATTACTATCAATCTAACTTGGATGCTGGTGTGAAGAAATAAGATTCTTAGGGGGAAAATAGGAAATTTATTTTATCAATATAAAGAAAATAATTAGTGGATAGTCAGGACCATACGTCACAGACTCATGAGTGAGTTGCCAATTTGTGTAGTGATTTTCAAAGTTTTTCATGTCATGAAAAATTCATAACTTTCTTATTAGTTATCCGATTTTGCTCAAACTTTTTTCGATTGGTTTGTGCGATTTTTCTGGTTCTATTGAAATTAAGTTATTTTTGGAGTGGACTTGGCCTTTAAGTTTATTAAGTAACTGTTTCATATAAACTTGTCTTTCATGTATTAAAATAAACATAAATTATCCTCTTCAAATGTATATGCAATTGGAATCACACGATTCATGCATGAGTGAGCATAGCCATTTAAACATCAATGAGTCTCTGACAGACAATTGCCCGAATGGGGCATTTGGTCATTCAAATCAGGGAGATCTCCCTGTTCAAATGTTGATCACTGTTAATAAGCATTTGAGGTATCCTATGGGTCGTCCATGATATTAGGTTGGAATGAGAGACATCTTTGACCGTCTCGTCAAAACCATGCAGCCCTGAGACTACAGTTGACATCCCGAGCTCAATCCTCTTCTTTGTTTCTCATATTTTGTTTTTCATTTTTGAAAAAGAATGTCTAACAGATGCACATGTTCATAATCATTTAACCCTATTTTAACCGGGGTTGACCCCCCCTGTAGTAATTTAGCGACTACTCCGGAACCGCGGCAGATATAAAGTTTTCCTTTCATGACTTTTTTCGTTTGAGTCTTATGCATCTTGAAAACAATTTTTTTTGAAAATCAGACGTATAGTTACAAAATCACGTGACCTTTTGTCTTTGCATGTCAGCCCTAAAATCGCTCATTTTTGTAATTTGTGTACAAAACATATGGAAATATCATTTTTCCTCAAAAGAGATAAAACGTTGGTTATTTGGTCTTGTTTAAAGTTTAGGCGTTTGTTTTGGGGTCAAAATAGTTGAATTGTAGTTAGAAATGAAAAAAAAACAATCAAATACATAATTTAAAAAAACAATGAAAGACATAAGAAATTATCAAAACAAGAGATAACATAAGGAATAACCTGGCTCTTCCATTTTTTGTTGTCGTATTATTATTCCAAATGGTCTAACGAATATATGTAGTGAAAGGGAATGCTTGAATATGAAGAATATGTGATTTATGGGTAAAATGTTAATTTGTATGAATTACAATAAATATGCAAATGAGTGAAAAAAAAAAAAAAAATTACCATAG
Organism: Mesocentrotus franciscanus; assembly: GCA_037976565.1. NCBI lineage: Eukaryota > Metazoa > Echinodermata > Echinoidea > Camarodonta > Strongylocentrotidae > Mesocentrotus > Mesocentrotus franciscanus. The sequence continues at coordinate 13,946,895 of CP137668.1, forward strand.
TATTCTATACACTTCACTTGACATGCATGCAAATTTTGGCGGCGATCGGCTGTGAAACGGCCGAGATCTTAGGGGGCCAAATTGCCCCTCCCCCCCCCCCCTCGTAAAAATCTGGTCTGAAATAGCCCGGTTAAAATAGGGTTAAAAGGCTACTTGCTCTAATATTGCAGTTTTCTTATTAAATAATCAAACCTAACGGTTAAATGAATGTGTTCGTCCAAGCGTGAAAGTGAAAAATTGATCTTAATCAATATAGGTATATGAAATTTTAAAGAGTTACCAAAAACGCTTTCAAACATATTTATACACGGCTGGTAAGCAATTCCATTTGTGTTTTGGTTTTGCTGGTCAAGGTGACGCAACAATAAGCTTGTTTACATTGTTGTCATGGATTTGGCGCCTTTAGACAAGGCGCGCTTTTTTGGCGCGTTTCCGAATGCGCTCCCTTTTGCACACGAAACGCATAACACGCGATTTTGAGAGCGCGTACGTACGCGCACGTAGAAATTATGTCATTCTCTCGTGGCTTTTGGTAGAGGCAAGACCTGTTGATTTGGACAATCAAAAATATCAGTGGATTCTGAAATTAACTGACGTTGACTTTGTTTTGCATCGGCAGTGGAAATCCCGTTATTTTCCTTGAATACCGTGTCTGAATTTTGGTATTATATTCGCTTAGTATTATTGTCAAATTTGTTACTAACTCCTCGTCACGGCATCGGCACTGCAGTGGAGAGGTGCATGATTACATTTTGGAGCTGCAGTGATTTCGTTTGTAGTATTGTACGGTAGACTAGGACCAAGACTAGGGGGTTAGTGCTGTAAATTGGAATCAGCGACCGGCATTCCGAAAGTAAAAAGAGGAAGACGGGTACCCTGTCAAGGCGAAGGAGTCGGTACGAAATGAGCGACCCCGTAGGCGAGGGAGGCCTAGAGTAGGCCTAGACCTACAATGTAGACTCTATGTCGGCTAGTTCTGCAGGCCCAGAAACATCACAACCTCAGGCTCAGGCAACGGGCTCGGATCTTGCGGACCAACAAATATGACCAAGGCCAAGTCCAAGCCCTTAGGACCGGAATCTCAACATGTATCCGGTGAGTCGTGATACGGTATTGATGAAGCTAGTTCTGTAGTTAACGTCGCTTCTAAGTTATCATGTGGAGCTTTATAGGGGCTCCCTGGCCTATGCAGTCAGTGCGCTGCTGCACCGCCTGGGCTGTAGCCTAGGTCTACTGAAGTACTGTACATAGGCTTTATCGTAGGCCTAGTAATAAGTAAAGCCCAGTGCAGTGGTCAATATGCATACAAATTACAATTAAATGAGCACACGAGATTGAAAACAAAGACATGTTTCCACCGGCTTGCAACGAACAGTCACGTGTCACGTGTCACGTTCACGTTCACGTATTGCGCCCTTTCGTGAAACAGGTCACCCAAATCTACAAAGTGTTGGGTTACGTGACCCAACAATTTGTTGATTTGCTATATGCAATCTACGAAAGCTCACGTAAATTGACGCTGGCGTTTAAAAAAAATGCAAATTGTCATTGAGAAGAGACTAATGGCAAAAAAGCTGCTTAAGGCCAGAATCTTTAGCTAATCATTAATGATTAAATAATGCGATTAAAAATGAATGAGACACCCATTTGGCTCGATTGAAATTAAGTACATTAACAAAAATCAGTTCAGTAAAGCAAATATATAATATAATATAATATATATTTTCATATTTTTAGTGCCCAAATAATTAATCATTCTCGTCTCGCCTTCAATGATCTTTCATATTGTGCCCCCTCCCCACTGAAATTTCAATTTTGCCTCGTTCTTTTCATTTTCGATTCGTCGCCACAGATTTTTTTGACATTTGCCCCCAGATAAGCATATTTTTGATACCTTATTTGTGACACTGGCAGGTCACTAATTGGCGTGGGGTCCAGGGGGCGGATCCCCCGGAAGCTCAGGGGTTTTATGCATTAAATTACGGTCAGATTAGCATCCAAGGGCCCGCCTAAGGGCCCTAGGTGGAATCCAGGGGACATGCCACCGTAAGCTCAGGGGTTTTAGGTATTAAATCACGGTCAGATGAGCATATCTTGATACCTCATTATTTTGTGACACTGGTAGGTCACTATTCTTTCTTTTTCTCTCTTTCTTTCTATTTCTCTGTAATATACTTTTCCAAAAAAAGGGGGAGGACAAGGGCTTTTCGGCCCCCCGATCCACACCTTGTTGGCGGAGAAAATCCTACTGATCTCCCCTACTTTTCTTCTTCCTCTTTTTTTTCCTTTCCCTTTCTCTCCTCTTCCCTTCCTTCTATCTCTTTTAAGTTTGCTGGGGGCATGGGCCTTTCGGTCCCCCCGATCCACACGTTGTTGGTCGAATTAGTCGCAACTGATCTCTCCTTCTTTTCATCCTTTTCTTTTCTTCTTTTTTGTTCCCTTTTAGCTCTCCTCTTTCCCTTTCCCTTCCCCCTTTTTTGGCAGGGGGAGGCAACGGCATGGGAGGCAAGACCCTTTCGGCCCCCATCCGATCTCCTTCTTTCCCCCTTTTCTTTTCTGCTTCCTCTTCTTTCTTTCCCTTTCCTTTCTTTTCTTCTCTCTCTCTCTCTTTTTTTTTGGGGGGCGGGGAAGGCCACTTGGCCCCCCTGGATCCGTGCCTGCTCGCTGATGCCAAATCTAAAAGATATCACAAGGTCGAACACCAATTACTCAATTCTATACACAAGACTTAGACTGCATCAGCCCCATCACAACTCAGTCATACAGCATTATCATTACAGAGTGCCTACATCGTCATAATCACCAGCATCATCATATATCTTTCACATAATAAGAAAATGAAAAGAAAAGAATTAAGCAGTATTAACTAATTTTATTAACATTTAGAACTCATTGATCAACATAATTTTTTTATAATGATCTTTCTAAATGCAACATGACACATATATCAACAAAAGAAAGGTAACAAAATAATAAATGGGGGGGTGGGGGGGCTGCTGTCTCTTGAATTCAAATTTTTCAGTTGTAAAATTTTACTATAAATTTAGAAAATTATATATTTTAAAATAAAATCCATAGGATTTATTCAATTATCAACATGCTATATTACTATGTAAGGCACAGCTATATACTGAGTTTTATGAGTACTTTTTTTTAAACATTGGACATTATTGTTGTTATTACTACTATTATCATTATTATTATTGTTATTATTACTGCTATGCTATTACTGCTATATGATCCAATCCAATCCAATTGACCCAATCTGCGAACGATACAACTCCGCAGTTCTCCAACCTGGAAGAAATCAAGAAGAAGAAGATCATTGTCATGATTAGTACTATTATTATTATTGTTATTATTATTATTAATATTTTAAAGTACTACTATTGTACTACTCCTACATCATTTTATCCCCCTTCAATTTAGTATCCAGTTCAGCATCCCTAATATATTTGTCAGAACTTGAATTAATTAAAAAGCTATGTTACATGTACACGCACTTAAAAGAACAAATAAATACTTTCATGATCTTCGCTATATCTTCTCTTTTTCTTCTTCTTCTTCTTCAAAGTTCTGGTAATCTTCAAAGGGCTATGTAGCCTATCCGAAACTAGTCAGTGAACTAGTCAGTACTAAAAACTACAAGTGGTGTGAGGAAGACAGATGATTTTTTTTTAGTGGGATAAGGGAATAAGATGCCTCAGGAGTAGTCCCTGGCAGTTTTCTGGACTGTCAGCATGCACTACATTTCCTGGAAGTCAGTTCCATTAACTTTGGGACAGAGTTTTGGTCAAATTCGAACTTTTCTATGTCGCTTCTGGCTTGGTGCAACTGAAGGGTCATGTCATGGTTCTTCCAAGATCCTGATTTGTTGAAGGAAAATAGGGCTTTGGCAGAGAGACCATTGACTATCTTGTGCACCATTCCCAGTGTACTTGCAGAGTGCCTTGTAGATAGAGTAGGCCACTAAAACGTCATCATCTCAGTCACGCTGCTGGTTCTCTTGTAGTCCCCATTGTGACATAGCATATGCCCCGGCGCTGGATCTTGTCAAGATCATGGACATCTGAGATGTTTTAGGGATCCCAGACGCTGGAACTGTTCTCAAGATGAGGGTGGACTAGGGACTTGTATGAAAAAAGCCTGGGTTTCAAACCTTCTGCATGGGACAACCTGCATAATAAAACCAAAAAGAGAGGAGAAAGCAAATAAGATTAAAACTAGCTGCGCTACATTAGATTAAAAAAATAGTACCCACCCACTATTAGGTCTTACATTTTAGTTTTATTAAAAAAATGATAGACTTATGTCAATCTGAATCTATCTATCTTTTTTTGAAGAGTAGAGTAAAGGTTTATAATGTATTTCCAATTCTTTTACAAGTAACTTTCAAAATTGTTTTTCTTAAATTATTATTATTATTAAACATTTGCTACATACAATAACAGGCAGTACATGTAGAGGTAGAAGTATATTAATTATAAGTTGTTTGTAAACATAAGTGTATCTACTGAACTTCAGTTGCTAAATTTTGTGAGAACAAGTTTGATAGATATAATGTAATATTGAGGAAAACAATGCCTTTGAATAGGCGTAAGTCTTTTAATATCATGCTGAGTGGATATACTGATTTGTTTATTTAGCAACACCGTAGTTTGTCACCTAAATAAAGCTAGAGAATGAGAATTACTAGATTTAATGCAACATAAGATGACAGTTCCCCCAAAATATCATTAGTCCAGGATGAGTGCGATGTTCGCATGGGCTTAGATTATAAATACAGCCTGAATATTTTCGAACTTCATACAAACATACCTTGCCAGAGTTCAACTTAGGTGTCGATCCTGTTCCTGAGTAGATCTACACCATAACATTTGATGGTCGGGTCCTGGTGCTCTCTTATGCACTTCTGTGGTCATTATCTGCTTCTTGGTTCCATAGAATCTACAATTAAAAGACAATAGAAACTTAGTAAGGTTCGTGCTGGTATCAAATGCATGCATTGGCGGATCCAGGGGAGGAACAGTGCCCCCTCCCCAAAAAAAAAAAACTAGTGCTCACTACCCCCCTATGTCCATTATTTGAAGAAAAGATAAATATTTACTTGAATTTTAGGTCTGTTTTAGTAGCGTATCTCTACGCCGGAGTTACGGGGTCAAAGTAGGGATATGATTCTGAACAAGCGCCCATTGATCTTCCTAAACCAGGCATTTATTTAGTCTTTTTTAATTAGAATGTACATTTACATAGCAAAATTCAAGGTACATGATTCCATTATAGATACAGAGAATCAGAGATACATGCTGTTTAGACTTTAGTTAGATCTAGACTATACTAGCCTACATTCTAGATCTAACACGTACTATTCACTAACACTAAAGTGTAGCCGCGCCAGCTCAGGAAACGCAGTCACCGTTCTTGCTGGATGTTACAGCCGGCTAGCATCGGCGAAATGAAAATCATAATCCGCTCGACAAGATATCATAGGCTTGGACTAGCAATGAGCCATTTGCGCCGTCTCTGTAACAGGTCTACATCTACCACTAATTATTATTGATAATCATGAGCTCTAAACTAAACTTTAAAAGTATGAGACGTCCTAAAATTAAATAATCTACGGTAAACTTCTGATTGTTTCTAAAAATATTACCGTCGACGACACAAATTAGAGTTCATTCAATCAGTTAATATTCCTTGATCAGACAAAAGAAAAGGGGATGGGATAGGGGGTAATACGTTGTGACAATGTGGAGAGCCCCTAACTGCAACGACGAACACATCACGATTGTTTCAGAGATATCAACACAAAATGGATCTTTACTTACTTTTTTGATATGGTATGGTATCACTTCGATGTTCATGTTTAAAGCCCAAGTCCACTCCGATTTTCAAAAATTATAACATGTTTTAAATAAATCAAAGGTTAAAACTGCCAAATATCACGGGCGTACTTCAATCAGGTGATTTTTAAGAGCGATTTTTGTTTCGGGTATTTCGAGCAAAACATTTATATTGCTGTACGGATGTGACGTATGCTCCTCACAACGAAAGTGCCAGCGGTATACATTCTGACAATAGGCTATTTTCGTAATGTAACCAAATTTAATGCATACGTCTTTGTGAAGTGCCTCTATACAAACTATTTCATTCACCTGATAAGAATAATAGTGTTTCATTATTCTTACATTACGAATCTGTGTTGTGAGGACCCTACGTCACAACCGACTCGCTCATTAACTTGTTTTTTGCTCATTAAAAAAAATTATTAAAAATAAATCTGAGCACCATTTTCCAAAACCAAGTTATATTTGGGCTTTTTAGATTTTTGTCTATCTAATCAGCTCAACTTTTCAGTGGAGTGGATATGTACTTTAACTGAAGATTTTCTGTTTCACTGAGATGTACTTGACAAACTTCTATTACAATAGAAATTCACTTAAAAGAAACATGCTTCATTGTTTCTAATTGAAGTAACTTCAGAGTTGCAGTTCATACAATCGCCATTTTTCCTCAATTTCGTGCTCTTGACTAGTCTTAGTAACAAGCGCTTGCAATTTTAAAAATATTGATTAAACACTCACGTCACGTTTTGGTAGACGTGATCATTCGTGTTTTACCGGCGTGGAAAACAACGAATGGTAGGCCCTACATTTCGTAAATTAGAGTCACCTATTTTACGAAACAGCGCAAAAAGTTAACGTGACACGTGACACATGACTGTTCGTTGCAAGCCGTTTCCACCTTTACAAAATGGTATCTTGTTATCAGTTTGCTTGAATGATATGTCAAATTTGAAGAGGAAAAAGTGCTATTTCGATCATTTAAGGCCTAGAAGGGTCTAGGCCTATCTGAATTAAACTTAAAGATAAACTGGACTCAATTAATCATTACCTATTATTACGTTCTTATAAAAGACCAGTTAGAGAGCTTTGATTGAACTAATAAGTTGTATAGCTTTATTGAGGCACTGTCAGTCAGACATCTTTGTAGTCATGTATCCATGTATTATACAAGTACTCATTGTTTCATAACATGACCTGGCATGAGTCATGGGTTGCAGGTCATTCTATAGCTAGCTATACATGCTAGTCTGTATTTGCAGACTCTGTTAACTAGCTATCACTACACCTCCCTTTCTTTAAAAAGAGGTTTACATATATATATATATAACTTCTTAAACTGTACAGAGTGACAGGGTGGACTACCTGTACACTCGCGACTGTACTAGGGCATTATTCTGTCCCTTAAAGCTGGAGTACTGTCGCTTTCAAATATATAACTTATTACGCGACAGTTCATATCTTTCAAGGTTGCGATTCACGATACTGGAATTCTCCGTTGAGGTTGAGTGATATTCGTTGATTTTGTAATCAAAGTGACTGATTAAATCCGGTAATACTGATAAACTATAACATGCAAATATATATCATGCTCATGTTATCCTGCAGTTATGTTTTAGAGTCCAAGATTAACTCTGTAAATATAAACTATTTACAAAACGCGAAAGTCTTTCTCTGTGGTTCGCTTTCATTTATTTACAAGTTCAAGCGATCTGGCGGTTTAATAACGCGTCCGCTTCTGGTTCTGGTTGATGATGTAGTACTAGTAGAGCCTTCTTCAGATGCTGGTTGCTCTGTAGCTTCTGCACTGTCATCTCGCTCGAAGTCATCCTGTGTTGGTAGTGGAATAGACTCGGCTTCTTGTTGACGTGGGACTGGCCTGAGGTGACGTCTGTTTCTGCGACGTATCTCGCCTGTTTCTGTCTCGACCTGGTATGACCTGTTTTGATCCTGGACAGACCTGATGATACCACGTTTCGACCAGGTGTTGTCTTTCATGTCTTGGAGTATGACATGATCTCCAGGCTTTAGCTTTGACATGTCTCGAGCATGTTTGTCGAATCGCTCTTTTTGCTTCACCTTATGCTCCTCCTTTCTTCCCCTCACTGATCGAGTATCGATCCGTTGGTTGTCGAGCAAACTGTCAAGCATGGGGAGATTCGATCTAAGGCGACGATTGTATAGGAGTTCCGCCGGAGATTTTCCGCATGCTAGTGGTGAACTGCGATAGACTTGTAGAGCCCTGTGGATATCTTGTCCACTATGCTGTGACTTTGAGATGAGATTTTTTACAATCTTCACAGCATTCTCTGCGAGGCCATTGGATTGCGGATAATATGGGCTCGATGTAGTATGGTGAAAATCCCATTCTTTTGCAAAGCTCTGGAACTCTTGGCTTGCAAATTGAGGACCATTATCCGACATCAGTTCACATGGTGTTCCATGGCGAGCAAATACTGCTTTCATGTGGTTGATCACGGCCTTGCTACTAGTTGAAGACATAGTACATACTTCAATGAACTGTGAATAGTAGTCGACGATGACCATGTACTCTCTATTGTTCAGCGTGAACAAATCAACAGCAACTTTTTCCCACGGGCGGTTCGGCACGGCATGAGGATGTAGACTTTCAGACTGCTGTTTAGGTCTGTACATTAGGCATGAAGCACAACTTTGGACCATTTCAGTGATGTCTGTGTTGATTCTGGGCCAATAGATGACTTCTCTAGCACGTTTCTTACACTTCTCGATGCCTAAGTGTCCTTAATGGATTTTGTTTAGCATGAACCTTCTCATAGTAGTGGGAACTACTATTTTGCTGCCTTTGAAGATGATGCCATCTGCTTCAGAGAGTTCACTCCTGATTTTCCAGTATTCCCTAACTCTAACTGGACATTGCTGCTTCGTTTCTGGCCAACCATCTATGATGATGCCTAGCAGCTCTTGCAGTTGATCATCTTTCTTTGTCTCTTCGACAACCTGATTTCGTTTGTTCGATGTAACTGGCATGCTCTTGACAATAGCATCTACGTAGACTCTGATATCTTCCTCTGTCTCGGCATTCAACTCGGCCTTTGGATCTACAGCTCTGGACAATGTATCAGCAGTATACATGTACTTTCCAGGCGTGTCAAGACCTTGAGATCATATCTCTGTACCCTGATGAGTAACCTTTGAATGCGTAGAGGACAGTCACCCAGTGACTTGACAAACAGTGGAATAAGTGGCTTGTGATCAGTCTCCACTTCTACTTGTTGTCCATAGATGTATTGATGGAATCGTTCACATGCATATGTGATTGCCAGTAGTTCTTTCTCGATCTGTGCATATCTAGTCTCTGCATCAGTCATTGATCTAGATGCATATGCGATCGGGACCCAATTTTGATCATATTGCTGTAGTAGCACTGCACCAATACCATCCTTTGATGCGTCTGCTGACAGCTTGGTTGGTTTCTTGGAGTCATAGAAATGTAGGGCTGGCTCTTGGATCAGAGCTTGTTTCAGCTGATTCCATGCATCTTCTTGTGCATGATCCCATGTCCACACATTCTTTTGTCAAGTAGATGTCTCAGCGCTGCTGACTTGTTAGACAGATCTGGGATAAACTTCCCTTGGTAATTGATCATACCCAAGAATCTTTGGACATCTTTCCGACATTTCGGTCTCTCCATGTTCAAGATAGCAGACACCTTCTTTGGATCAGGTTGAACTCCTTGATCACTAATCAAGTCACCAATGAATGTGAGTTTCTTGACATTGAACTCGCATTTGTCTTTGTTCAACTTGAGATTCATTTTTCTCACAATGCTAAGAACCTGTCTCAATCTGTCATCATGCTCCTGTTGGGAAGTTCCCCATACAATCACATCATCCATCATTGTGTTAACTCCCGGAATGTGTGCAAACATTTGGTGCACTATCTTGTGATAGACTTCCGGAGCACTACAAATACCAAAAGGTAGTCTCAAGAACTTGTACCTTCCGTATGGCGTGATAAACGTACAAAGTTTGGAGCTTTCGTCATCTAGTTGGATCTGCCAAAAACCATTAGATGCATCCAATTTGCTGAAGTATTTGGCTCCTGCAAAATGTGCAGTTATTTCAGCTCTAGATGGCAATTGATAGTGTTCTCTTTTGATTGCTCGGTTCAGGTCTCTTGGATCTAGACAGACTCTGAGTTGACCGTTCTTTTTCATCACCACCACGAGAGAAGAAACCCAATCAGTTGGCTCATCAACTGGTGTGATTACGTCCATTCGTTCCATTTTATCTATAAACTCGTCTTTGAGTTTACTTTGAAGTGGAAATGGAACTTTGCGACATGCATGTTGAACAGGATGTGCGTTCTCGCTCAATGTGATGTGGTGTTTACCAGGAAGACAACCTAGACCTACAAACACATCTTGATAGTCTTGCACTACACTTTCACCTGTCCCTTGTTCAGTTAGTTTTTCAACATGATACACCCGTTTCACAAGATACAAGTCTTCACTCGTCCGTAATCCTAACAAAGGCTGACGATTTCCAGGAATGACTAGACACGGCACACTGTGTTTGATTCCTTTGTACTCAACTTGTACACAACAACGACCTTTGACTGGGATATCTGTCTCATAATAGCCTGTCAACATCACTTTGGCTTTTTGCAGCTTTGGTTTTGGTTTCAATTTGTGAAAGACTGTCTCGGGAAGAAGATTCGCCTGAGCACCAGTATCAATCTTGAAATCAACCGGCTGGTCATGGACTAGTAGATTAACTATCCATTCGTCCTTGGATCCTTTTGATTCGACAGAGCAAATCATGAAACCTTCAGAATCTACCTCCAAGTGCTGCAGTTCATTGACCTTGGCTACTGGGGTTCTACAACATTTAGCAAAATGGTTTTGCTTACCGCACTTCTTGCATGTTTGACCTTGTGCGGGACACTTGTCTTTCCCATGTCGGTTTCCGCACCTGCTACATGCATCACTTTTAGTACGACCTTGAGGTTCTGACCGTTTTGACTTTGAACCAGGAAATTTCTTCTTAGTCTTGCTGAAAGAATCTACCGGGATTGAGGCGTTTTCCTTTGCGGAACTCAACGCTTGTGCCTGCGTTCGAGTTTGTTCAGCCGCACGACATACTTGCAACGTTTTATCCAATGGAAGATCATCTTGCCTCAACAAACGTTCTCTTAGACCATCGTCTAAAATACCACAGATAATTCTGTCCCGAATAAGACTCTCTTTCAACGTGGAAAACTCACACGACTGAGCACGACTCCGCAATTCTGTTGCGTACTGATCAACACTCTCATGCACTAACTGAGATCTTGTGAAAAATCTATGTCTCTCATATGTTAGATTACGTTTCGGCATGCAATATTCCTCATATTTGTCCAACACTTTCTCAAGCTTCATGCTCTCACCCTCAGCAAATACAAACGTATTATACAATTCCAAGGCAGCATCACCAATCACGTGTAGAAGCATTGATGTTTGTGACTTTTCATTTTTTTCAGACATTCCTGAGGCAACATTGTATAGAGTGAATTTCTGTTTGAATCTTCTCCAGTTCTCAGAAATATTACCTTTTAAGTCGAGTGTAGGCGGTTGACTGAGATTTGCCATTTTGTTTCTTTTTGTTTCTTAGTCTAGTGTAATCACTCACATGAACAGCGTAACAATTAGCTTTTTCTTTTTGTATCTTTGCAACAATTACTTAAGCTCAATTATGAAACTTTCACTGAGTTATTCTGTATGTTCATGTCCCATATATGTCACGCTAACTGCCCGTTATACTGGAAATGGCCCGGCACAGAACTATGCTCTCCAATCCATACAACGACAGCGCTAACTATTATGGACATAACTACATTCACTGGACATACACTTAGACTCTAATCCATCTCATCATCTCTCACATCACAAAGAAAAATTGGATTGAACTGGCCTGATTTCAATGAATCCTCCATATAGGCTGGGTTGCTCAGCACAAACACTGGCTGCCAAGTTCTGACACCATATGTTCTTATAAAAGACCAGTTAGAGAGCTTTGATTGAACTAATAAGTTGTATAGCTTTATTGAGGCACTGTCAGTCAGACATCTTTGTAGTCATGTATCCATGTATTATACAAGTACTCATTGTTTCATAACATGACCTGGCATGAGTCATGGGTTGCAGGTCATTCTATATTTAGCTATACATGCTAGTCTGTATTTGCAGACTCTGTTAACTAGCTATCACTACACCTATGAATGCTCAAAGACATTAAGGAGAAATTGTTACGATGGTTCAAATGCTACTTTGCTAGACCTAGATCTACTCTTGATCTCAGTTTAAAGCCTGGACGGCTGGAAAGCAACTAATTGTTAATGTTGTGGAAAGTGAGTGAATTTCTTATTAAATCTCACGTTAGGCACCTGTGTATGTTAATTAATGCAACTTTCTCAGTTGCTTTGATTAGTATTTTACATGAAAATCACTTGATCGGAATTGAATTGTAGGCCTACTTGTAGTCCTATGGTGATTATGATTACATGTCCCTAGTGCGAGATACTCCGAAAAGTTTATCTTAATTTTTGCAGCCACGGCCGTATGGATCGTAGGGGACTCAAAAGTGTATTGGACGGCTCTGGGTGTCCAGCAGACGGGCACGGAGATCTCAGCTGTGGGGCGGTGATTATACCTGGCAGGCGCGGATCCACGGGGCCCGACGGCCCGGCCCCTTGCCAAAAAAAAAAAAAAGGAAAAAAAAAGAAGAAAAAAAGGAGAAAGGGGAGAAAGGAGATAAAATAGTGCATTAACCCCCCCCACCCGCTCAGGCCTCGGATCTACGGGGGGTTTGGGGGTTTGAACCCCCTTGGCCGCCCCCAAAAAAAAAAAAAAAAAAAAACGCACACTGGAGAGAAACCTTTCAAGTGCAAAAATTGTGAGAAGATATTCAACTCATCTGGTAACTTAACCAAACACATGATAACTGGATATAACTGTTTATTTAGCTGTTACTTGATTTTAAAAGACGTAATCATGGACTGCTTTCTATGGTCTCCATTGTGTTAGTAGATGCCAGGAAAACATCACTGACGGGGGTTCAAAATAGCCCCCCCCCAAAAAAAAAAAAAAAAAAAAATCGCCTCGCCGCTACGCGGCTCGTGGACGATGCTCCGCATCGTCAGTGGGTCAAACTGTTTAAACTATACTTGATTTAATTAAAAAGACGTTATGATGCACTGCTTTTTACGGTCACCATTGTTTTAGTAGATGCAAGAAAAACATCACTGACGGGGGTTCAAAATAGCCCCCCCCCCAAAAAAAAAAAAAAAAAAAAAAATCGCCTTGCCGCTACGCGGCTCGTTGACAATGCTCCGCATCGTCATTGGGTCAAACTGTTTAAACTTTACTTGATTTAATTAAAAAAAGACGTTATCATGCACTGCTTTTTATGGTCACCATTGTGTTAGTAGTTTCCGGAAAACATCACTGACGGGGGTTCAAAATAGCCCCCAAAAAAATCGCCTCGCCGCTACGCGGCTCGTGGACGATGCTCCGCATCGTCATGGGGTCAAACTGTTAAAACTGTTACTTCATTTAAAAGACGTTATCATGCGCTGCTTTTTATGGTCTCCATTGTGTTAGTAGATGCCAGGAAAACATCATTTACCGGGGTTCAAAATAGCACCAAAAAAAAAGTTACGAATTGATCCACGGGGCCCGACGGGCCCGGCAAAAAAAAAAAAAAAAAAATCGCCTCGCCGCTACGCGGCTCGTGGACGATGCTCCGATACGCAAGATGCGCATGATGTATAATTGTGGGTTTTAGTGGCTGCTTTTGAAAAAAGTAGGGGAGCCCATGAACATGAAATTTTGTTTAATCTTGGGCCAGCAATTAGTCTATTCGCAGTAATTGCGTGCGTAATCACATGGTGCACCCGCAAGCCTACTGTATACATGTACGTGCGTGTGTTGTGTAATGGATATTGTAATGTTTTATACTAAGACTTCTGGTATGTAACTGGGATTTGGCTGGAATTACTGTTGGATTTAGCCGGAATGAAGGATTTAATGTTTATTCCAAGAATATGGGACCGGAATTGCATGGAATAAATACTGGGGCGGCTATTTAGGAACAGTAGGATTGATCTTTTTACCTTTGTGTTTCGGTTAACCTCACGGAGAGGCCGGAAGGGGCACATTGGTGGCGGAGAGGATTAGCCAAAATTTCTAAGATTTCTTTGTATAATGCAATGGCGATTTTTGTATCTTAGGAGGTTGCTAAGATTTGAAAAGAATGTCTGTGGGGCAAGGTTAAGACGAAATGACAAATGTTTCATAATTCTTATTCAGAATATGTGCGAATGATATTCCTTTGAAGAATGTCCGTGGGGCAAGATCATGACGAAATGACAAGTGTTTCATAATTCTTATTCAGAATATGTGTGAATCATATTTCTTTGAAGTACAAAGTTTGTAAATGAGTAAACTTTTTGTTTCTGGTTCTCCACTTTTTGTGGAGCGATTGATTAGTTATTGATAGAAATATAAATTTATGGTGGTTATTGGTGGCGGTTATAAAGTAAGGTTTATAACATGGAGTAATGCGAGTTAAGGAGTATGTCTGAATTTTGGATAGGTAATGCAGCATGGCATGATATCGCGGTTCGAAATGCATGACGTATAATGGATGGGTTTTAATACCGGAGCCCGGTTGGGAACACTATTG
>CP137668.1:13961942-14023437 GCA_037976565.1 Mesocentrotus franciscanus
TACAAAATAATATGAGGGACACAAATAAAACATGGGCCATTATCAATGAATTGTTAGATGAAAAAACATCACCGAGAAGTGCTGAGGTGGATAGACTTATCAAGAAAGTTCGTGGAGAAAATATGCAACTTGCATCTTCATCTGATATCTGATGACTTTTTGTGTAAATATAGGACCGAATTTAGCAATTTAATTCCCGAACAAACATGTAGCATATGGTGATTTATTATTATTATTATTATTTTTTTTTTTTTGGGGTGCAGAATATAAAGCAATCTGAATTTTGGAAACCAATAATTGCAGTTGAAGTTAGAAGTCAAGTTTTGCTACTTGATATCAAATAGGCTTGTGGTCACGATAAAATTCCAGTGCAAATAATTAAAGATAGTGTTCCATATATGTCACATCCACTAGCATATATATTTAGCTTGTCATTACAAACTGGCAAGGTTCCAGATGAAATAAAGATTGCAAAGGTTACTCCCCTACACAAAAAAGGGCCAAGAGAAAATCCAGGTAACTATAGACCAATATCGGTTGTACCTGTCATAGGTAAAGTTTTTGATAAATTGATAAATATCAGATTAATCCAATTTCTAGAAAAAATGATACATTCTATTACCATCAATATGGATTCCGTACTAAAAACTAAATTGCCATCAATCAACATGATAAATTCAACTTTGAAATCTGTAGATCAGGGAAAAGTAACTCTTGGTATCTTCATCGATTAAAAAAAAAGCATTTGACACAATTAGTCATAATATATTGTTAGGTAAACTATCTAGTAATGGCATCCAAGGGTTACCTCTTGAATGGTTTAATGACTATCTCAGTAAACGATTTCAGTTTGTTCAGTGTGGTCAAACGTTATCTGAAAGGAAGAAAATTAGATGTGGTGTTCCACAAAGATCAGTATTAGGGCAAACACTGTTTTTTTATCTTTATAAATGATTTGCCAACAGTTACTGATTATTTCAATTTTGGAATGTTTGATGTTTCGGATGAAATTGATGTAAATGAAGTGAATAACACCATACAGACAATACATGGGTGGTGCATTGCTAATAAACTTACAATTAATTCAATGATAACTAATGTCATGTTAATAAGTAGTAGGAGGAAAATAATAGGTATGAATGGTAAACTAAAAATCGCTGGCGAGGAAATTGAAAAGGTTGATGTGGCCATTTTTGTTGCGATTCACATTAATTGACATTCGTCTTGGACTAGTCATATTTGTTTTGTATTCAGTGTATTAGAAAATAAAGTTGGAGTGCTATTTGGATTGCGATGTTTTTCCTAGCCGTACTCTCATATTATTATATAAAGCATTTATACAACCAAACATTTCTTATGGAATAGAGGTGTGGGGAAAGCACTTATAAGACTAGCCTAAAAAGCCTACTGTTTTCACAGAACATGGCAGTACGTGCTGTAAAATCTAGTGAATGGAGAACTCCTACAGCTCCATTATTTAAAAGATTGCGAATCCTAAATTTGTATAGTTTACATGTTCTATCAATATCTGCTTTCATGTTTGATCTAGTCAATGACAATTTGCCTCATATTTTGAGTACTGTGACATTATACAGCAGGGGGTGTTTCACAAATACTAAGATCGACTTTAAGTTGGACTTAACTATGGCAGGCCGTTCATGCCACTAGTTCCTCTAACCATTCCTGGCATTGGTTTCTCAAGGGACGTATAAATCGTGGTCACAAATCTACAGAATTTACCCTTTATAGTTCATTATTGAAGAAAAAAATATTATCTAAAAGATCATAATTGAGAGACCAATGATGAGAGCAAACAGCGGCATGAACGGCCTGCCATAGTTGAGCCCAACTTAAAGTCGATCTTAGTCTTCGTGAAACACCTCCCAGGGCTTCTAAAATTCCGGACCGCTGGGCTTGTCAATCCGGACCGCCGGGAGGCTCTGGTTTTTCTAGACCCTAAAAGAGTCGGGGGATTCATCCGGCCCCTATCTTTTGATACCAAATGTATATTATTTTAACCTAAAGGTACTATTGGTACTGCGTAGCGTCGAAATTCGCGCTGCACGCGAGTAAAAGGATCATTCCACCTTAGATTATTTACTATAAACAATGCAGAATTGTCACTTCGCGAAGGCCCTGTGGTTCTTGCCACCCATAACATTTCAATAATGTAATTTATTAGAAAAAGGAAAAGGAGCGTAGTTTAATCTTTTTCTCCCGTTACTTTTTAGATGTACCAATACCGCACCAAAATAAGCATTACCTCGGTTGAAATATGCAAATTTGTGTACACAAGACGCTGATCGAGGCATTACATCTTCTTGCATATGCGCAATTGATTATGCAAAACATTTTAACAAGCACAGAAGGTTTGGGGGCGTTTCAATATCCTTTCAGGCTTTTAAAAGCTGTAAATTAGCAGAAACAGATGTAAATTGAATAATTAGTAGTAGTAGGTTTGCTGTGCTTTTGTAGAGTTTTATCAAGCTCCTATTATAGGCTACAGTCTAGTGAACCATTCTGACTTGGGAAGAAAAGGTCGTGAGTTCGAGCCCCGGCTCCTACTGCAAGAGAATTATGTCAAATCCTTAAGCAAGGCATTTTCTCTACATTGTTTCTCTTCACCCATGTGTTAAACGGGTGCCCTGTAGTATGAAATTGTTATCGTGAGTACATGTAGCACAGTTTTGTGCGCCTGTGCAGCAAGGTAGAGTGAGAAGTATGAACTACTTGTCTAGAATCCTAAGCGATAGTAGTTTAACTATAACAGTCAATGTGATTTGATTAGCTATATGACTAGAAAGGAGCTCTTGTAAGCGGAGGGCCAAAGTCAGAAAAGAGGGTTTTGCCTGCCACTACCGCATAAACTAAACACACCTGGTTTTTTTGAAAGATAATTTCATCAGACACAATATTTCAGAGGTGTTTTTTTTTTAATTGTTACGAACGCTTCAAAATCCAAGATGGCGCCCAAATGGCCGCCGTTTTTTATAAAGTCATATCTGAAGTGATTTCTTTTGATTAAAAGCTCAAATCACCATGTAAGAGGTGTCAGATTAAAGGGCATAACATTATCTACAAGATGATATCAATCTTGATGGCATTTAGATTATCTGTCATAGGAATTTTGGGCCAAAAACACGTTTTTTGGTCATTTTTCCCAAAAATTTGAATTTTTCCAAAATCATAATTTTTGCATAAATTAAAATCTGGGTGATCTCTTTTTCAAAAAACTTTCCCAAAATTTTTTTCCGATATCATACCAATGTTGTGTGAAAATAACAATTTTCCTTCTTATTTAATGAAAAAGTTATAGCACCCCAAAGTTCACTACCCCATTTTCAACAAAAACAACACTTTTCTCTAGTTCTGTATTAACTGTGTATAGCATGTGTTTTATTGCCTAAAAGTGATGAACACCTGATTACATAGTAAAATCATGTAAGTACTGTAAATGCCTTAATTCCATGGTGTGTAGATGAACAGAGATGTATATCATTATATGATATGGACAGGTACCCCTACCCCCCACGAATCAAATATTGCCAGCCGCCCCGCCCCCACATACAATGTACACACACAACACACACACATACAAACATTAACTTGCACATAGACATTTCAACTAAGGAAACCTACACAACTACAATGAAAGAATATACACTGTGTGTGTTTGTGTGTATATAATATAAAAAGACCCTCCACACACACATAAAAATAAAAAAATCTTGCCCTAAGACATATATGTTGACCAAAGAAACATTCAGAACAATGAATGTATCATCTAAATCATCTCAAAATCTGTTTGACGGACTGATATCTTTCCTGAAAAAATTGAAAATATAAACAAGAACAACAGTGTGAAAGGGGAATTTTGTTTCTTGTAATATAGCCCCCCCCCCCAATAGGCCCAATGTAAAGTAATTTGTTTCAATGAGAACATTTTGCCCCAATCTGCGATAATGAAGTGGGGCACTTTACATGTTGAAGTTATAGGTTCTTATATGGCCAAATTCTCTGGGTTGCTCATGGCAAATACCTTCAGTGTTCCTGTTCTCTCTTTAGTGAAGGGTGCATTGGATGACTCGTTATCAAGGATTCACATGGGGCATGGGGCAGAAACGTCGGCAGGGGCAGCATATTTTGAGAGGGATTCCACAAATGTCCATACTTGATACACTGTTGATACATCATGTTCTGAAGACCTGGGTATTGCATTCATATATCTCCTTCATCTCCAGAGCTTAACAATCATTGAATTTTGTAGTTACCTGTCATATGGATGCACATTATTTAGTACTCGTAGTCATCATCTGTGTCGTTGTCTGAAAATGGCACTGGATCTTGAACATCAGAGACACATGCCCCTTCCTCATCATGTGAATCTGTAGCTACTTGCTGGTTATTGCACTCATTTGAGCATGTGCAAATACCTGTACAGTTTAACCCGTGCTTTTTGCACTTACAGCGGTTGGATCTACAGTTTGTTTTGCATCCACAGCATGTCATCCCTAGAACATCTGATGGTGCTGGCTGTACATCCATCCAATCAATGTGTATCTCACTTGGACCCTCGACGATCCAGCCATGGCCATGTGGAGAAGGAATATCTTGTCCAGAAATGATACAGTGCCTATTGACAAACGCTTGGTAGTTTGCCCTTAAAACCTTCTTCCGCACAGCACTCTGACATGGAGGAAGCTTAGCTGGGTCTGATGTTCCAGAAGCAAACATAACGGATCTCAATTCATTGACCCTGTTTGTACTATGTGCAGGAGAAAGCTTCTTAGACCTTGCATTCAAGGAATACAGTAGACAGGTTGCATTCTCACAAGATGTAAACAACTCATCAGAAGGTGACAGGCTTCGTCCAAGCATAGACATTGCCGCACAGAATTCTGCATTATTCTGTAGAAGCCATAACACACTCGTCTTCCCTCTACCTTTGAAAGCAGACGTACTATCACATCCAGTAAATGGATGTGCTCCGATCAGACCATCGCATGCAGACTCTCCAAGTTTTGCTCCAACAGCTGTGACATCAATGTACCTTGTCTTGGATCCTGTTCCAGTGAGGAACAGACATTTGCAGCCTATCCATCCGAGCCCGCATGCAGACGTTGCCAAAACCATGACATCTGTGTCAGGTGATTGAATAACAACAACATCTGGATTAGGTACTTGAAAAGATGCGTAGTGTGCATGCAAGACGAGTCTTTGATCAGCTTCCTCCATCATGTATGTCAACTTTGTTATTTCCTGACATTTCATCAGATCTTGTTCAGCTCGAAATTTATAGCATTTTGACCCTGAGGTTGCAAACAGGACGTTTCTGCCGAGCATCCTGGTATATCTCGACTGCTTCCACTCCTGAATTAAGAAATCTGCAAGTGACTCTTTGAATTTACCATCTCTTAGGGCTTTCTTCAGCTGCTTGTCGACTCTCTGTTCTCGATGAGATATTGTTGTTGCAAAGCTGCCATCAGCTGAAAGCGTGCGGGATTCACGTTCGGCGTTCTTGATGGATATTGCAGGGTAAGTGTCGCAAACCCAGTGTACAGACGTACAACATCTTGAGGAAACCTGCTTCATAATAATCCTCATTACAGTTTCCGCCAGATCTCCAAAGGTTGCATTGTGATCAAGCCGCAGGGTCTGTATGAGAGCCATTGCATCCAATATGATGACTTGATCAGTTGTTGCTGTAGGGGTTTCCTCTGCTTCCACCAACTTTTCCAATTCATGCATCAGAGCAGCCTTAGACGTCTTCGCAAGACCACCTGTGTCTGTTGCTAGAGAATAAGGCAGAGGCCCGAGCGGATACTTGAGAACTTCATCAATTTTCAGGCCTCGTTCCATAGCAATGACCATCATCTTATGGAAGAGATCTCTGGTGTATCGTAGTGTGAATGTGTGCCCCTTGACTGTTCGTTTCTTTGGTTTGGTCATTGTCGCAAAATTATTGAGTTTGAGTTTAGGCCATTTCTCATAGAATCCTGTCTGGTCTTGTGTGGTAAGCACTGGCGCTGTGCCATCAACATCTGAGAGACACGGAGACTGTAACCTTTGTGTGGCAAACTGGATTAGAGCCTCCTTTCCTTTGTCATGGGCATGCAGTAAATCCCTTTCCACCTCTTGTGAGGCCTGTCTTCCTGAGGAAATGTGGCAGAGCGGCTCAGAATCTGCAAATGGATTATGCCACTTTTTGATGGTGCTCATGATTAGTTGGATGTTTTTTTCATCCCTTGTGATTCGTGCTTTGCCTGCATCATCAGCAATGTTGGTCCTGTCATTCATCTTTCCAGTAAGAATTGGAATTCGCCT
The DNA here is from genome assembly GCA_037976565.1 of Mesocentrotus franciscanus. Taxonomy (NCBI): domain Eukaryota; kingdom Metazoa; phylum Echinodermata; class Echinoidea; order Camarodonta; family Strongylocentrotidae; genus Mesocentrotus; species Mesocentrotus franciscanus. Next base: position 13,968,267 of record CP137668.1, read on the forward strand.
AACAAACTCAGCCCTTTGAGTTGATAAGACTTCCCACTTCAGTGTTGCTGCAGGATTCATGCAGATATCTCTAATTCCTCCAGGTGATTTGGAGTCTCTGTTGACCCCCATCTCTGTCTCTTGGTCGGCAGGTATCCTGGCAAATGGGTTGCTGCTCTTCTGAATGGTGAACAAGTTTCCATTCAAAAGCTGTTCTTCTGCATCAGGATGGGTATCGGCAAGGTTCAACATCATGAGGAGGTAGAGTGGCTTGTATCTGGAATAAACCGTTCTGCCACATGCGAAGAACCATGGAAGCATTTCCAATTCTGTGTGGAGATGCAGTATCCAATCCCCGGTACGGGACGCTCGGACGTGTCTGAGTAGTACGTCGATCATGTCCAAGTAGGAAGACCAAAACTTGCCATTGGGGCCCAGAGATGTGATGTATTCCTCAAGCACTTCATTAGAGATGTTGTGACGTAGTCTGTCAACATCACACTTCAGGGCTTCCAAAGAACTTGTGTTCTCTACGTGTTCAACAAATGACATGAAGCGAAGGCGATGAAATGCTTCTGCTGCAAGACAATGGGCATATAGACCTCGCTCCCAGTGATCTCCTTGAAGTACTTTGTCTACCGACCCTTCTGCGAGTATACCGGACTCTATGAAAATGTCACGAAGCCCTGCACTGCCAAAGAGGAAACCGGGACAAGCTAGAAATCTCATTGCAGTATGGAAAGGACCTTGATGAAGCACAATTCTATTCATCCTCGGATCAGTTCCTCTCTTGCTGAGAATCACCTGGATAGCTTTCGACCATATTCCCATATCAACAGTAACTTGAACAGAGCATGAGCCTCCGCCATGGTCAGAATCCATAACCTTATCTGTCATCTCAACAGATCTGCATAGAAATGTGTAGATAACATCATTATCTGGAGGCCTGTGAATAGTTTGACAATAGCCAATCCTGTGTGGCTTCACTTCCCGTGTCTGAGATTGAGAACGGGTTCTCTGAATCTTGCCATTGAAGCCTTTCCATCCGGGCACTTCTTGTTCCTCAGGTTTCATATTGTCATGTAAGTTGGCATCCATACGGATCAGCTTCCACGTAAAGTCAGCATCCCTTGCCTTTTCGTCAGTGATTGGGTTCAATGTCACTAGTTGCTTGGCAGCATCACGGTAGTGTGGAGGGTCTGTCCTTTTACTTATGACGCACGGTTGAATTGATTCTTCCATTGGTTTGATAGACCTACGTCTGGTCTTTGGCTGGCAGACAGGTCGAGTTGATTCAGGTTCTGGGGGTTTCTTTGATTCAGTAAGCACTGGCTGTGCCATGTATCCAGTTGTGTCATGAACTTGTGAGGATCCGGAGAAATGTCCTCGGTTGTTGAAATCATTGTTGTCCCATCCGAACACAGGGAGGACATTAGGAACCATACCATGCGGCATGTGATATCCAAGATCGTCTTGGGACAGAATATACTCTGCATTTGCTGTATCCATCTCTTGGAGCAATGTCTTGTTTATGGAGTGTTGAGTTTGATTCAAGAGTGACACCAAAGACAAACCCCTGTCTTTTGTTGAACTGCTTTGGCAAGTACTACATGCTTCACAGTAAGTGTGCGGCTATTAGTTGCAGCGTGGACAATATCCTGACCGATGGAGAGTACTTTTCTGTGAATTTCTGTAGAAACCTGTACTTTCTTATCTCTCCAATGTAACTCACTGCTGTGCTCTCCAATTACGGATGGTTTCTGTGATCTTGTCATCGGATGGGCAGATGCAGGACCTGTAGCTTCAGCATCTCTGTGTTGTTCATTGCATTGATCACCTCCTATCATCCAGGCAAGGCTGTTGTAGAGTGTGTTTGGTAACTTGATATTGTCTTCAGTCATATCCTCAGGACGCGGTGGCCATGGCAGTTGTGGTACTGATTGAACGTCATTATGAATCTGCAAACTAGTTGTAAATGCGTTTCGTAATTCATCTGGACTGTCACACATTTCATCTACCAGTGTATTGAAATCGTTATCTTCCTCATCTGTCTCTGCATACATCTCTCTTTCTGCCTCGATTGCAGTCTGTAAGAATTTTTCACTTGGCACCTCGTTAGAGTACACAACCTCAGATTCGTTACATGATCTTGGAAGCGAGAATGCTATCTTTGTACCAAATTTCTTTTGGAGCCTCGATTTTAGTAACCAGCTTCGGTATGATGAGGCACAATTGTAAGAAACTAATATGCAATTCATACGATAAACAAGGTCTTTCATTTGAAGTACCTCCTTTTCATCAATTACTCGCTGTTCAACTATATCTGCAACTTCCTTGAAAGCGTTTTCATAGATGGATGCTTCTTGATTTGAGCTTTCAGATAGGATCCTCTCTATATTTTGTTTATCTATATATGCAGCACGGCAGGTATTATGAACCAATATGTCCTTCGCAATCATATCGCTCCCTTCTGTTACTGCACCGATCTCACGAAGAATACGTTCATCGTTTCTCTGTTTGGCACTTTGAATGATTGCATCTCCGGCACTTGCAAGAGTTATTTTCTTTGGACGTTCGTGCTTCTTTTGACGACTGAGCCATTTTCTTTCCTTCATACATATTACACAACTCTGTTTATTTGTTTTTCAGGAACCTGTGATCTTGTGGTTACAGTAGCTGCTTGATCTTTCGTGGATGACTCTTGCTCTCTCTGAAGAAAAAAAACACAAACTTCTTCCTGTAACTGTCATAAACTCATATAATATAAAATCTTACATTTTTGGAAGGGAGTCCAACAGAAAAAGTCAAACCATGATATGATTTAGTTAATAGTCAAAAACAATATCTGAGATCGTGAACAATTTGGAAAGCACTGAACTGGGAACGATTCTAATTGCACAAATTATTTCTCATTGAAATTTATTATTGGTGGATCCATGAGGAATGGGCACTGACACGTACATACCAAATAGAATAATATAACACATTATCATGCACACCTTCCCTTTGATATTTTTTTCCTTGCGTGTGTTGGGTGAGAAGGCAAATAAAATCAATTAAAAGTGTTGGGCATGTCAGAAAATACTTGTATTCTATTAAGAAATGTGGATAAATGTTTCTGATCTTTCTAGTTTCAATATTGTTCATTAATAAGTAAAAAAGAAAATTCAGTATAATTGTTTTTCGCTGTTTTGTTTACCTGTTCTCTACTTGGAATGTCTGCAAACATGTTACATCGAATATGTTCCTTTCGCTCAACTGAGCTTGGGTTTCGATAATTCTTATAGCACTCTGCATGCTTCCACAGCTGGCAAAAATCACGAGGAAATTTTTCTCTGCCTAAAATGTAAGTTTCCAGTCTTGTAAAGGTTTCATCTTGTATCCTTTGGGCAGCAGAACAGAATGTATCCCATGAGCTCTTTGTCCATCTATGCAGCTTGCTTTTATTTGTAGTACATGTATTACATATGAGACACAAATTAAATTCTTTGGAGGTGAATGGAAAGAGGCAATGGGGCGTATCTTGGGACTATCTTCACTACTGTCATGCGTACTTTCAGAGTCAATGGACACATTCATAGCATTTGCCTCTTCTGTTGTTGTTTCCTCTAAGTTCTTTTCCTCCATGCTCACAAAGATCTGAATTTACATAGAAAATTACAACATTTGATTACAACCTAGGTCAAAATTCCAATAGCCTATTGGACCATCAGAAACCATTAAAGCTATTGGTGTCTATTGGTTTCAATAGGGAAAGTGAAATATTGGACCCACAAAAAACCAATAGAAAATATATATTGGACCAATACCCACCCACAGAAAAATGTTGATGAATATGCATGAGATACATAGATCTGTTGGTTTCTATTGGTTTCTATTGGACCAATTGGTCATATTGGTTTCTATTGGTCCTATTGGTTTATATTGGTCCCATTGGGTTCTATAGGTCTTATTGGTTTATATTGGTCCTATCGGTCCTGTTGGATGCTATTGGTCTTATTGGTTTATATTGGTTCTACTGGTTTCTATTGGTCCAATTGGTTTCTATTGAGTATTTGGTCCTATTGGTCTCTATTGGCTTCTGATGGCTTGAATGGTCTCTATAGTATGGGATTCAATTATATGGGTCCAACAAAACCAATAGCCTCCAACAGAAACCATTAGGGACCAATATAATTTTTCTAATGGTCTCCATTTGTCTCTAAGGGATTTTTGACCTGGGAATAAGTACTATAATTTATTTTGTCATGTCACTTTTCAACCAAAGTCCCAGAAGGTGAATTGCAATAAAAACATTAGATGTACCTAGCTTTGAAAAGTGAAAGCTTATTCAAGAACATAAAACATCATTTTTCTATCACAATCATCGTTTATTCGCTGCACTGGGAATTATAATAGACCAGGGGGGGGTGTTTCACTAAGACTAAGATCGACTTTAAGATGGTCTTAACTACGGCAGGCCATTCATGCCACTGTTTGCTCTCACCATTTACTGGCATTGGTCTTGCAAGGCCATAGTCACAAATCTATTATTGAAGGAAAAATATTTTCTAAAGATCATAATGCTGAGACCAATCGGTGGCATGAATGGCCTGCCATAGTTCAAGTCCATCTTCAGTCTTGTTAGTCTTTGTGAAACAGCCTCAGGGCCCATATTTATAAAAGCTTAGGCCCTACTAACCTTGTTGTCAACTAATTACATAGGCTATAGTCCAGGGGCGGATCCAGCTGGCGGCAAGTGAGGGGGCCAAAAAAGGGGCCCACTTCGTGCGAAAATTTGAAAATCGTGCCGCTCGATTTTCGCTCAGTGGGGTGGTGAGCACTCCTTTTTTTTTTTTTTGCTCAACGGGAGGGAAAGTGCTATTTTTCAACCACCCCTTGAGCGCCAGGAGGGGCCTATCTTCTTTCTTTTTAAGGGTGTTTTTACCTGTTTTTTCTAGGGAGGCCGGACCCCCCTGGATCCGCCACTGCTATAGTCTATAGACATAGTTCGTTGATTAATCTTAGTAAGTTGTATGTCCATGTACATGAGTCCTGGACCCTACATATACTTCTTTCTTGTTCTTTTCTTGATGTGGATAAATGGCATGAATGGCCTGCCATAGTTAAGACCATCTTAAAGTCGATCTTAGTCTTAGTGAAACACCCCCTGGGTGGACAAGGAATTAAGGTCATTCAAGTCGTTTCTCTTTAAATTATATCTCTCTCTAGTTTTCTTACCTCTGTCATCAAATAGCATTGTAATGAGAGCATGCAAGGCCATCATATAGGCCATCAATTGACAAGACCGATGCTGATCTAACTCTAATTTCTAGCCTAATGCTGAGCAGTCCAAGCCTATATACTATCCAATACTGTATGTCTTTATCTGCTTCTAATTCTAGAAAATTTAGACGAGTTGGGTAGCTTTCTATTTAATTCCTTCACAAAATAATTGTCCAGTGCATATAGGCCTAGATATCGATATCCATAACAAAGCCAATACTGTATTAGCTAGAGACCATTCAGTTTCTATTAAGTAGACTAAACCTAATAATAGTAAATCCAATGTAGTCTATAACTTACCTCTAGTTTGTCTTATATTGACAGAATTGTCTTTCCCTTCAGTGCTGTGTATGAGGATGGAGTATGTAGACTAACAGTCAAAACTTCCAACCAATAAAATCGCAGTAGGACCACATTTTGCCAATAGCCATTGTGACTGTGAAACACATCACCCACGTGTTGTTTGTGCTGCAGTCCATGCATGTGTATACAGTGACTTAAATGTGACATGTGGTCCTGCAGGTCTGCATGTGATGTGCACAACTTTGACATGTGACATTAGAGTGCAGAGATGGACAACACAATACAGTGATTTTATTTAAACTCTCACTTTTTCTCCTTTCAATTATGGGCCTGGGATTCACTCACTCATTTTGATTGTTAATGTTGTGAAAGTTTTCCTCAATAGTATATGGGCAAGGTTATGTATGTGTGTGTGTTTGTGTGTGTACATTGTATGTGGGGGGCGGGGGCGGCTGGCAATATTTGATTCGTGGGGGGGGGGTAGGGGTACCTGTCCATGTCATATAATGATCTACATCTCTGTTCATCTACACACCATGGAATTAAGGCATTTACAGTACTTACATGATTTCACTATGTAATCAGGTGTTCATCAATTTTAGGCAATAAAACACATGCTATACACAGTTAATACAGAACTAGAGAAAAGTGTTGTTTTTGTTGAAAATGGGGTAGTGAACTTTGGGGTGTTATAACTTTTTCATTAAATAAGAAGGAAAATTGTTATTTTCACACAACATTGGTATGATATCAGACAAAATTTTGGGAAAGTCTTTTGAAAAAGAGATCACCCAGATTTTAATTTATTCCAAAATTATGATTTTGGAAAAATTCAAATTTTTGGGAAAAATGACCAAAAAACGTGTTTTTGGCCCAAAATTCCTATGACAAATAATCTAAATGCCATCAAGATTGATATTATCTTGTAGATAATGTTATCCCCTTTAATCTGACACCTCTTACATGGTGATTTGAGCTTTTAATCAAAAGTAATTACTTCATATATGATTTTATAAAAAACGGCGGCCATTTTGGACGCCATCTTGATTTTGAAGTGTTCGCAACAATTAAAAAAAAACACCTCTGAAATATTGTGTCTGATGAAATTATCTTTCAAAAAAACTAGGTGTGTTTAGTTTATGCGGTAGTGGCAGGCAAATCAAAAACTAGGCTGATATTTGATTTTGGCCCTCCGCTTATTGTGGTTTATATTTCTTAAGTCATTCACTTTTTTAAGTCAAAATGCCTGGGTGTCATGATTGACGAGGAGTTACATCGGACGGAACATGTGGAAAAAGTTATTAAAACTGCTCAAAAAAATATAAATGTAATTAAGCGAGCCAAAAAATATGTTCCAACAAGATCTCTGAAACTTCTATATAATGCCATCGTTCTTCCTCATTTTGATTATTGTTCCTCGGTTTGGTCTGAGCGATTTCAAAGGCAAACGATTAAATTACAAAAGGTTCAAAAACGAGGTGCACGTGTAGTGCTGGGAAAAAGATTTGAAGTATCTTCAAATTCAGTTCAATTCAAAAATGTTTTTTATTATAGCACAAACATGGTTCATACAAATACAATTTTACATGAAAGACAGACATGGCTGGTATATTCATGTTTACATGTTAGGCACAATAGATAACACTTTTAAAGATATACATGTATAAAAACTAGCAATATACAAAATAGGACTTAGATTCTGTAACTAAAAACCATAAACACATTGCACAGGTTATCAGAAATACAACAAAAACATGAGCTGTCATTGTTACAAATTTCCTATTATGTCATAAAAGTCAATACAAGCATGGTGAAAGGATTAAAATCGGTATATACATTTAAAACAGCCGACTTGGGGGTAACAAGCACTCAGTATACCTGCAATAACGATATGTTTAGTCGCTTAGGATGGATGCCTATTCAGATAAGTTTCCAGTTTGGACGTGCAGTGATGATGCATTAATCAATGCATGACATGGCACCAACATACTTTTAAAAAAAATTACTTCATGTCATTTCACTACATGATCACAACACAAGACATGCTGTAAGGAATACATTGCGTGTACCTAAATTTAGGACGGACACGTATAAACTTAGTCCTCTAATTTCTGGAATTAGAGTATGGAATCAAATTGAGAGTTCTATCAAGACGTCACCTACTTTGAACAGTTTTAAACACACTCTAAAATCCCTGTTATCTGCAGATGACGTGTAAGTGAACTTTTGGTTTTTTCATGCGAAGCTAACCAATTTTTCCTATTTGCAAATATATTAATCGCATGTAAATATGTATATAACAATTTTGGTATCCCTTGTGTTAAGCTATATCAGATTATTAAAAAATGTACATTTTCAATCATTGTTTTATTTCTTTTAAATAAGTGGTGATCATCTATTCTTTATTTTATTTTCATGTTTAAATGTATTTTCTATTAAAATTGAAAATCCATTCGAATATTTCTTTAAATGATCAAGGATAAGTTTTGGATGATCAGTTATTTTATGAGGATACCAATTAATTTGTATTATAACTATTTATATGATTTTGTATGTATCTATTTTGTTTTTGCTGCTGTTATTTGTTTTATTCTTACCAAACAGGGCCTCATGGAAGACCACCAAATTTGTGATATGTGCCACCCTCTATAAATATCAGAAATAAATAAATAAATAAATACTTTCCTTTTAGACAGATGTATGTTTTAAAGTCCTACCAACGCGATTTGTATACTTTTCAATAAAAGATTCTTTAAAAGTCATAAGCATTTTAAAAACCCTGCGTTTGGTTTGGCGTTTTGAGGATTTGTGTATTCTTGTTTGTAATTTACTTGAAGAAACAAAAAAAAGTAATGTCCATCCGCCAGGCTCTATGTGTAATTATGCTCAGCGACGCTGATATTTCTTTTCTGCTACTAATAATATTACCCTGTTCATCTTAATGGAAGTTTGGTTTTAAGAAAAACAGAAAAAACGAAAGAAACAGATCAATAAAAGTGAGCAAAATCCCCCAAAAAAAAGAAGAACATAATGATTTTTAAAGTTGTAATCAAGGAAACACAATTTTACATCGCTATGCAATGGACAGGTATGATTAAACATTTTCTCTCTAGAAATTACAAGATTATGTTTATAACAGAGAAATTCGTAGAGTACTTCGCAAGGTCAGAGAGTTTCCAATGTGTGTTTGATTAAAACGCGAAAAAATCATAACATCCTTATTTATTATTTTTTTCTTCAGATTTTACTCAAACCTTTTTTTAACTGTTTCTCTCAATTTTCTGCTTCTACTGAAACCAACTTCAGATCAGGATGTACTTCACTTCATATACACTCAGCAACAAAAAAGGGGCACTATTTGAACTTAAGATTTTCAAATAAATATTTGATATAAATTTATCTTTCATATATCTAAGTAAACATATATTACTCCTCTTTAAGATGATATGCAATTGGAATCACACCATCCACGCATAAGCGAGCGTAGCCATTTAGCAATAAATGAGACTCTGAAAGAAAATTGCAAAACTGGGGCATCGGGTCATTCAAAAGGTTGATGAGCATTTCCATCTTGTAGAGTTAAATTTAAACAAAACATAAAAAGCAATGACGATAAACACGAAAGAAGAGGCATCTATGACCAAACTTGTCAAAACCATGCAGTCCTGAGACTACAGTTGACATCCACATCTCAATCCTCCTCTATGTTTCTCAGTCTTTGTTTTCATTGTTGAACAAGAATATCTGACTGCTGCACATCTTCATTAACATGTGAATGGCTACTTTTTTACTCAATTTTTGCAATTTTCTTAATAAGACCTTCTAACTGTTAAATCAATCTGCCCACCTAAGCGTAAAAGTTCAAACAAAAATCTAGATTTTCTTAATCTCTGATGTTAGCGAATTAATTGTTGTTTTCTCTTATGTACATCATTATGTTATTGACGGTTTATATGAAAATTTTGAACAATAAGGAAAGTCCACTTTTCTGAGTGTATATGAGGTGATTTCAATCATATAATCATTACAACCTATGTATTTCACTCGTTAAAAAGCGGATAATGATTGGTTTTATCGATAACGGCTTTCGTATACCATGAGTTCATACGATAACATTTGATTTCAACTTCGAATGGCAAAATATGGAAATATGTTTATTAAATTTAATGATTTTAGGGAAATTGGCGAAATGACTGCTTGGTATTATTACAGGTTGAATAAATCACATTAATTAAAAATAGTTGATTAATTCCACTCGCACATAAACGTGATGCAAAAGAAAACAAAATAGGATTACTTAACCCTATTTTAACCGGGGGTCAATTTGACCCCCCTGTAGTAATTTAGCGACTACTCCGGAACCGCGGCAGATATAAAGTTTTTCTTTCATGACTTTTTTCGTTTGAGTCTTATGCATCTTGAAAACAATTTTTTTTGAAAATCAGACGTATAGTTACAAAGTCACATGACCTTTTGTCTTTGCATGTCAGCCCGAAAATCGCTAATTTTTGTGATTTGTGTACAAAACATATATGCAGGGGCGGCGATTTCTTTTCATGACCGGGGGAAGAAATGCGAGGAGCAGTGTCGTAATGACCAAAAACGTTTGGGGGCAGGAAAAAAAATCCGCATCACCATTTTCAAAGTGGAAGGGGGGGCTAAGGTATTAACGATCAGGTAGAGCAAAGGAAGTGGAGCGTAAATTGGCGTGGGGTCCAGGGCAAAGCCCCGGCGGGGGCCAAGGGACGAAGCCCCCGGAAGCTCAGGGGGTTTAGGCATTAAATTACGTTCAGATGAGCGTATTTTGATACATTATTTGTGTCACTGGCATGCAGGTCACTAATTGGAGTGGGGTCTGGGGCGGAGCGCCTAGAAGCTCGGGGGTTTTAAGCATTAAATAACGATAAGATGAGCAACCAGGGGCTATCTTAGGGCCCTTGGTGGGGTCCAGGGGGCAGAGCCCCCGGAAGCTCAGGGGCTTTAGGCATTTAATAACGGTCATATGAGCATCCAGGGGCCCGCTTTAGGGCCCTGGTGGGGTCCAGGGGGCGGAGCCCCCGGAAGCTAATGGGTTTTAGTCATTTAATTACCGTCAGATGAGCAACCAGGGGTACGCTTTAAGGCCCTTGGTGGGGTCCAGGGGGCAGAGCACCCGGAAGCTCAGGGGTATTAGGCATTTAATAACGGCCATATGAGCATCCAGTGGCCCGCTTTAGGGCCCTGGTGGGGTCCAGGGCGGAGCCCCCGGAAGCTAATGGGTTTTAGTCATTTAATTACCGTCAGATGAGCAACCAGGGGCACGCTTTAAGACCCTTGGTGGGGTCCAGGGGGCAGAGCCCCCGGAAGCTCAGGGGTATTTAGCCTCTTGTCGATGGCCTTGGCGCTGTTGCGAGCGAAGCGAGCAAGAATTAGAAAGCCGAGGCGCTTGCGCCGAGGGCCTCTTAACAAGTGATCTGAATTTCTTATGTTTTTCATTGTTTAGCGAATATTCCGACCCAACAGAAGTTCGGTGATAATCATCCAATCAGAGGGAGCTACTATGACGTAATATTAAATATTCATGACTGACTCGTGCATATGCATGAATTTTCATTACATCTAAAATGGCGGTTCATTTTTGTTTCGCGACGGATGACGCTATCTCGAAGAGCATCGAATATGCAGCCAGAAGGTTGAAAATTGACCAATTTAAAGATTTGCAAATTGATGCAATAAAATCTGCACTAAAAGGACAAGATGTCTTTGTAAATCTTCCTACTGGCTATGGGAAAAGTGTGATATTTCATGCGCTACCGCTCTGTGCTGATTTCCTCCGTGAGAGTGAGACTGCCGCTTCGCGAGAATCGGGCCGTCGATCTCCCGGGGCTTTGGCGGGCAATGAAGGGTTAGGTACAGGTATCTGTGCATGTGACAACGATTCAGTTACATCCTCCTCCAGCATTTTACTCGTTATCTCCCCTTCGGTGTCTCTAATGAGAGACCAGGTGAATTCGCTCATGACTCCTCCAATAAATAATAGACTATTCCAAAACTGGAAAAAAAAATCATTGAGATTTCATTGGCCAATTTGCTGGGCAATCGCTGCGGTGTTACATTATTCACGTATACATGCATAATTCAGTAGGAAATCGGGTCTCATGAATATATAATTCAGATCACTTGTTAAGAGGCCCTCGGCGCAAGCGCCTCGGCTTTCTTATTCTGGCTCGCTTCGCTCGCAACAGCGCCAGGGCCATCGACAAGAGGCTTAGGGGTATTAGGCATTTAATAAAGGTCAGATGAGCAACCAGGGGCACGCTTTAGTGCTCTTGGTGGGGTCCAGGGTGCAGAGCCCCCGGAAGCTCAGGGAAAAATCATGCCATTTAAGCAACATTCGTAAATCACTGGTATCGAATTAGAAATAAACCCCTTCTTTAATTTTATTGGGGGCAACTGTCCCTAAGCCCCCCATCAGTATGCCAGTACGAGGGAGCATAGTGAACGAGAAGGGTGAAGGTGACAGAAGTGACTACCCCTCACAGTTTTTTAAGTTTCTTTGTAATATAAAAACTATAGTATAAGAACAAGCAATACACTTTTTGCACACTTCAGTTTTATACAATATCTACATTTACATTTTGAAGGATATTATGCGAGGGAGCGTATCTTCCGAGTGAGAAGATTTTTGCATTTTTATTTGTCTAAACGCTGCACTCTTTGGCCCTCCAGAGCCTAAAAGTGTGTGTTGCAGCCAATATTTGCTATACATTTTTTGGGGGTACTTTTTCAAATTTTCAGGGGGGGACGATCCCCCCTACAAAATTGAGGGGTGGACGTGTCCCCTCAATTTTGTTGTGTCCCCCCGTCCCCGGGATCGCCGCCCCTGCATATATGGAAATATAATGTTTCCTAAAAAGAGATAAAACATTGGTTATTAGTCTTGTTTAAGGTTTAGGTGTTTGTTTTGGGGTCAAAATAGATGAATTGCAGTTAGAAATGAAATAAAACAACAACAACAACAAAATAAATAAGTTAAAAAACAATGAAATACATATTAAGAAATTATCAAAACAAGAGATAAAATCAGGAATAACCTGGTTCTTCCAATTTTTTTGTCGTATTATTATTCCAAATGGTCTAACGACTATATGTAGTGAAAAACAATGCTTAAAGATGAAGAATATATAATTTATGGGTAAAGATGTGAATTTTATGACCTTATTTGAATAAATTACCAAAAATATTCAAATGAGTGAATTTTCAAAAAGTGCCGTGAAACGGCGAGATCCGGTAAAAACGTGGTCTGAAATAGCTCGGTTAAAATATGGTTTAGAAATCAAAATATAATGCAAAAACATTAATGTTTGTCATGATATATATATCTCCATCATTATAAATTGAAAACAAAATCAAATATGTAAAAGGTTTCTAAAAATCGTACAAAATTGTGATTACAACATACTAACATTACTCGACCATTCTCGATGAAATTTCGTAGCTGATTTTGTAGAAGTTTTTTCTACTACTCTTGTGAATTTCACAGGAATGTAATGATCATTTTTGTAAGACGTATTTTGCAAATTTTGCAAATAGAGTGCGTTGAATAGCAGCAGTGCTCAATAAACGTATCCTTTGCGCATGAACATTTCGTGCCAAACTCCTAAATTGATTTTACTTCTTGTTACAAACCGGATGTTAAGAAATAAGATTGATGTCATTTACACAACATTAAGTAATTTTTTAAAAAATATATAATGTATATAAAGGCAGAGTGGCCATCTCCAGTCAACTTTCACTAGTTGAACAAAGGTATAAAGTAGACATTGATTAAAATAGACATTGCATGTCAAATAAAAGCTCATGATCGAAAGAAAGTGAAACGTGTCATATGTTTTCCTTAAAAATACGTTTGTGACCACAATCATACATTTAAAATTGAATCTTTTGCACCCCCTACCAAACGAAACCGAAATCAAACAAACTGCATGGGCGCTTCAATGATAAATAGGCGATTGAAGCAATGCCACTTCCGGCTTCACACAACGCCGTATATTATCAAGCCAATTATCATCAATTTCAATGATTTATTATCCATAAAATGAGTGTAATTAGGCCAGACAGTAACTCGGATCTGCATTATTCATCGTCTGAATCCAGTAACGATGATATTGAGGGTTTCGACGGGCCAGTTTTCTGAATTTCTGAATCAAAAAGACGTGCTTTCATGTCGACTATTTTTTTTTTCGTGATTGGGTAGATTCCACCGACGTAATGTATCATCGCGAATTACGAACATGCTTACCAGACTAAACGATAGAGATCGCAGCCGGAAGCCGGTGGAGAAGACGAGTGTTAGGAGTAATTTCCATCGAAAAAAGGCTTAATAGGTAGTATTTACAACAAAGAATGTTGTGAAATTTGTTTCACTGACCAATATACGAAACAAACACTGAGGGATGTTTGATTTCATTTGATTTTTTTGGTCAGTGTGATTTGAGCACGAATGATGACCGGCAATAGCGATCGCAATAGTACTTACATATTGTGTTAATTTTCATTGATTTCTTTCATCTGTATACTTTCTTTTGTCAGTTATATGTAATAAGCAACATTATCCTTTCTTCTTTTTTAATCTACCGATTTTCTAATTCAAAGAACATACATGGAAGACAATCAAAACATGCAACAAACAAGCCATAGATTACATGTAGTGGTTACGAGCTTTTGTTTATGTTTCGGGGACATGCTACAATCGCCTTAATTAAGTATTTTAAAAATCTGAAATAATGTTTTCCAAATTCCTGAAGTCATAAGCTTTCCATTGATATTTAGTTATAGTTTAATACAATGGCTGCTTTAAACAAAGTTCATAAATCTCCTGGAAATGGATTTTATACATTGTCATAAGATCAATGTTTGGTGCTTGTTACTTAACTTGTCAATGAAATAAATATTTAAATATTTCAGTAATACAGCTAATGTTCTATTACGTATCCACACATCTACCCCAATGTCAATTACCCGCCCAAAATGATCCAAGGACAATTATCCCTACGATAGTTATCCCCAGCAACATTACCCCAGGAATATTCCCCAAGAGTATTGCCACCAGGAAACTTCCCCCGCGGCTCAAATACCCCGGGGCAATAACTCCAAAGAACGGGGCATGAGTCCAGTGGCACCCACTTTTTCAGTTACACTAGTAGTGCCTTTTTATTCATTGAAAGTGCCTTTTTCATATCTGATAAGTGCCCTTTTTTACCAATGTTTCCCATTGTCCCATTTTAAAATGTGTCCTAATGTCCCGAAAAGAAGCTTCAGGTATATAAGAGATGGGGTACAAGAGTTGTTTCCCCAAACACACATACTTTAATAAATGAAGCATCTACCCCCTAGCTTCCGATGCTTACTCTAGATACTTAGGCTTTTTCTGTCAATATTCAAGGGAACGTGGCGACCAAACTAAAATCAAATCAAATTCAATGAACATTTAATTTCTTCACAAAATAAAAATAAACATACCATGAAAAACATATTTACATTGTAGGAAGGAGGCGGAATTACTGTCAAGCCCAGTGATTATGGTGAGGTCGCAATAACAAAACAGAAATATATTACATATACATTACATAATGATTATTATTTACATAACATACCTACAAAATGAAGAAATAGAAGAGAAGGACACAAATAAAAAATTAGACAGATAACACTGAAAATATATATATCGATCGGTGGCTAGCGTTTTGCTGCGCTGCACTGGTTGAGAGATGTGAACCCGCGAGCGGAAAAAATGGACCTGTCGCGGATTGCCGGTGGGGCACTGTTAATTGTGAATCCACTCTATTCGTTGACCGGAGTAATCCTACATTATTTTAGTGAACGCGTAGAGACATTGTGGGTGTTAGGTGCTACCTGTGTCTAGAATATAATTGCCATTAGTGTGTAAGATATTCAGTGTTATAGGAGCACACGAATATTTCGTTCAGTTTTGTTCATTACGAAGCAATGAATTATATTACATATACTGTAGCTGTAAAGTATGTGAAATATTATTCTCTCTATACGGCACGCGAAGGTTTTTTTTAATTACATAAAATGCCATTGTATTTAAGGGAAACAAACTGTTTATTGCTGACAAAGTCTGTTCTTTTCCACTTCTTCCACTTCCAGATAGTTGTGCGGTGGACATGGATCCACCAAATGTGACATGTTCAAATGTAACGCTTATTCAGCCCAGAAATTTCTTGTTAGGACTGACACCGGGTATAGATTACACCAACATGGATGTTAACCATGACCCAAGTGGGGTCACGTTCAACATCACAGTGGGTTTCACCGACTCGACCCTGTTCCCTCCAGGACACACACCTGTTACAATGTTCGCAGAAGATGTTTGTGATAATTTAGCTACTTGCCTCTTCTATGTAGAGAACACACGTAAGTATGAACATTTAATGCTAGTTCCCGGCCGCTTTTATTTGTAAGTTGGATCAAACAATTTGATCTAATTCAGCATAGACATTATAAATACCTGTATTATCAATCCAAATCAAAGCCTCATTTGGTCACTCAATTTAGCGTTTCGAGCAGTGTGTTTCGCACTATAATCATTAAAATGATTCTAATCCATCTGTAACCATTTTGCCTGAATCTTCAATTTTATTGTATTCTCTTAAAATACGTTCAGTTGTGCACGTTACTAATCCACTTTGCTATTCCTAGGAAATGCCCCTAAAAGGTGGTTATTTATAATATATTTCTTTTAGGTATCCACCATGACACAGTAGCCATTCCGACATCGTGGGCTAGCTACTTGAATATTTTAGTGATGGGTTATTATCTCCACCGCTATTACCGGTCTCTCCTATAGATAAAAGATGAGTGTGCATGTGTGGACGTGTGCGTGCGCGTGTGTGCGTGAGTGTGTTTAAAGATAAAGACCAGTTCTGGTCATGCGATTGCATTTTGAAATCGTTCAAAAAAAAGGTTGATCATCTAGCATATTTTTTTTGTTCTTTATTAAGATACAAAATCACGGATAACATCATACATAAATATTTATATAGCATATAAGTATTGGTGTGTACTGCAAGGTTCTGGAATCATCAAAATGATAAGAAATGTGGCCCAGTCTTGGTAAAGTTACAAGCACTGTACACAGAAAGATGTACGCGACACGTGCGCGATATCTATCCTGTCCAAACAGATATAATAATTTACCAAATATATCAATTAGTAGGCGGTTTCCCGGAAAATTGGTATCATCACGTATTAGTCAAAACATATTCTTTCCCATGATTGGTAATAAAGAGCTTCCATTTCATTTTTATGAGAGGGGGGCGTTTCCAAAACTGGTCTTTACCTTTACGTTCCCCATCCGAAAAACATGACGCAGTTTCCAACCTGGCTATCATTTGAGTCAGTTTGTAGGCAAAGACAGGGGGCTGATCATTCTCGCTAGACCAACTTTCATCTCACTAATCACACAAATCAGTTGGTTAACTTTTAACTAAAAATGTACTGGACAGCATATTACCCAGTGTTGGTTCGAAATTGGCAATTCTTTCCCACTAATCTATGAAGAGTGTCCTCAAAATTATGCATATAAACAAGGATAACAAGGATGCGCGACAGCCTATCAATGTTCACCTTTTCCGGTTATTTCCCGAAATATGACAGATATTTATATAATACCTTGCTTCATTTCATCGACAGAAGATGGAGTTACATAATTTTGTATAGACATTAACATAGGTGTTAAAGCTTTGTTTTCGAATTTGACGCACGGATAACTGAATTGAATTTAATAAACCAATTGTTGGACTAAACACATAATGAAAACTGGACGAATGCGACTGCGTTTGCAGTATACCTCCGCCTGAAATCATTAACGATCATGCCTTGGATTATTCGTGAATAATCAGGAAGAGAACAAAAAAGCCTATAATCAAATAACAATTGATCTCTACGAATTATGGTATAATGCATACTAATACGACATTGGAAGTTCATAGCTCAAATTGTCCTTAAGATGGGGCTTATTAAAACCCTGGAATTTCATGTAAATTGACCTCTTTGTTATTTGGCGTTTACCTAATATGCCTCCCATCCTTATATACCTCAAAATCGGATCAGCTTCCCATGGTGATACATACTATCACCATGTTGAAAACTCATACCGGCCTTTAATTTCAAAACCAGATCTCAGTGACATTTGACCTTTGACCTCCTTTCCAAAAAATATAATCAGATCGCCTTCCTATGGTGATACTTACTATCAACAAGATTGGAGTTCATACCAGAGAGAGTGTAAGAGATGGAAATACCGTCCAAGAGGCCCCTTAGAAGTCATCCGTGGCAACCCGCGTCTTTTGTTTCCCCTACCTTAATCCCCTTAATCCCCCTCCGAGACCGCAGTAGCACGAAGCCTCCCTTTCCACCCACAGCCCAGCCCAGCGAGCACGGCGGCTTAGCTGTAATATGCCGTCCCGTAAAGTGGTGATGAATTGACAACTTCTAACACTCATCCAACAAATGCGCAAACATATAACACAATTTCATATTTTAGTTCTTTGGGGAGATAAACCTGACTACCTTCCTAGCTATGTAAAAATTTAGGAAATTTTCGGAAAATGTCAATAATTAGATGAGTAGATCATGATGATGAGAACCTTACATTCGCTCTAACTCACGATTTCCTTGGCCGATTTTGCTGGATCAAATGGTTATATCTTCATTAGAAATATCCGAGCACGAAAAAGGCATTTGATAACCATTAGAAATTTGCATTGGTCATATGTTGTGCATTCTGTATTTTATATGTTATAGCTATGTACATCTTCACTGAACATGACTCACGTCATTTTTGCGATGCTACGGATGACTTCTAAGCTTTTTTTTACGACCGAGTGAATAGGTGCCTTCACGGTTGTTTCACCGCAAAGCATGCCGGGACAGATTACTAGTACGGCAGGAGATTTTCACCTTCGCCGCGATCAGCTGTTCCATTGCCAACAACGGGATTTTTATCCTGTCGAATCAACATGACATCATAATCTTGTACAGGGTCCGTTATTCTGCAGTGATTTTCTTTCATTTCAGTATCATTTGTACAGTAAGAAACCAAAGTCTGTGGTCATGTTTTTTAATGACGATCCTTCAACCTAAAACACGAATGTTTAGCAGCTTAAAAAGGCAAACCACCGACGCAAATTGCACACACATACATTTGAACATATGGGACTACATATTCATACTAAGGAACCCACTCTCATTAGCCCGCTTTACTTCGTATTATCAACTTTATTTTTTGAAGGATCGTCATAACAATACACAATCACAAACTTTGGTTTCTTACTGTACAAATGATACTGGAATGAAAGAAAATCACTGCAGAATTAACGCATCCTGTACAAGATTATGATGTTGATTCGACGGGATAAAAATCCCGTTATTGGCAATGGAACAGCTGATCGCGGCAAAGGTGAAAATCTCCTGCCGTACTAGTAATCTGTCCCGGCATGCTTTGCGGTGAAACAACCGTGAAGGCAAGTATAGAGAACTATGGAAGCAGACGGCGTCGCGTAACATTTCGTAATTTCTGGAATGCCAGCGGGGATCATTTGTTTTGATAAGGGCAGCTTTTGATAGATTTGATGGCTGGAGAGGGTTTACATTTCTTGTTGTTAAGCCAAGTTAATCCTAAATATATTTCCCTCTGGAAATTCTTTCGAGACGGTATCTCCATCTCTTACACTCTCCCTGTTCACACCTCAAGTGGTTCTGGAGATACTGCGATAACGAGAAAGCGGGACGAAAGGAGAGACAACCCGAAAACATGATCCTCCTGATACACCTTCGATGAGTGGAGGCATAAACACATATAGTAGCCCCTGGTGGCTCTTTCTTTATATGCATAACAGATTTCAGAAGTTGGACTCAAAGTTTCCCAATATATACATGCTGATAACAAAGCAATTTTCTTTCTGTTATTTTTTCAGTCACCGAGTTGCCAGTAGACTGTCCGGACTTGAATCGCACAAGAGACACTGATCAAGACCGGGCGACGTATACATTTACCCCAGATTTTGGTGCAGATGACGTCGTACTAGCGACCTCTTTTTTTTACAGATATCATGGAGGTGATGTCTCGGTTAATCTTACTCTAGGAGGTTCCCCAGTTGGGAGCAGTGTGTCCCTAGGAACCCATGATGTGGTTGCACTCATCTATGATGACGAATTAAATAAGACATGCACAGGAACATACAACATTCAAGGTAATATAAGTCATATGACTCGCAGATGATCCGACTGGAGGTTCTCCAGTTGGGAGCAGTGTGTCCATAGGAACCCATAATGTGGTTTGCACTCATCTATCGTTACGAATACAAAAGGACATGCACATGAATCTCTTTTGTCGAAGGTATGAATAGATCTATACCATGGGTGGCCAAACTGCGGCCCGCGAAGCATTGAAAACATAATAAAAATAGCTCATAAATGAAATGCGGCCCACATAGCAGCGATAAAATAGGGTAAAGCATTTACACACAGCTATCTCTATTTCCATAATTTGTTTTCATCATTCACAACATATCGACATCAGGTAACGACATTAACATCACTCGCCGTGTTAATTTCAGTTTGTAATTTCCGCACGCAATAACTTTTGTAAATATACACATGTTGTGAATCGAGAAATATGTTTGAAATGCCATACCTGTCTTGAAACTTACAATCCTTTCCCCCCGCCATTGAATTTTCTCATGAATCTTAATCGTAACTAAACTGGATAGTCCCCTCCCCTTTAAACCACGTTCAATGGGATGTACAGTGTACAACTAATAAAGTTAGGATATTCTTTCTGCTGTGTCCTTGATTTTGACTTGCTGAAACTTGTCTATCAAACGCAGCCCCAGAAATCACACTAAAATTGTAAACCTGATTTTTTTTGTTCACTGATTTTGTTGTTTACTTGTTTGTTTTTGCAAATTTGCAGGTGTGCACACGTATTGCATGGGTGTGTGTGTGGGGGTGGGAGAAGACTACGTAAGGCCCGCCAAGTTATGCCAATCATTAGCTGTGGCCCACGAGCTTTAAAAGGTTGGCCACCCCTGATCTATACAAACCAGTAATAAAATTCAGTGTACATTTAAAAATAGTATACAACTTAGGATACCATATATTTGTGAAGTCCTATGTACACAGGCCTGTATAAAATGCGTCTCGTCGTTCGTGATTTTTTTTTAATTTTAGTACGATTTACTCTATTTGTGATGTTTTTAGTAAATTACTATAGGCTTCCTTATACTTGATATTTCATATTCATAAGACAATTAACCATTTATAATTACTCCTAGACACTTTACTATTGCTTGACCGGTACTCAATTTTATTTTCTATAATTTTGTAAATGCTTATCTCTTTAAAAAGAAATCTAATTTACATTTTAAATTCAACGTAATGATGTCGGAAAAAGTATTTCGCCACCTTGGATCACCAAGCTACCATTACTCACATGCATGCTACACAGGAAGGGACGAAGTAATATTGCGTATAGTAGGCCTTTTTCAGGGATAAATGTAACATTTGATAATGACAGAGAAGGGGATTATATAAACTGGTGCAAACCAACATCATTACAGCTCGTTGCACACGAGGCGTCGATTTTGGTTGTGTTATCAAAATCTGTAATTTAGATGCTCAAGTAATTAAAAAAGGCAATGTTTGCATGCCCGTTACTTTGTGCACGATGTCACGATCACGAACACGTCAAAGGCCGCACCAGTCGCTGTGGTTGTGTCAGCAAATAATGACAGCTTATGGGCAATGGGCAATAATGTGTCTAGGAGGATATGTTTGATAAGTTTTCAACCGTCGTAAATCAGTTATGATATGATAAAGTATTTATTTAAAAAGACTCGGTAATTATTTTCTCTAATTTATTTCATTTAAAGATCGTTGTCATATAGGCCCTGATATGGATCCTCCGAACGTGACGTGCTCAAATATTAGTCTCCCAATCACCGAACCCAATTCCTTCATCGGGCTGACTCGTGGTTCTACTTTTACATACACGGATGCCAACCCGAGTCTCAGTGACGTAACCTATAACGTCACCATAGGAATATCGGGATACCTATATCCACCAGGTTACTCCCCTGTAACAATGTTTGCAGTCGACGTTTGTAACAACTCGGCACCCTGCCTTTTCCACGTAGAGAACACACGCAAGTATTCTCTGATGTTCATGTTCTCTGATGTACATGCGTGCGTAAATGTGTGTGCGTGTGTGCATTTTTTTTTATTTGAATGATTCGGCCCCTACTTTCCTTAACTCTTTGCAAAAATGACACTGAATAATTATTTTGGACAATATCGGAATTACACACACGAAAAAATGTTTCAAAAATGTTGGTTTCACCATTATTCTTCAAGAAAAGATCAATAACCGTAAGTCTTTGAACGCCTTCTCTTTTAACTAATTATGTCTCAAGAAGGTTGGTAAAAAGGTTAAATTTACCTGGTGATCTGTTGATGACTTTCACTAGTTAAAGTGATTTTCATGTTAACTTTTTTTTAGATCCTCCATGTGTACATTGAGTCTCTCTTTAAGAGTGTATGATTAATTTCCGCATTTCATTTGATTAAATTTTCTATTGATTTTGCAGTTACTGAGTTACCCGTGAATTGTCCAGACTTGAATCGCACAATAAGCACTGATCCAGACCAAGTGACGTATACTTTTACCCCAGATTTCGGAGCAGCTAACGTCACCAAATCTGTAGATGGCTACAGATATTACGGAGGTGGTGTCTCGGTTAATCTTACTCTAGGAGGTTCCCCAGTTGGGAGCGGTGTGTCCATAGGAACACATGACGTGATTGCACTCATCTATGATGACGAATTGAATAAGACATGCACAGGAATCTATATTGTTAAAGGTAATGGATCCATTTAAGGACCTTCTTTGTTGATAATAAATTACCCCTGACCGAAAATTCTCATAATTCTCATTCTCATAGTGTATATAACAATGCCACAGATTATATTTTTGTTTACTTTTTACCATTATAATGCATCACGTGAAATCGAATAAACACTGTTGTCGCTAGATGGCGCTAGGGACTGTGAATACATCGTATTGCATCGTAAAGCCCGCGCAAGTCGCAGTCCTCCGTCAACAACATGACGCCACGTGTGTAACAAGCATAACCTGACACTCAATTCACTCACTATGTTATTTCAGTTTAGTCCAGGGTTCATTTTATCCCTTAGTTATCCATAATTATACAAATCGAAACAATCAATACAAAAAGTGTCCATTTTATAGCAGTCCCATATTCGTTTTTCTATCATTTCAATAGTCATTAGACGCTTAGTACTTGTGATAAAAGAGTATAGCGATATCGACTGCTTTGAGAGGCCTGGCTGTTTTATAGGCTCAAGAGAACGTGTACATCCTGCCATTAACCCAGGCGCGCCTCGGGTTCTTGGAAGGATGTGCACGTTCTCGAGAGCCAACAGCCAGACCTCGAATATTAAAGCAGTCGATATGTCTTTTATATGCCGAATTGAAACAAAAATCTACCAAGAATTCTTACCTTATCCTTTTATTGAGGAAAGATTGGTTGAAACATCACGGAAAATCTGAGACACTGTCTGTTAATCTTCGCTGGAAAAATGACTGAAAGTTTCAATCATTTGGGAATCGCAGACACAAAGCCAGGGGCGGATCCAGCCGGCGGCAAGGGAGGGGCCTAAAGGGGCCCACTTCGTGCGAAAATTTGAAAATCGTGCCGGTCGATTTTTCGCTCAGTAGGGGTAGTGAGCAAAAAAAAAAAAAAATTGGCACCCGAAAATTTTTTTTCCTCCGGGAAGGGTAATTTTTCCATCACCACCCCTTGGGCGCCAGGAGGGGCCCAACTTCTTTTTTTCAAAAAGGGTGTTTTTATCTGTTTTTGTAGGGAGGGGCCCGGGCCCCCCGGGCCCCCCTGGATCCGCCACTGCACAAAGCACTGTATGGTGTCCGCGCTCGCACAAAGACAATTTTAACACGTAGGATGAGGGCACATTTTAAAAGACTATTGACTGGTGGGCGGGTACGAGGGCACTTTTTAAAAGACTATTGATTGGTAGGCGGGGCCTGGCTACTCAGATGGCTAGATTTCTAAAGTGAGGTATATAATGTCTTATATGTCTCTTTTTTTTTTACATATAATTATGGAATCCGTATAACTTTGGTTCTCGATTTTTCCTATTTTGTGCAGTCCCCTGTGAAGACTTGACCTGTGAAAACAATGGTACATGTATAATAACAAGTGAGGGATCAGGGGCAGGATGCAGGTAGGGTCTCAACTTAACCTTTTTACCTTTTATTTGCCTCAAGTGCCTATTGGTACATTAGCCGGCTTGCCATAAGTGCTGCTTGGTGAAAACAATAGGAACAAATTGGAATGATAAAACTGTGAACTGTAAACAACAAAAAGTTTACGCACTAGACCTTTCTGTTTGAATTCGCTAAATGACAACCGTTTTTTTTTCTTCAAATGAATGTCATAATTTCATACTAGAAATCTTGAAATAAACTACAAGTAAAACAGAAAACTGTGGAGAAAAATAATGTGGCACAGGGATATTATCTGAGGGACACTTTGAGCGTTCACACTATGACAAGTTCTGTCAAAAATCAAGTGAATGGTGATCTCAACACTTTATTGTATTTCAAAATATATATCGGATTACGTAATGTGTCATCGACATCGATACATTTCATTAGCTGATGTACAATGTTATTTAAATTGCTTTTCTTTTCTTTTTCTTTATACACATTCATCTGATTTTGTTTAATCGTTAGATGTACCGAGGGCTGGACCGTGGACCGCTGTCAAACATCCGCAAACAGTAAACGTAAGTTGTTTTTATTGTTGTTACCATTATTATTAATTTAGTTATTATTGTTATTATCTTCATTAGACCTATCTTGATAAGGTACATTTTTCATTTTCATCTTGATTTAGTATTTATTCCCACCCTGCGTTTTATGAAAAACCAACACATTCTTGTATTGTTTACAAATATATTCATAAATTTACCATTATAGTTTTTATAGGTCTATGGTTATTAATTTGGTTCTCGGTACAAATGCATATATGCCATGCATTCATTTTTATTCTATTTTAAAAGTTTATGTGAAGAGGGACAGCAATTTATTAAAACAAATATATGCACTCCTATGTGTTCAGCATACCTTTTCTAGTTGGATTACTTCGGCGTTTTGACCATTTAGCATAAAAAGGGGTTACGTGGTAAAACATGACCCTGTTTATACTCTAAATTCGAACAATATCTACATGACCCGATATTTCCAGGTAATCAGGTTACCTGAAAGCCACTCTTACAAATTTGAACAGATTGAGGTAATAAGACTAAATAATAAGATGACCGCTTATTGTAGATGATGCCCCATTATGTAAACCTGATAATCTACTACAGATGGCAAAAGGTGTTGGACTTGTCAGAAAGGTGAAGAGATTCTTCTTGTCTAAAAAAAACAAAATGTAATAATTTCTTCTTCTATTTGCCCGCAGCACCCTCTATTGCAGTGATCGTCGGAACGATAGTAGGTGTACTTTTCATATTTATCCTGATCTTGTTCCTCGTCATGCTCGCTTTGAGAAACAGAATGATGAAATACCAATGCAGCCGGGGTCATTCTGGGCCCATATCTATGTTTTGGACTAGAGATCACAATTACGATGATCATCGGATGCCTTCACGAGGTTGGTTGGTTGGTTGGATTTTTTTCTCCATATAAGTGTATACACGTATTGGCTTGTATTATACTGAAATATATGATAAATGATTAGTCGAAGTCCCGTTTGTAATGCATATTAGCCTATCATGGTTTATTGTTACAGCCCAAATTCCTTACGACTTAACAATTTTCGACGCATCTTTACGTCTTCTCGAGGAAGAAATTATTTGAGCTGTAACGATAAAACATTAATGTATAAAATGCATTACAAACCGGACTTTGGACTGATCATATATATATATATATATAAATATATATATTCTATCAATCTATTTATAGTTATACAAAAAGAAAGTATATGAAATTATGCTAGTCTGCGAGGGAGGAGATTGTTTGAAATTGACTCAAGTCAGAATAGCCCTATTCCTATATATATATGTTTACATGAATTAACGAATGTACAAATCAATCAATGAATAAACCTGTTTGAATATAACACATAATATTATAACTGTGTTATAATGGTTATGTACACACTATCCTGTTCCCCTTCTCACCCCTCTTCTAAACACTGTTACCCCCCTCCCAACTTCCCCCTGACCCTTCCCAGGTTGCACCAAACTGTTATATACCAACATCTATTATCCATGGATTGAGACAATATTTCAAAGAATTAATCAGGGCAAAATTGGTTTCTTTGTAACTGAGATTTCTCTGCATATATAATCGGGAGTTGTTGTGGTTGTTGTTGTTTACCAGGAAACCCAATAGCCCAATAAACAGAACACTAAAAAATAACCTCTTTTGGGAGTGTATTTTAAGTGATTTTAATGTATGGTGTCTTTTGAACTAAATTTAAACGTTATCGACACGTGCCTTCGTTTTAAACAAAAATGTGTACTCCTGTTCACGTTTTCATCTCACTTAAAAACCACCAATTTATGACGCGACTGGAGTAACGTGATTCCACTTACCTCTGTAAATCAAGTGTTTATGACCAAATAACCTCTTGACCAAGAAGAGTTTTTAAACCGATAACTGATGGTGGTGATAAATAAGTAATTCTTTGGTCTTTTAAGCACCTTTATTGATTGGTTTCACAGGCTATCCAAGGTTGATGGTAATAATCACGTTACTTACACCGGCTAATCGTCTTATTGTTCTGTCCGTGAATCTCTGGTTGTATTAATTTAGTAATTCTGAGGTGTCTTACACACCTTTTTTTAAATGGTCTCAAAGTTACCATAACTTTCTTGGTGATGATCACGTGGCTCAAACTGATTACTAATCTAAGCTGTTAATCCGTGATATTCAGGTGTGAAAAATTAGTAATTCTTAGGTGTCTTAAAACACCTTTTAAAATGGTAGTCAAAGTTGCCATAAGTTCCGCGATGATGATCTCGTGACTCAAACGGATTATTAATCTAAGCTGGGCATCCGTGATTTTTAGTCGTGAAAAATTAGCAATTCTTAGGTGTCTTAAAACATCTTTTAAAATGGTAGTCAAAGTTGCCATAAGTTCCGTGGTGATGATCTCGTGACTCAAACTGATTATTAATCTTAGGTGTGGATCTGTGATTTTTTTAAGTGTGAAAATGAGTTATTCTTGGGTGTCTTAAACACTTTTTTTAATAGTTTCACAGCTACCATTTAAGCTCTGTGGTGATAATCTCGTGACTGTTGGCATTTCCAGTTGAACCAGTTGACAGCAGTTAATTTGCATATTGAATCTATATTTTTTTTACAATTTATCTGAATTTACAGCATATTTCTTAATTACTGATGATTTAGATATATGCAATTCATTTCGAAAATACTACAAATATAAATTGCCAGTTATTAGGACATTTCACTACTTCGTATAAATTACATTTAATTAAACATGAATAAGGGAAACATTAACTATGAACTAAAATAATTTCAATAAAATACAAGTATATGGAGAAAAAAAATCGATTAATTAAATTATTTAAGTCTACTTATTACCAATGCCTGTACATTGGAAATACAGACGAACCAGTATTGAGTGTTGTTGCCATTCGCAATTAACCAGTACAAAGTAAAGTACTAATTAAATTTGTCAACTGGCTCAGCTAGACCAGTTAAATTCTAACTGGCCTGGATCAACTGGATCATTTAACCCATTTCAATTTCAAGGGTTACCAGTTGGCTTTATGGTTCATCAACTGGACCAGTTGCAACTAGTTTTTCCTTCTGGGATGTGTGCACCCCCCCCCCCCTTCTACCCCTCTAATCCCAAACTGCTTCCGGCGCGCCTGGACGTGATTATGAAGGATCCAAAACATGATGTTCAGGAACGGGACGTCATTATTTTGGTTCATTTATTGTGAACATTTGCGTAATTATTGGGTTGAACGCGGGTTACAGTAACATATTTCCTCTTCGACGTAAATTTCACGTGAATGAAGAACATGATTCATCCCAATTCAGCCTCTTAATATTCACGTGAATTTCACGCAGATATTTTGACTAAAACTATCACTAACGCTTCACGTGTTTATGTGACGCGATTCTAATACTTCTAAAGAATGTGATAATTTCGTTTATGAAGATGTAATTTCATAACTGAACAAAAACGGGAGTATTAGGTTTACAAACCATGGTCTCCAAGGTAGGGATAATCACGTTATTTTAATGGTGATATTCCAATGACAATTGCGTGATTTAGTGTACGTGATTTTTAAGTGACCTATAGCGCAAGAAACGTGTTAACACAATCACGTAAATGTCAAGTGTTTGAAGAACGTAAATCTGTTCAAGTCGATACCTTGATATTCAGACGTGATTTTCACGTGAATTTGTTTATTGGGAGCTCACCAGGAGGACAGAAGGAGAGGACACAATTGCAATATCAAGATGGACAGGGACATGGCTAAATTTACTCAGTACAAGAGTCGAGAGCAGAGGAGGGCCACCCATTGTCGATCCACTGCATGATGAAGGCCTCAGCATGATGTCTCCAAATGTCTCTGTTTAGTGCTTGTTGGTACCAATTAACATTTCCCCAGTACTGTTTTAGCTCATCTCTCCATCTTTTCTTTGGCGTCCCCTGTTACGTTTTCCCTCATATGGTGTCCAGTGAGTGATTGCTGCACTCCAGCGATTATCATTTCTACGGCTGATGTGACCTGCCCAATTCCATTTTCTTCTTTTGACTGTTTCAATGATGTACTGGACTTTTGTCTGCTCCCTGATCCATGTGTTTTTGTTTTTCTGTCTTTGTATGTGATGTTTAGGAGGATACTTATTTCCATGTTATATTGAGATGCTGCTAGTTTTCTTTCCATTTTTGATGTTAGTGTCCATGTTTCTGCACCGTATGAGATTGCTGGGATGATGCACTGGTTTATATACACTTTCCTTTTCAGGCATAATGGAAGTTTGCCTTTCATGATGGAGCTGTATCTACCAAAGGCTTGCCATCCAGCTTTGATCCTTTTTCATATTTCGTTATCTTGATTTTTTTTCTTGTAGAGAGAAGCGTTGCCCTAGGTAAATATACTCCACTACTTGCTCCACTTTGGTGTCTCCCTGTCGATCTCACTTTCTTATCATGATTTTGTTGCAGTCTGAATCGATATCTTGATGTATGCATTGTTGATTCCTTGGTCTCGAAGTGCCTTCAGTACTGCATAGGTTTTGACAGAATCAAATGCCTTTTCGTAGTCTACAAATGCTACGCATACAGGAATGTTGTATTCTTGGCATTTTTCTTTCATTTGTGATCCATAGTTGAAAACCCCCTTCTGAAGCCTGCCTGCTCCCTTGGTTGGTTGTTATCAAGGATTTCCTCTAGCCGGTTGGTGATGATTTTTGTATACAGCTTATACAGGTTTGAGAGGAGGCTGATGGGTCTGTAGTTCTTTAGATCTTGCTTGTCCCCCTTTTTGTGCAGAATTATCATTGTGGCTTCTTTCCATTGATGTTGTTCCCCTCCCCGTTTGCATACATGCACTGTAAAGTTTGGCTAGTTCGTCAGTTATTGTGTCTCCTCCCTCCTTGATTGTGTATATGAGTACGTTGTCTGGTGATTTCCCTCTCTTCATTTGATATATTGCATGTTGAACCTCCAAATCAGTTAAAATTGGGATTTCTTCTTGTGGTTCTCCTGGATCTTCTGTCTCTTTATTATCCCCTCGCCGACGAAGTCGGAGGGGATATGGAAACGCTGCTGTCCGTCCTTCCTTCCGTGCTTCCGTGCTTCCGTTCTTCCTTCCGTTCGTAACAAATTTGGTTTCCGATCGATAACTTCAGTAATGTTTGACGGATTTTCATGAAATTTGATATGAAGGTACATGGTATCAAAAAACAGGCTAAGTTCGATTTCGGAGTATGTAGGTCAAAGGTCAAAGGTCATAGCTCATTAAATATGCGAAAAATAGACATCTGGTTTCCGATCGATAACTTTAGTAATCTTTGACGGATTTTCATGAATTTTGATATGAAGGTTCATGGTATCAAAACACAGCCTAAGTTCGATTTCGGAGTATGTAGGTCAAAGGTCATAGCTCATTAAATATGCAAATCTGGTTTCCATTCGATAACTTTAATAATGTTTGACAGATTTTAATCAAATTTGATATCAAGGTACATGGTATCAAAACACAGCCTAAGTTCGATTTCGGGGTATCTAAGTAGGTCAAAGGTCATAGCTCATTAAATATGCGAATCTGGTTTCTGATCGATAACTTTAGTAATGTTTGACGGATTTTAATGAAATTTGATATGAAGGTAAATGGTATCAAAACACAGCCTAAGTTCAATTTTCGAGTATGTAGGTCAAAGGTCATAGCTCATTAAATATGAGAATCTGGTTTCCGATCGATAACTTAAGTAATGTTGGCCTTGCTAGATGTCCAGGACTAGATGTCAGTGATGAGATTATGGTGATGAATTCTCTTGAGTCTTGTAACAACGTATAACTGACCTTTGCCATGGAGTGATATAATTCAAAGGAGCACCTATCAGACATAATGCGATGAGGAATTTTGCTGAGGAATGTATGATATTTTGACCTTTGGGCAGTAAGTAGTGACTCAGGACATGTGATTTTCTTTACTATAGTCCCATTGACTCAATTTTATGTTACTTGGCAAAAATAGCACATGCCTAAATATAATG
The DNA here is from genome assembly GCA_037976565.1 of Mesocentrotus franciscanus. Lineage (NCBI taxonomy): Eukaryota > Metazoa > Echinodermata > Echinoidea > Camarodonta > Strongylocentrotidae > Mesocentrotus > Mesocentrotus franciscanus. The sequence continues at coordinate 13,998,694 of CP137668.1, forward strand.
TACACTGATTGCTTCCTACAAGGATTGAGTGTAGAGGAAAACAAATAAACAGTACATTTTCGCATCTTTACGAAACCTCCAGTATTCAAGGACTAGATATCACTTTTCATCTCATTATTTCCTGTTAATGATTGAAGAAACATTTGTTGGTTATCATGGCTGGTAACAAACGTGGCTCCAAGGTGGATACAGCTCAATTGATCCAATCTGTCCTGGCAGATATTGTCAGTGATGACAGGTTTATTGAACTAGTGAGAGCCCACGTTGAAAACCGGCTCAATGAGATGCAGGTGACTATCGACAGGCAGGAGGCATTAAGGCTTCTTGCTATTGAGCAAGAAGCCCGCAAGAGGGAGCTTAATCTAAGGGAAGCGATCGACCGCCAAGAAGCAAAGATCATGGATCTGCAGACTGGTGCCCAGGGTGTTGAGGAGAAAATGAAAACCTTGGTTGCTGCCTCATCCCATAAAGATGAGGAAATCAAGGTGTTAAAGAGGGAACTCAATGGCCAGGAGCAGTACTCCCGGAGAAACTGCCTCCGCATTTTTGGGATCCCTGAGTGCCAGGACGTGGACACAGACCAAGCGGTCATTCATCTTGTGAATGATTCACTTGGTGTCCGCCTTGACAGGAATGACATCGAGAGAAGTCATCGCCTGTTTTTTAAGCGACATCCAGATCAGGTCAACTCACCTGCACCTATAATAATAAAGTTTCAATCATATAGGAAGAGGAGCGAGGTCTTGGCCAACAGACGAAAGCTTGCAGGTACAAGGAAGTCAATACAAGAAGACTTAACAAAAGAAAATGCAAGGCTTCTGAAGGCGACCCGAGACAGCAAAAAGGTCAAGGCTGCCTGGACCAGGGATGGGCGAGTTAGTGCCCTGGTCCCTGCCACAAATGGCAAAGAACTTAAAAAATCAATCAACTCTCTTGAAGACTTGAGCTTTCTATAAGATGAACACTCGCACTCAATTTACTTGCCAAAGTCAGATAACCATGTCTGGTTTAGTGTGCTATCATTTTACTTTTTTTTTTATTGTTTTGACATGCTTCGTTTTTTATATTTTGTTTTTTATATTTTCTTTGCATTTTTCATCATGCTTAATGTTGTGTTTTTGTTTGTGTTTCATTACCCATCTTTTCATTCCCAATTTCCTGGACTATCCCAGTGTCTTTTTCTTGTTTCTCCCTTTTCCAGCACCTTTCAAGAATTGTTAATTACATGTATATGTTTCTTTTGCATTATTGTGCATTTTTATGTCACGTTTTCCCTCTTTTTGCTTGTTTGCTTGTATTGCCAGCCACCTACTATACTCGTAATGTTGCTCATTCAGTATTAATATGGCTCAAATGGATGAAGAAATGTGTAGTTTTTTATGAAGACAATATTGAGTAATTTATGTGATTTATACTGAAGATCTATTTTTTGAAACAGCATCTAGCAATGCAAACAGTAGATTAACTCTTCTTCATATGAATATGCATAGTGTTTGCAAGAATTTTGACAAAATGTTAAGATTCATTGATAATATTACTTCAGGACTGGTAACACTTGGTGTCACTGAGACATGGTTTACAAGTGAAGCTGATAGGAACTTTTTTCTATTTCTGGTTTTTTATCTTGTGAACAACAATAGACCAAGCAGACGTGGAGGAGGTGTTGCTCTGTACATCCCTTCCCAAGTAGAATACCAGATACACCATGACCTTAATACAATGTCGGACCAAATAGAAACTGTTTTTGTTGAGATTAATAACCCTGGTCAAAAGTATCATATTGTAGGTGTTGTATACAGGCCTCCAAATGGTAACTTTAATGATTTGTAAATGAATTCCAGTCAATCCTAGAAAATCCTTTTAGTAGGAAAGTCAATATATCTTATGGGAGACTATAACTTAAATCTATTACTTTGTAATAATGATAATCGAATTGATGTTTTTTTATAAATATTTTAATGTCTTTCTCCTTTTTGCCCCTTATCACTAAGCCAACAAGAATTACAGAAGTTTCCAGTACTTTAATTAACAATATTTTCTGTAATGTACAACCATATCCACCCTCTGGAATTATAGTATCTGATATATCTGATCATTATCCTGTGTATTGTAGGTTGTCTTTGGGAAAATTGAATTGTGAATCCAGAGGCAGCAAATCTGTACGCAAAGGTACTCCTGAAAATATTGCTAAATTGAGAGAAGCATTATTAGCAATTGATTGGAATGATGTTCTTTCAGATCAAAATGTTGAAAGCGCTTTTGAAAATTTCTTTATTAAATTCATGTTGTTGTATGATGAGAATGTCCCACTGGTTGAATACAAAAAGAAAAGCTATAATAAATTTCCTCGTATGCCATGGATAACTAAATCAGTATTAAAGTCTATTACTAAAAAAAAACAAGTTGTATTATCAATATAAAAGGAGAAGGTCTGATTCTATGTTGAGAAAGTATTCTAATTATAGAAATACTCTTACCTCTGTATTACGTACTGCAAAGAAACAATATTATTTCTGCTCGATTTAAAATGACATTTAATAATATTAAAAATACATGGAAAGTAATTAGAAGTATTTTTAAATCACCTTCAAAAAATTCAAATATTAAATGTATAAATGTGAATGGTGGTTCCGTAGAAGATACACAAATTAGTGTGGATAAGTTTAACGAATATTTGTGTAATGTTGGGTTGAAACTTCAGGACTCTATCCCCAGATGTCAGAAGAACTTTTTTGATTTAATGCAAGAACCGAATACAGGTAGCCTATTTTTGATGCCCACGAATGAAGCAGAACTGCTTAAACTTGTGAACTCGCTTAAAAGTAATAAGAGACCTGGCTTTGATGGCATAACAAATGAGTTAATTAAGGATATCGTACATGGAATTGTGATACCGCTTGTCTATATTTTTAACTTATCTTACTTATCTGGCATTGTACCAAAACGAATGAAATTGCTAAGGTAGTGCCAATTTGTAAAAAGGGTGATCCTCAAACATTAAGTAATTATAGACCCATTTCATTATTGACATTTTAGAAAAGCTGATATTTGATGGAACAGTAATATTTTTTAATAAGACCAAAATATTTTCAAAATTCCAGTTTGGTTTTCGTGGAAAACGTACCACTACGCATGCAATCTTACATTTTCTTGATAAAGTAGCTCAAGCGTTAGATAATCACCTTCACACAATAGGCATACTTTTGGATTTCTCAAAGGCGTTTGATACTGTTGATCATGAATTCTAATTAGTAAATTGTCATATTATGGAGTCAGAGGCATCGCTCTTAGTTGGTTCAGGAGCTACTTAACTGACATGAAACAATATGTATAATTAAATGGAATTAACTCAATTCATCAAACGTTATCCTGTGGAGTCCCTCAGGGATGTCCTCTTAGCCCCCTCCTTTTTTATTATATATTAATGATTTTCATTTTTCATCTGACGTCTTATCATTCATTTTTTTTGCAGATGATTCAAGTGCATATTTTTCTCATGAAAATCCTGAAATTTTATTAGAAACAGTTAATAGTGAATAAAAGAAAGTTACTTTGTGGATCCGTGCAAATAAGTTGTCTTTGAACCTTCGAAAGACAAACTATATGCTTTTAACTAATTCCCTAAGAGACTTACCTGGAGGCGTACTTTTTGATGATGCTATTATTGTGAGGGTAACTTCCACCAAGTTTCTTGGGTTACACATTGATGAGAAGCTGACTTGGGCATCACATTGTAGTAATATTTGTAAAGTTATGTATAAAAATACCGGTGTAATTTATAAATTACGTTCTTTTGTGCCACAAGAAATTTTGCTTATTTTATACTCTACTCTGATTTTGCCTTATCTTAATTATGGAGTGTTGGGTGATAAGAATTGTTTTTAATGTAAATTATCGTGCTCATACCAATGTTTTGTTTCAAAGTAATAAACTATTAAAGGTAGAAGATATCTATCTCTTGCAGTTAGGCTCAATCATGTATGATTTTGAAAATGGTACTCTTCCAAATGCATTAGTACAGTCAAATTTACAGTTATAATACAAGACAGGCAACAGCACTCCATATACCGCGTGTAAGAACTGCCTTTGCTTTGAATACATTAGCTTGTACTGGTCCCAAGTTTTGGAACTCACTTCCTATTGATGTAACTCGCTCTATCAGTGTCTCTGTTTTTACACGCAAACTGAAATTACATTTATTGAGTAATTATGCTGAAAGTATTTAGTGTAAAAACACATCACATATGATATAGTATATATATATATATTGTCTTGCTTCATTGCCCCCCCTCTTTTCCAGGCTGGCCCTTACCTTAATTTACCAACATTTCTTCATTTATTAGCAAGCTCGTTTTGTTCTGTTTTGCCCTACTGTACTTTTTCTTTTCTCTCTCTCTCTTCTATTTCTTCCTCATCACCATTTCCCCTACATATAACTTTCTTTCTTCTCAACTTTTCTCTGTTGGTGTTTTGTTCTTTTTTGCGCTTTCGCTCTCCATCCTTATGTATATATCTTCCCATTTTCTCCTTTTCATATATACATCAATCTATGTCTTTTGTAAATATTTCCCATATGTAATTGTATCTAGTCTGTTAAGGTAGTTTAGTTGTTAAGTATTTTGTTTCTTCAAAGTAATTTTTCAGGTATTATATTCTGTTTGGGGACCTTGCTCTAACAAGCCCAGCTTCTATAAGGTTTCCTCTTTCTTTCATGTACAGAACATGATCTTACATAAGTAAATTTTTATAGAATTTCTTTATTTAATAACAAGAGTTGTATGTTGAACTTTACTATTGCACTTCAAATTATGTTTGTTATATTGATAATCTGCTGTTCCAGTTACTTTATTTGAATTTCTATGTACAAATGTTTGTGAAAGAAGAAATAAAATGAACTATGAACTATGAACTATAATGTTTGACGGATTTTAATAAAAATTTGATATGAAGGTACATGGTATCAAAACACAGCCTAAGTTCAATTTCGGAGTATGTAGGTCAAAGTTCATAGCTCATTAAATATGCGAATCTGGTTTCCATTCGATAACTTTAGTAATGTTTGATAAACTTTAATGAAATATAATATGAAGGTACATGGTATCAAAATAACAGCCTAAGTTCAATTTCCGAGTACGTAGGTCAAAGGTGAAAGGTCATAGCTCATTAAATATGCCAAAACACCTAATTATAAATGTCAAAATATGGTTAACTTCCTTGCCTAGTAATATAATAGTATAGTCTAATGGAGGTAATTTGTTCTGACGTATATAGGCCATTTGTACCCTGCAAGGGGATGCTACGCTTTACGTTGACTTTTCTAGTTACTGTTGTATAGCTGTACATAGGATGGTTCAATTCTTTTAAGTATCTGGTCCTGATCTGTGATTTCTTGTCCATTGCTGTCGGGGAGGCTTGTGATTTTCTGTTTTCCATGTGCTAGTTTCTTGTAAGTTTTTGTTCAAGCTTTTGTTTTCCTCAATTGTGGAGTTGATCATTGTTGTGTCGTAACTACGGATGTCTTCACGTAGCTTTTTCCTTACTGTTTTGCAGATTTCTACGTAGTCAACATTTTGGATGCCTATGCCTTCTGCTTTTGTGTTCCTCCTTTTTTCCATGAGTTTTCTGGTAGTTTCTGATATCTTGTTTTCCCGAGTTTTTGGTTTTTCCCTGCGACTTTCATGGCGATTTCTTGGGTTTTCCCACTGGCAGATCAGTCCATATTTCGAGAGATCTGTTTTCTTCTTCCTCTGTGCATTTGTCTGTCAGAAGTTAAAATTGTTTTTTTCAACTCCAGTTGAAATTCTGTTCTCTTCTCTTTTAGTTTCTCTAGGTTGATGCTACTTTGTTTTGGTTTTAGGAGTTTTTGCCATTCTAGTCGGGTGTTGATTTTAATCTTGCCCACTACCATCCTGTGGTCACTTCCCACATTCACCTTGTTGATTGTTTTCACGTCTTAATTAGATGTTCGGGTTATCAGTTAATATGAAGTCAATTTCATTCTTTGTGTTGCCGTCTGGGCTTTTCCATGTCCATTTCTTGGATGCCCCTTTCTTGAAGAAAGTGTTCATTAGTTTCATTTTGTTGCTAATGGCAAATTCAAGAAGTCGGTCACCCCTGTCGTTTCTTTGCCCACTTTCGAAGGGGCCAATTGTACTAGTTTCTCCTTCCTCTCTTTTCCCGACCTTGGCATTAACGTGACCCATGACTATTCTAAACTGTGTTTTACTGTACTATATCACGTCGGTTATTTCCTCGTAGAGTTTCTCTACCTCTTCATCGTCGTATGTAGAAGTTGGAGCATAGACTTGGATAATTTTGATTTTGTATCTCTTATTGATTTGTATCGTTATTTGTGCCGGACGTTCATTTATTCCTTTTATTTCAGAAATGTTTTCGGCGATGTTTTTGTGTACCAGGAATCCTACTCCTGCTCACTCTTATTCTTCATTCCTATATGGAAGAAATGGTGTCCACTTTTCAGTTCTGTGAGTTCTTCTCCTCGTCTGCGGACTTCACCCAGTCCCATAATGTCCTCCTTTATTCCATGGAGTTCTTCCTCGAGTTCCAGTAATCTCTCTTCTTGAAGCAGTGATCTCACATTATATGTTGCAATGTTCAGGTTCCATTGGTGGCTTGTCCTTACGCAATCCCTGCTCCTTGCTTTATCGGGCCGCCACCTTGGGCCATCCACGATGGCCCAGTGCGGGTTGGACGGGGGATTTTACATCAGAGCTCTGACTCCTAGGATGATGGCCTTACTGGGCTACGAAGTCAACCTATCCGCCTATTTCCCCATAGGTGGGTCTATTTAACCCATAGATGGGGATTGGTTGATGTGCGCCAGGGCACGTCCACACACCGGTGGGCCTGCACGCCGCATCTCTGGGACCCAAAGCTGCTCCGAGATCCCTTACAGTTTTGCCTGGGACCGTGGGGTACCTAGTTACCGTGTGTTGCCGCGAGGAGGCACTGTAAGAGTCTTGGTGGAGGAGAGGATATGCACTTGCAGGGGAAGGCTTACGCACTTGGCTTCCCTTTTCACCTTGCGGTTAGCCAGCGGCAACAGCTGAAAGCAGACTTTGCAAGCACTATGCTAAAACTACACTATGCAAATCCATTTCTACACACTACTGCACTAGACGCTTCACTACATCCTGTGTCTGCTGAGTGCTGACACTAATACCATAATTCAGATTTCGTTAATGAAAAGCGGGGTATTTTATCGACATCGCTATATACCACTGCTGTAATGATTTCCAATTGCGCCATCTTTCGGTGAAGGCGTACAAAGGAGCGATTTTCGGTTCCTGTACCCAAACAACATCAAACGCGCGTCATGCATGTGAGACATGTGTGCACATCACCCTTAAAGTAGGAATATCAACGATAATAGACATAGTAATAGTTATTTCTTACCTATTTTCATGAAATTATTTTGACAATGTTAATCTTGATAGATAAAGTCATATATTTTCAGAACTTTTTAAAAGGAATCTCCGTTACTCTTTACATTGACAAAATGTACTTTTCTTCCCAACTTTAATCGTTTTTCTTCTTTTATCTCCTGCTCTCTTTTTCTCTCCCTCTCTCTGTATCTCTGTTTTCTTTCATTCTCTCATCATTATCATCGTAATTCCTTTTTCTCTAATCATGCTGTCTTTTCCTTCTTATTTATCTTGTTTTTCCATCCCACCCCTCTCTCCCTTTGTTCTCTCTAATCTCCTTTCTTGCCTTATCATCTCGCCTATTTCTTATTCTCTTTAGTGTATGTGTGTGTTCTGTTGTTGTTCAGGTAATCGATGTGCCAATGCTCTATGTTTTGATTTTATGTATTATTGTAATACTGTATTATCAATTTGTTAAAATTACTATGATTCTATGTAATATTGCTAAATATCATTTTTGTAAAAAGTGGGACTCTGCAAAAGCAAAGTGTGTGTGTGGGAATGCCCACAATCACCTTACTTTTAAAGGGTAACCTACCATTTTATATTTTGATTTCATTGCTGAGTTTGCATGCCCAAGTATTCACACTGTTTAAAGATGGAAAATGAATTAATTGAATTGAATTGTTGTTGTTGTTGTTGGTCTTATTTGCTATATAGTTTTCTTTAGATGAAGCAAATCATTCGGGTTAACTGCTAGCTAAAGAAAAAATGTTTCAGATATATCTGCTAAATAAAATAGAAAACAAACTGATTAAAATGATTAACTTGTAATTAATATTTTTTTATGTTACTACAGAGCCACGAACCTCTGCAGAATGATAACCACCAAAGGAATGGAATACCGCTTCGAGATACTTATTACTACAGCGGACAAATTGATCTCTAGACCCCGCTTACCCTATGGAATGTACATGTACAATAATATTCCGTGGTCTCGATTAGGAAGACCCACTGGTTACATGTTTCCACCCCAAGGTTCCTAATTCCGAAACTGGAAAAGGGTTCACACATCCAAAAATGAATAATTCCGTAATTGTAATCTATCTATCAAGGCATGTTTTCCCAGGCCTGAGGTTGATTGCTGTAATTTTCCACACATTTCTAATTTCTGCCACCCCAGTACACTCTGTCAGTGGCGGATCCAGGGGGGGGGGTGCCCGGACCCTCTCCCTAGCAAAAAAACAGGTAAAAACACCCTTTTTTGAGAAAAAGAAGATGGGCCCCCTCCCCTGGCGCCCAAGGGGGGGGGGGTATCGGTGAAAAAAGAATTAACCCTTCCCGTAGGGAATTTTTTTTTTAGGGTACCCAAAAAAAAATTGTCCTCACTACCCCTGGCGCCCAAGGGGGGAGGGTGGCGGTGGAAAAAAAATAACCCTTCCCGTAGGGACAACAAAAATTTCGGGTGCCAAAAAAAAAAAATTGTGCTCACTACCCCTGAGCGAAAAATCGGCCGGCACGATTTTCAAATTTTCGCACGAAGTGGGCCCCTTTTTAGGCCCCCTCCCTTGCCGCCGGCTGGATCCGCCCCTGCACTCTGTTACAATGTCATTCCACTCCATGTCTTAATCTTCCCCTCCCAGTTAGTTCTTGGTGTCGCTCTTGGTACGGTACCTTCTACTTTTCCTTGCAATAAATCTTTCAAGAGACTCTGATGTCAAAGTGGCCAAAGTATTTTGCCTTTTTTTCTTAAACCATTTCTATTATGGTATTTTGTTTGGGCCCTCCATATGCACTATTTCTCCAGTACACCCAAGTTTACATATTCTTTGCTGATGTGCACGTTGCTGCTCCATACAATGCAACAGACCAGACCTAGAAATTTGTAAGTCTCATTCTAAGTTTAAATTTCATCTTTCTTGCTGTAAATGAGTCTTTCATCGCCAAGAAATTATTCCTTGCTATTTCAATCCTTCTTTTGAAGTCTGCCTCGCATCTGGCATCATCAGTGATATTTTTTCCTAGGTATGATGTAACTATTGACCTTCTCGATGATTTGGCTATCTAGTTCCAAACAGAGTCTGTGCTTGAAAAATGGAATAGGGTTCATATTTCCGAGAACGAAAGATGTCTTATGATTTCGAAGGTATATTACTCCAAAAACAAAATAGAACCCTATATCCTTTTCGAAATTACGAATCTTCTGAATTATGAACCCTATTTCATTTTCGGTTTAATGAACCTCCTGCTATTAATGGGTATCGGAAATTTGTAACTCGAATTTATGAACCACCGGAATTATGAACCTTAAAAAAAACGAGTGACTCCCGAGTCACAGGGCTACGGACTTAAAGGTAATACAAAGTTTTGGGAATATCTCAATTTTTGTGGATCATGAAATTTAAAATTTTCATTATCATTGTGAAGCCTAGTGTTAGAACACTCAACTCTAACAAAATTGGGCTCTAAAACACTTTTGATTTGGAGAAAAAAATTTTTAAAATAAAAAATTTACCGGTGCTCCCGGTAAATTTGGTATAGCTCCTCTCAGTTCGAAAATTTACATGTCATCTGAAGAGCATAACACATATATAACACTATTGTCAAAGTGTAATAATTAACATGTTTTGACACCAAATCATATTACCAGACTAATCAAATATATATAATCATGAAGATAATTTTTTAAAGTCAAGTTGCCTTAGTGTATGATTTTTATTCTGTCTCGTTAATTAAAAAGAAAAATACTTGTCTGTACACTGTAATCGTAATATATAATTTTATAATCGATCAGGCCGCCATCTTTACTGCAATTACTGTACTTAATTCAGTACGTAAATCTATGCATTTCATGCTCAGTCCTGCCGGAATATTCAGTGTTGTTCTCTTTAACTTATTTTTCCATTTCCATCTCTTAATCGTTTCTGTGTTTTCAAATTGAAATGCATTTGTTATGACTCGGCTATGCTGTTTCGCCAGCTCTGTGAACGAACGGGCCGTGTCTGTATGTTGTGGGAGTGATTGTGCATTGACACGCTGGCATTGATCCCAGGCCCAGTGCAGTGTAGTATAGTATGTGCGTTGGCTTGGCCCGAAGACGCATCCCAGGCTTGCATTTTCTGAGCACATGTATTTCGGGGATGATCTCAATATACCCCGCAAAGTCGTTGTACAGGGACAGTTTTGGGTAATCATTTATAGACAGAACGTAACATTATTTATTTTTATTTCTTTATTTAAAAAGAAGAAGATACGTTTAATCATACAAACAAAGATTTAATAATCAATAATTAGGTCGACTTGACGTTTTCCCCAACAGTCAATCATGTACTGCACATTCTTATTTTGAGATCATCCCTTATTGAGGAATGTTGTTCTGCCACTCGGACCTCGGGTAGAGGTCAGAGAGGTCAGTGATTCGTGAATTGCTACACGTGTTTTGGACTAATATCTCCCTTTCCGTATATAATGTATACTATACGGCTATAGAAAGAGTCTCTCTTTCTATAGCCGTGGACCTATGTTACTCTCACTTGATATTCTCTCTCTCTCTCTTTCGCTTCTATATCCCTCTCATATCTCCCTCCTCTCTCTCTCTCTTTCTCTCTTCGATATCCCTTCTCTCCTCTCTCTTCTCTCCTCTCTCTCTCTCTCTCTCTCTTCTATCCCTTCTCTCTCTCTCTCTTCTCTATCCCTTCTCTCTCCCTCTCCCTCTCTCTCTTTATTTCTCTACCCCATACCATTCTACTCTTTCTCTATTTATTTCTCTTTCGATGTATATTTCTCTGTCTCTCTCTCTCTCTCTCTCATCGCTTCTCTCTTTAATTTATCACTCATCCCCTTCCTCTTTCTTTCTCTCACTATTTCTCTCTCTCTTCTTTCTGTACCCCTTTCACCTTTTCCCTCTCGAATTCGATCTCCACATGCTTGCACTCTCTCTCTCTCTCTCTCTCTCTGTATCCCTTTTCTCTCTCACTCTCTCTCCTGACTATCCCTTCTCTCTCTCTCTCTCTATTGATCCCTCACTATCCTGTTACTCTCTCTCTCCCTCTCTCACCCCTCTCTCCCTCTCTCTCTCTTTCCCTCCTCTCTCTCTCTCTCTCTCTCTCTCTCTCTCGACCTATCTCTCTCAATTATTTCTCATTCATCTTTCTTTATCTCAAACTTTCTTTCTCTCTCTTTCTGGAATTGAGATTGGGCCTAAGCCCTAAGTGAATTGGATGCACACAAATACAATAAAAATAAAAACAACAACTGCATATTATTGTGAAGCTCGAAATAATCTAACTTTCAAATTTGATAGGCCTATTATTATGCGGCCTGGTGAGTAGAACAATTCACACTATTTTTTAATGCCATTATGGTATGCCCACTAAACGCATATTGAAAAGCATTTGTTTTTGCTGTCCAGACTGATAATCTTCAAGTTGACATTGGACCTTCTTACCCATTTCTCAAACTGAGAGAATGGCACTGTCCACTGTCAAGTGAAAAGATAAAGTAATGTAGATGTATTCAGGGGCGGATCCAGCCGGCGGCAAGGAGGGGCCTAAAGGGCCCACTTCGTGCGAAAAATTTGAAAATCGTGCCGGTCGATTTTTTGCTCAGTGGGGGGTTGTGAGCACAATTTTTTTTGGCACCCGAAAAAAGGTTTTCCATCCGGGAAGAGTTATTTTTCCACCGCCACCACCCTTGGGCGCCAGGGGTAGTGAGCACACTTTTTGGGGCATCCCCACCCCTTGGGCGCCAGGAGGGGCCCATCTTCTTTTTTCTTCAAAAGGGTGTTTTTACCTGTTTTTTTGCTAGGGAGGGCCCGGGGCCCGGCCCTGGATCCGCCACTGGATGTATTGACATACATTCTTGTTCTTCTTCGCAATATAACGCTGAAATACATCGGAGACAATTTGATAAATCGGAATCCATCATGAATATTCTGATGATTATCCCTTTTTTGGTTGTGGTTCATGTAAATGAGGATGATAATGTATGGCAAGGATAATAATCACCAAAACGATAGAAGATGTCATTCGCGTGAAAGGGCCGTATTTTTTTATTGGGGGCATGTAGATGAGGATGATATCACAAGGATAATAATAATCACAAAAACGATAGAAGTTCTCATTCGCGTGATAGGACCGTATTTTTGGGTTTGAGACGTTTCGTTAAATTATTAGAGAAAGAAGACGATTCGTTGTACCGTTCTCGACTCTTAATCCTTGTCTGAATTGAGTTTCCTCTCGCGCGAAGCGCGAAGCTTTGACGTTTCATTAAATTATTAGAGAAAGAAGACGATTCGTTATACCGTTCTCGATTCACTTCCCCTGGAAGCTTTGACGTTTCATTAAATTAGAGAAAGAAGACGATTCGTTGTACCGTTCTCGATTCAGTTCCCCGCGCGAAGGAAGCTTTGACGTTTCATTAAATTATTAGAGAGAGGAACGATTCGTTGTACCGTTCTCGACTCTTAATCCTGGTCTGAATTCAGTTTCACCCAAGCTTTGACGTTTCATTAAATTATTAGAGAAAGAAGACGATCCGTTGTACCGTTCTCGACTCTTAATCCTTGTCTGAATTAAATTTTCCCCTCCCGCGCGAAGCGGAAGCTTTGACGTTTCATTAAATTATTAGAGAAAGAAGACGATTCGTTGTACCGTTCTCGATTCAGTTCCCCCGCGCGAAGCGCGGAAGCTTGACGTTTCATTAAATTATTAGAGAGAGGAACAATTCGTTGTACCGTTCTCGACTCTTAATCCTTGTCGGAAATCAGTTTCACCCAAGCTTTGACGTTTCATTAAATTATTAGAGAAAGGAGACGATTCGTTGTACCGTTCTCGACTCCTTTTCCTTTTTCTTCCTACGTCCTCTTATTTTTTCTCTTCTCTCTCTCTCTCTCTTGTTGGCCTTTTTTTTGGGGGTGGCGACTGCCCCCACTGTCCCCTGGCTACGCGCCTGAAGCTCAGGGTCTTACGCATTCAATTACGGTCAGATGAGCATATTTTGATACCTTATTAGTTTGTGACACCTGCAGGTTACTAATTGGCTTGGGGTACAGGGGGCGGAACCCCCAGAAGCTCAGGGGTTTGAGGGAATAAATTACGCGGTCAGATGAGCATTCAGGGGCCGGTCGTAGCGCCCTTGATGGGATCCAGGGCCGAGCCACCGGAAGCTCAGGGTTTTAGGCATTTAATTACGGTCAGATGAGCATACTGTGATAACTTATTTGTGACACATGCAGGTTACTAACAGGCGTGGGGTCCAGGGGGCGGAGCCCCCACAAGCTCAGGGGCTTTAGGCAAGAAATCACGGTTAGATGAGCATCCAGGGGCTGGCCTTAGGGCCCCTGATGGGGTCCAGGGGCAGAGCCCCCGGAATCTCAAGGTTTTTGGCATTTAATTACGGTCAGATGAGCATATTGTGATAACTTATTTGTGACACAGGCAGTTTACTAATAGGCGTGGAGTCCAGGGGGCGGAGCCCCCATAAGCTCAGGGGCTCTAGGCAAGAAATTATGGTTAGATGGCTGGCCTTAGGGCCCTGATGGGGTCCAGGGCAGAGCCCCGGAATCTCAAGGGTTTTAGGCATTTAATTACAGTCAGATGAGCATATTGTGATACCTTATTTGTGACACAGGCAGTTTACTAATAGGTGTGGGGTCCAGGGGCGAAGCACCAAGAAGCTCAGGGTTTCAGGCAATAAATTACGGTCAGATGAGCATGCATATTTTGATATCTCATTTGTGACACTGGCAGGTCGCTATTCTTTCTTTCTTTCTATTACTCTTTTTCAAAAGGTGAGGGGGTTCGAGCCCCACCCCGAGCACCGCCGTTCCGCAGGTCCTGACATGAATGCTTCTAAATAAGCATATTTTTTTGCCCGTCTGTAAATTTGGGAATGAGTCATTTTCCAACAAATTACGCATACAAAAGTATAAATTGTTTAAAAAAAGTGCGAAAAATCCAGGAAAATCATGTCATTTCAGCAACATTTGTAAATTACTGGTATCGAATTAGAAATAAACCACGTTTGAATTGTATTTCGGTGGTCAAATCCCGGAAAACATGTCATTTCAGCAACATTTGTAAATCACTGGTATCGAATTAGAAATAAACCATGTTTGAATTTTATTTGGATGATATAATGACAAGGATAATAACCACAAAAACGATATACGTTCTCATTACCGTGAAATTAAGAATCATATTTGTTTTTTTACTGTTATGTAGATGTTGATGATATGACAAGGATAATGATATAATCACCAAAACGATAGAAATTCTCATTTTCGTGAAGTGACCATATATTTTTGTGGGTTTGGGTTATGCATGTAGATGAGGATGATATATATGACAATGATAATAAGGGCCTATAATATTTCGGAGAGAGATCGAGAGAGAGACGCGGTGAAATATAATTGGTTATAATCCAAACGGTACAGGAAAAAACAAACGACGCTAGTTCAGAATCATATCCAAATTTCGACCCGTAACTCCGGGGTGGAGATACCCTAAGTATTACGGTAGATAACTTCACGCAGGCGCTCGACCGCACGCAACCCACTATGTATTGTGCAGCGGTTTGCCGTGAAACCTGTGAGAAAGTGTATACTAAAGTGTTCATTTTTCAGAAAAATACTCCTCAAAAGATAAGAAAATTGACAAAAACAGGTAAGAAACATAACGGCTTTTAAATCATGACCATTATTTGAACAATCGATGAAGATTTAGTTGATTTTTGGTATGTTTTAGTAGGGTATCTTCACGCCGGAGTTAGGGGTCGAAGTCTAGATATGATTCTGAACTAGCGCCAAACAAACTACCGTGTTTTAGGAAAGAGAGAGGGAGAGGGAGAGAAATAAAGAGAGAGACAGAGAGAGACAGAGAGAGACAGAGAGAGAAGAGAGGAGACTATCTAGATAGACATATTTCTTGTATTTCTTACATGTAGGCCTATATCTGAACGATTTTGTGGTCATTCATTTTCATATTGCTTTCTTTCCGATATTCTTTCCTGAATACATTTCAGACATAAGAATTGAACAAATAATAAGAGTTCATGTATCCCGTAGGCCTACTGGAAACTTGTCTATTATACATGTATATAGATCCAAGAGCTGTATCAGTCGAAGCTGAGACTAGATTGAGACGGTTGCCGAAGAGGGTTTTACCATGGACCTACTAATCACGTAGGTCTATGCATTGTGCATATTGACGGCAACGGAGATGTGTATCTGATTCATACACTACACAGACACACACTGTACCATGGATATAAGCCATGCGAATACAGTCCCTTCCCGCTCAGCGAGGTCACCGCGGTGTCGAGGCTTGCGCCGAGACGTAACACAGTTTCAACATCGATTATACCAAGGACCATGTACGACAGTAGATGGCGCTAGTAAACAACACCAGGGGCTGTTTTATATACAGGCAGCTTGGAACTAATAATTGATTTATTAATTACTGTTTAATTTACTAAAAAAAAAATATCTGTATTTCAGCAGTGGAGATTGGTTAAAAATATTCCTATAACATCTTTTTATAAGATCAAACAGTTTCAGAGGAATTCAATATTTTTACCAACACTTTGTAATACCTTTAAAGGATAATCCACTATTCCGGAATAAACGGAATGGTGAAATAAAACGGACCAACAATAAGAGAGTTTTTAATGTTTGAACTATGACATCATTAAAGCTATGTGAATCTCAAATTGGCAATTTTGTCAGTAGATCGTGCTGTTTTCATAAACAACTCCCCGTTTTTCTTGTACAAAAAATATCATTAATTTCTGTTTTCCCCAAAGCGCCGTCTCCCCTGGGCCACTACTCAACATATATTATGGAAAGCATATAATTGTAAGTCCTCGAGGAAGGAAAGACCTGATCCCGAGTCATACCATTTTTTTTAAATTCCATTTTAGTAGGTTTATGTGTTGGAAATAACAGTAAAGTTGTCCTGCACTATACATCACAGTGAAATTATCTATTTTCAACAAATTTAAAATTCTCATATGTATATTGATTATAATTTTCAAAAATCCATAACTTTTGATATTTTGTTTTTCTTCTTCTTTTTTGGGGGATCCGATTTCACCAGAGTACTTCTCTGATTTTTCTGTTGACAATAAGTAAGCTATTCATGTATTATTTACCTTTAAATTCAAGTTCAAGTTCAAGTTTATTTGTATTTTTTCCAACATGAATGTAATACAATTCAACAAATTTATAACATGTAGAGTATAAACGAAACAAATATAAGGAACAAATTCATATAATGCATTTAAGTGAAAAAAGAAAGACGAATAGACCTTGAGAAAAGCTTAGCTTGTAGAGGTCAGGTCCCTCAAAACAATATCATATGATATAGACAACAAACAAACAAAAAACAGCCTGGTTATATAGTAGATTAATACAAGATGTTCATCAAAGGCGCTTGAGTACTAAAACAAATAACTGTAAAAAGGGACGCGAAAAGAGAAATAATAACGTGGGATATAGAAATGGCGAGAGGGGCGGGAGAGGGAGAGAGATAAAAGGTAAGTCGGCAGTTACTATACAGTAGTACATTGAGGAATGGGTTATGTTGAAATATAAGTCACGGCAGCATCAAAATTTGGAGCATAGATTAAGAATCAACTAAATAATTATTCAATAAGAATAACTTCAGTTTACGTTTGAAGACAGATATACTGACAGAATGGCTAATGCGTGAGTCAAGTAAGCTCCAAAACCTTGGTCCGGTGCAAACTAAAGTGTTGAGAGTAAACTTTCTCCTTGCATGGGGTAAGTGGAATGCAGAAGCACCTCTTGTGGCATAATTGTGATTTGTGAATTTGATTGTTTTTCTTGAAATCTTGGCTAATGCTAGTGGCAGTACACCTGGGTTGAGATAATACATTAAGGAACCCAATTGCATATAATAAATATCTTCTACCTTTCAAATTCTATGATGATAAAAAAGAGGATTTGTATGAGCACGAAAGTCAGCATTACAGATTGTTCTTTTTATCTTCTTTTAATATTAAGTAGATGAACTATGAAAGTTATAGAGTGTGGAAAGGGGTCATAATTTTTCCTTTTCACGCTGCCTTACCCTCCTCCTCCTTCATTCGATTAGGGGCAGGTACGCTACTGATGATACAATTCATGTGCCCTTTAACAAAAATTCCCATATTTAGTTTTAAAGTGTTACGAAACATGTAATGAACTAATTAAGAATCCCTTTTCGTTCTTTTATTAAGTTTAGTAAAAGTCCTATAGGTTATGTTGGTGTTACATGTTTATATCTTGCAGATATACTATGTTTTATATAAATATAAATATATATATATATATATGAGTGATTAAATTACTCACAAAATGATATAAGATTGTGATATTGATCTGCCGCGATATAAAATCAACTGACCCTAATAGAAACGTAGTGTTACTGTTACATAAGTTCCTGCAATATCCTTAGACATAGATCACTTTTCAATCAAATGAGAATTGCAGTGATAATGAGAAAGGGCTTATAAAGCATGAAAGAAAATACAAGTCATATAGGCATAACAATGTGTAGTGGTATTCTATATCATATTAGCTGGTTTGCGGGACATGATTTTACATATAGTTTGTTTTGTTGTTGATTTTGAATAAATAGTATGGGATTACTATAGATATGTTGTACTGTTCGGTGTGCCTATAAGGAATGGCAATACTTTTTCCATAAAGGATACGCGTAGATATGAGATATATATTTTTTCTATATGCCATGTGTTCTCATAGTAATTTGGAGATTGGGGGAGATTCATGTTTACATGTGCGTCTGTTTTGTGTAAAGTGTAGCCGTTGTTCATGGTGGTGGTATTGTGTCCTTGATATGTCCATGTGCCTATGTTAATTTTGTATTTTGTATAGTCACTATTTGTAAGCTCAGTGAAATAGTCTTCCTATGGTAAAATGTTAAATGTTGTCAATCATTGATTATAATTATTGCTATCATTATCTGTTATCATCATCTGTCAAAAGTTGCCCTTCACCCCATATTTAAACTTGCTGATATATTTCTTGATAATTAATTTGTGTACAACACAACTTGGAGCACATAAGGAATTGTACACATTTTACAGTGTTTTTATTTTTTTCTTCTTCAGAGATATTTTGGTATATCATAGTTACAAAGTTATGTATAATTATGCATGTTTGCATAAAATGACGACCCCATCAAAAGTCTCGCGCTTTCATGGAATTTCGGTTTCTTGTATGATGTAAATATGTTTTCCATTTTTTTTATTATAAGAAAGAAATACTTGTTTTTTGTATCATGAATCGGAATCTTATGTGGGTTTTATTTCCATTTAAGGAAACACCAGTCTCAGTAAATAAGCCCTTTTTATAGGTCGCCAAAGTGGCGGATCCAGGGGGGGGGGCGGGCCAAAAAAAAATTAAAACAAAAACTTTTACTCTTTTTTTTTTAGTGCTCACTACCCCCCCCCCTTCCCCCCGCTTATCGCTCTCGGTTTTGATCAACAACAAAAAATTGTTTAGTGCTAACTACTCCCCGACCCCTCCCACCGCTTATCGCTAATTTTTTTCTCCCGAATTGGGCCCCTCCCTCGTCGCCGGCTGGATCCGCCCCTGGCTCGCTACACATCATTTTTATATTGTTTTAGGTAAGCTATAACTGTAATCGAGCTGCCCAATGTAGATTTCTTATTGTTAAGCAGAATGACACAGATTGAATTATTATTCATATATTTTTGTCTATAAACCAGTTTCGTTGCGAAAAAAAAGTTAGAGTTAAGAGGCTTTATATCTAAGTTATCATACAACGTAGAATTGTGATAAAATGGTTTGTTTATTCAAAAACATGCATTGTAGCCCGGGGCTTAATAATTGTACAATATTTTAACAAAGGAATTTACAATATTGAAATAATACTAAGTGTAATACCAAGGATCACATGTGAGTCTACCATTAAATGAGTAGTATGTTTTTGGTGAAAGGTATATTGTGATGTAAGTTAAGACCGCAAAAAGGAGGAGTGCAAGCTCCATGTTTTGAAAAGGCACGTGGAAGGGAAAGAGTGAGAGAGTGCAAGAGAGGGAGAGGAATGGAGAGAGAGAGAGAGAGAAAGAGAGATGGATTGACAGAGAGAGAGAGAGAGAGGGTGAAGAAATAAAGAGAGAGGGACAGAGAGAGGGGGTGATGCCAAAAATAAGAAAGGGAGTAGGTGGTCATCAACATACAACTATTGTATGAAATAATATAAAGATTGGCAAATTTTGCTAGGTAAATTAGAAGTAGGTTTGACACAGTAAATACGCAATATTACCGACAGAAAATGTGATGATGAATGTATAAGATCAGTTGCTTCCAGGTTTACAAAGAGGTCGAGGAAATAAAAGCATGGTTGGTTGTACAGAACCAAAAATTCGACATATATCACCTATAACTTCCAGAGATACGCAAATATCACACACAGAGAAATAGGTCAAGGATTACATTTTTATTTAGAACCCTTGTTTAATTAGGTGGTCTGTTATCGGTAGATCACCTATTAATTTCGTCAGAATTTTCTTTCTTTATTTTTATTTCTCCACTTTTTTGTGCAGAGCATAACTCTTAGATCGGTACAGTCATTTTTGTTTCAATTTTGGCACAGTCATAGGTCATTGTCATAAGACGTGTCCCCAACATTATCAAGTTCATCAGGTTATCGTGACGTCATCCATGCGCCATTTTGTGAAAATCTACTCATGGTCATATCTTCATAACGGAAAGTCATTTTACATTCATATTTATCATTATCAAGATGTATATCCGTCCGGTCAATTTTAGGTCAATAAACGCGCGCGTACGCGTGTCAGAGCGCGCGCAAAATTTCAAAATACTCAAAATCCCTTTTTATTCAAATTAGAGTACGTTTTAGGCCATTCTAAGCATTTCAAAATTTTGCTTGTATCTTTGTAAATATTGATAGTTTTTGCCACCATTTTTCAATTTGATGACGTTATCATAGTGACAATTTCGATTAAAGGCGATATGTCAGAATTTTCTTAATTTGCGTGTTATGCCTATGAGAGGTGACTTTTTCTGAAATCTTGATTCTACATTCCAGTCTTGTTCGAGCAATATCTCGATTATTTGCTTGTATGATTTTTTTTCCAGGTTCGGATATGTTGTAGCTGAGAATATACTATACACAAAACGTGACATTCGTTTTTAATCAGATGTTGGGATCATGGGGATATTTGAACTACAAAATGTGATTTTAGAATCCCATTTTCCGTTTACGTGTTATGTCTATGTGGAGTATTTTGGTGTAGTGGTTATAGCACTTGCCTCCGGTGGGTCAATTTGTTATTATTTTTTTTTGCTATCGTTTTATAATTGATTGTATTACCTTCTTCGACAATTATAACATATTATCATATAAAGTCACAAAAATGTAATAAAATGCCTAATTTTGCGTGTTATATCTATGGGAGAGGAATGTCAATAGTTTTCGTACAACCCTGTGGGAAATCTGATTCATTGTCGTGTATTAAACCTAATTAGGGTTAACCTCCTAAGTCTGCTGGAATATATCAAATCGTCCCATTTCTTTTATGTTAGTCTCGTTCCCAGACGTTTATATTTTCCAGTTATTCAGCCCAGGTAAATGCAATGTTTACGTCTCTCCCACGGACATAGAATTGTTAACATGTCTATAACTTCTCTATATCTCTTTATAGTAAATATTCAATTATATTTATGCTGTAAATATTGAATGCATCGTACTCCATTGCATCTCTTTCTCTTTTTCTCTCTCCTCTCTTTTGTTCTGTTTCCCTTCTCCTCTCTTGTTCTACCCCTTCTCCTTCTTTTGCTCTGTCTCCCTCTCCCTCTGTCTCTGTCTCTCTCTTACTATCTAAACCTCTCCTTTTCCTGCCTCTGGCTTTCGCTTTCTCTCTTTTATGTCTTTAGATGTTCCTTAATTTTCTCTAGCTCTACCCTTTGCCCCTTGTATTCTTATGTCACCCCTACCATGTTTCTTCTTTTATCCCTCTGTCCAGCTTATGTATTTCTTACATTACTATACCCCACCTCCCTCTCTCCTTTTCTATATCTATCTAAAACCATCTCTCCCTCTCTCTATCTGCATCTCACTGTTATCACCATAGATCCTTTGAAAAAAAAACAGGCAGACCACCTCATTCGTCTTCAGTGACGAATTCTAATCTCGTTTATAATTAAAACAATGATGAACTGATGTACTTTCTGCCCTAGCGTACACTGTTTAAAACCAAGTTGAATGTTTCCGTTGTTTTGATGATCCTCACTAAATGCCGCAGATTCACTTTTTCATATTTAGTGGACTTTATTCATGGTTATCTATTTTATGTCACCACTTTTTCAAGACATTTCATTGAAAAACTTTTCTGTAGTACGAAGAAATAGCGTTCAGTGTCCGGTAATATGTTAACGCATTATAAAATATACTACATAATTTTGAAATTCAAGCTTTCACGGGGAAATTCTAAATGCTAAAATCAATGCTTGAACAAATATTTGGCGAATGAGAAAGAGTTCGCAGAAAATGTGCGACTAACCATTTGTTTTAAAATCACTGGTCTGTAAGGAGCATTCATCTCCTTTTTTCTTCTTTCTCCCCCTCCCCCTCCCCCCACCTTTTTTTTTTAAATAGGGTTCCCAAAGCAGGCCCCCCTCTCATCCGGACACGGTAGGTGGTCATCGTACATTATAAAATGGGACAACATTTGACATTCTAATGAGATATTTTGTCACAAAACAAAAATATAGTAAAACACAAGGAGGGCAATTGACTTAAAACTGAGGATAAAAAATATACTCTTTTATATAGTTTTTTTTAAACAATTGTAAGCTAAGTTTGTACCTCTTACATTTTTAACTCTGATATCTTACCTCTAATAATATAATAATAATAATATTGGCATTTATATAGCGCTCTTACAGACATACATGTGTATCACAGCGCTTTACAACATTACATTACTTAATTGACATTGATAGCAAACAATAAAATTACGTACACAAAAATATATAAATTCAACTATTAAAGAGAAAGGTTTTCAAGGAACGTTGAAAGATAGCGAGAGAAGGAGAAGATCGTACAGCCTGAGGGAGATTGTTCCAGAGACGTGGTGCGGAAACAGAAAAAGATCGATCCCCAAAGCGTGTACGACTCCTGGGAACCGAGAGCAAGGTTGGGTCGTTGCCAGATCTCAGACCATGCCTTCCTGGTTGATGTAATGAGAGAAGGTTTTGGAGATAGGAAGGAGCCATTTTATGGATGCACTTGTAGGTCATTGTGAGAATTTTGTATGTGATTCGCTTTTCAATTGGAAGCCAATGGAGCTGACGAAGGAAGGGAGAGGCATGGTCATGCTTCTTAGCGCGAAACACCAACTTTGCTGCTCGGTTCTGAGCTCGTTGCAGGCGATTGATATTTGACATAGAAATATTACATAGAAGAGAATTGGAATAATCAGTCCTAGATGTGACGAGAGCACGTACAGCATGCTCACACGCGGACTTGTCTAGGTAGGGTCTGATCCGAGCAATATTAGATAGATGGAAGTGGAGCGTACTAGAAAGTGATGACACATGGTGATTCATTCTCAGTGAAGAATCTAACACCACACCAAGGCTCCTGACAGTTGTTGAGGGCTCGATGTCTGCATCACCAATTGCGAGGGTAATGTCAGACACCAGATGACTGAAGTGAGGACTCACAGCAACAAGAAATTCAGTCTTTTCGCAGTTCAACTTAAGCATATTGCGCTGCATCCATTGCTGAAGGTCGTTGACACACAAAGAGAGTGAGACAAGGGCAGATCTAACATCATCACTGTCCTTTGGGTCAGCAGATATGTAGAGTTGAACATCATCAGCAAAGCTGTGGTGTTGAATCCGTGGACGTCGTTCGATGATATCTGCAATAGGATTTGTGTACAAACTGAAAAGTTGCGGTCCAACAACGGAACCTTGGGGAACTGAACTTTAGTTTTCTAGGTTGTGAGAAGTCGTTGGCAATCTTCATCCTGACGCTTCGATCTGACAGGTAGGAGTCAAGCCATGAAATTACGCTTCCAGTAAATCCAAATTTGTTGGTAAGACGCCGGAGGAGAATCTCATGGTCAACTGAGTCGAATGCAGCAGACAGGTCCAAGAAAACAATGAACGTCGCCAGTTTGCTGTCCATCGCTCTCAAAATGTCATCTTGTACCTTTAAAAGAGCAGTCTCAGTACTGTGCCCACGTCGGTATGCTGACTGGTTCTCCACATATAGATCACTTTCTTCAAGGTAGTCTGAAATTTGGGACAATGCAGCCTTCTCGATGACTTTAGACAGAAAAGGTACATTTGAGACAGGTCTATAGTTTTTCAGACTATCACGATCAAGATTCAACTTCTTGATCAGTGGTGTAACAACTGCTTCCTTCAGCGCTGCGGGAAAGACGCCACTGCTCAGAGACGTTTGCACTATTGAAGTGATAAATGGGAGAAGCGTGTTGATGCTCTCTTTCAAGAGCCAGGTCGGTATAGGGTCTAACAAGCAGGACTTGTTTGGCGAAGAGCGAATTATCTTGTTGACCCTTTCAGTATCAACAGTGTCAAATACAGATAGGCTGGATGAAGACATCAAAGTATCCACAGTCCCTTCTGTCGACTCGTTCGTAGTTGCTGAGTTCCCAGATGAAAGACTCGATCTGATCTTTATTACCTTCTCCTCGAAGAAGTTTGCAAATCTTTCAGGTAATGCTGAGCTAGAAACATCAGATGGTAGGACCGTAGGTGACCGGTTGAGAAGTGAATTTAAAACGTGGAACACCTTCTTCACATCTGCACCTGAAAGTTCTTCTGAATAGTACGATGATTTTTCTTTGCGGATTAGGTTAGAGACGACATGAATCTGAGCCAGGTATTGTCGGCGATTATCATCAGTCGGTGACTTTCTCCAGCGCCTTTCACACGTTCGCCGTGTACGTCTTGCTAGGTGAATCTCACTCGTGTACCATGGTGGATGACTACGGAAACGGTGGACACGCTTAGTTGGAGGACACAGTTGATCAAGAGTTTCCAAAGTAGCTTTGTTGTAAAACCCGACTTGATCATCAACATCACCATCAAACGGAAAGTCCGAAAGGGCTTCTTTAAGACGAGTAATGAACGAAGCCTTGTCCAAATCACGAAAGTTGCGGCATAAAGATGTTGAGGTAACCTGTTGAGGTTTGGCTATATCAACAGTGCAGCTGACGACGAAGTGATCGGAGTACAGTTTGTCATGTGCTTGACAGTCCATCAAAAGTGAGTCATCAGACCTCGTAATGACTAAATCTAACGTGACCATGC